>OZ035840.1:13463331-13863331 GCA_964034765.1 Knipowitschia caucasica
AAGGTTAGGGAAAGTGTTGGCCTTTAATTATTATCAGGAGGCCTTAGCTCAAAACTATAACAACCCAAAACAATTCTGGAACCATCTGGACCAGCTTCTTAATAAGTCTAAAAAAAGCACTGATTATGTCATTGTTGATAACAATACAATCTCTGATCCCTGCATGATCTCTGAAGCTTTTAATAAATATTTTTCTTCCATAAGCAGTGCACAGCACTCAGATTACCCTTACTCTTCAAGCCCATCTCTTGATGTTGCTCATGAGGCTTCCTTCTCTTTCAGCCCAATCTTACCTTCATATGTGCAACAATCAATACATGAACTTAAAGATAAGTGTAGTGCTGGACCAGATGGTTTAGAAGTAAAATTTTTGAAACTTGGTTGTGATGTAATAAAATACCCTCTTACTGATCTATTTAACCAGTCCTTGAACACATGCTCGATTCCTACTATTTGGAAAACTGCACGAGTAACCCCCATTTTCAAAGGAGGAGATTACACTGATTTATCCAATTACCGACCTATCTCTATCTTATGTACTATCACCAAAATCCTTGAAAAAAATATTTTTAAACAAATACATAATTACCTCAATCAGTTTGAAATGTTATCTCCGCATCAATCAGGTTTCCGTTCTGGCTACTCCACGACCACTGCATTACTCAAATTCACTAACGACGTGTTCTGCTCGTATGATCAAAACCAATATACTGGTGCCATATTCTTAGACCTTTCAAAGGCTTTTGACTTAGTAGACCACTATCTGCTCCTTGATAAACTATATTCAATAGGATTCTCTAGGAACTCTCTTTTATGGTTTAATGCTTATCTTCATAATAGGCAGCAGTTTGTAGTTTTTAAAGACGTGCAGTCCACTCTTTCTATAATGGACAAAGGAGTGCCACAGGGCTCCACTCTTGGACCCCTCTTATTTAGTATTTTTATCAATGATCTCCCTCAAGTGTGCACTAACTGTCAAACTCATCTGTATGCCGATGACGCTGTTGTCTATTTGTCGGACTCAAACTTACCCTTGTTACAACATCTTTTACAGGAGGATTTCAACTCAATTCAAAACTGGATTAATGTTAATTTGTTAAGATTGAATATGAAAAAATCGAACTATATGCTTTTCGGTACGCGTCATTCTCTCAGTTCTGCCAATATCAACATCACTTTCAATAACGGCTCCTCAATGATGAGAGAATCTTCAGTAAAATATCTAGGTGTCTGGCTAGATCCTGAACTTAATTTCAAACCACATATCGACTACATTATCAAACGCACATATGCCTGTCTAATGCCGCTTTGCCTTTCATCCAATTGTTTCACACTGCAAATAAGAAAGAAAATTATCATGCAACTAATTCTACCAATTATTGACTATGCAGACATAGTCTATCAAAACACTTATGACGTGCACCTCAAACCTCTTAATACTCTGTTTAATACCCTCTGTAGATTTATTCTTAAATGTCCCTATAGAACACACCACTGCATATTATACAGTCAACTGAACTGGCTACAGCCCGACAAAAGAAGACAGTGTCACTGGCTGCAATTCGTCTTCAAATGTGTGTATTTCAATGTACCCCCATATTTGAAATGTCTTCTAGTTCCATCAACAACAACCTACTTCCTTAGACACTCTGAATATCTTTCTTTTACTACTCCTTTGATACGGAGAGGTCGGTCGGCGGCCCTTCTCTTTTAAGGCTCCTAATGACTGGAACCATCTTCCCATAGCATTAAGGTCAATAACCACTTACGGACTCTTTAGAACTTCTCTGCATACACATCTCAATACGGATTGTTTATGTTTGTAGGCTCTTTTGATATACTTTGTTTGTACAACAATACTTGATCTTTAGATGACTGGGAAGGGGAGAGGGTTGTGTGAGCAAGATTGTCTTGTGTTTAATGTTTGTGTTTATTTATTTATTTCTGTTTTTCTGTATTACATTTGTTATGTTTTGTGTTATATTGTTGGTTTGTGTAACTAAGTGTTGTACATTGTATTTATTTGTTTTATGTTTGGTCCCCCTTGCAAACGAGATGTTTCATCTCAAGGGGTTTTCCAACAATAAATTGAAATTGAAATAAATATCTTACCTTTGAATATCTTAATATCAAACCTACCAAGACACGGCCGTCAATCCAAACTATAGGCTGGAAAAAGACAGAATTAATCAGAGATGCAGACAAGAGGCCAGTCGAGAATGTGTTGTAGCGGACGTTCACAGCTTCATTTTATACTGATTCATATAAAATGGTGCAAAAACTAAAACATGTGGAAAAACTCTAGCCAAAATTCTAAACACCTTTTGGGGGCCGAAAAAGAATGCTGCGCATCACTCTACCCTCACCATCCATGTTGTAGAACTTGGTGGTGGCAGCATCAGGCTTTTCTTCAGCAGGGGCAGAGTTGATGGGAAGACATCTTGGAGTCTGCAAAAGATTTAAAGCTGGGCTGTATGTTTTTCTATCAAGACAATTTCAAGATTTTTTCAGAAAATGGAATGGTTTAAAACAAAATAAATTACATAGTTTTATAATGGCCAGACCTAAATGTAAATGAAAATTGGTGGAAAGACCTGAAAATGAAAATGCCATGTAAGGGGTTCATTCTCAAAGATCAAGTACAGCAAAACATTTTATTTAATATGTATTTGAATGTATTATTCGAGAACTGTTCGAATCCGGTTCCATAATGTGTAAATAGAAAAGAAAAGAAAAATAGGTGTTTCATTACCAGGCACCACAAGTTTGCTTATTCGCCCAGGTTTTGATCGGCTTAAAAAGCGAACAAGATCTGAATCCCTGAGGACAACAGTGTCTGTTGGGAACACAGAACGATCCAGGCTGCAGCTGCCAGTTCTGCTGCGCTTAATACACAAGCACACGGATAAAACACTGGTTAATTGGCACAAAGCAGCAAGTGGCCAATCTGAATCAACAGCACTGAGCTCCATGTGATTGTGTTTGATATGAGACTAATTTGACAGGGAGCAGGTTCAGTGGGAGGTATTATTGTCAAACGTATTCAAAAGAAAATAAGGTTTCTGATTAATGCCTCTGGAAATACAGAGGAAAGACGCACTGTTCTCCTTTATAACTAGTTTGAGTTTTTTTGAGATATGAAAAGAGGACTGAGCTGTGACCACCAGAACACTTTTGGATTATAAATAGTATAGTATAAATCCAGAGGCTGATTATGATGAAGGTCAAATTCTGAATATTGGAGAAAAATGTGAAGGGTACTCCACCAATCATCTTGAACAATAATAAAAGTTTTATTTTCAGGAAAGTCTTTTGAAAAATCCGTGTTCAAATTGTGATTGAAGCCCTCCTGAACCTCAAGAAAAGGGCTTTCATCTCAGAAGAGCAGAAGAGGATCCAGCACCAGCTCCAGTGGAGGATCAGGAGGGCAAAGAAGGACTATGGGAAAAAGCTGGAGCAGAAGCTGGCACAGGGAAATGCCTGCGACGTGTGGAGATGCCTAAAGAACATCTCCGAGTGCCAGAGGGACCGCAGATGGAGACCAGCGCCAGGCGGATGAATTTGACCAATATTTCAACCGGTCTGAATTTCCCCCCTCTCCATCTGCCCCCTTTTGAGCCCCCACCTCTTCACACGTCTCCAGCCCAGTTGACACTGCCTTCGGCTGCCCCGGGCCCCCTTCTCCCACACCCGTAGCCCCCACCTCTGATAGTACACCCCGGTCCCCCCCCACCCATCACACCGGACCAGGTGAGGAGTGAGCTCAAGCCACTGAAGCAGAGGAAGTCCGCAGAACGGGACGGAATCAGTCCCAGGCTGCTAAGGACCTGTGCAGAGCAGCTCTCTGAGGTCCTCAGTTACATCTACAACCTGAGTCTCAGCCTGGACAAGGTCCCTGCCCTGTGGAAGACCTCCTGTGTGATCCCGGTTTCTAAAATAGTGCACGCCAAGGAACCGGCTCACCACAGACCAGTCGCACTGACCTCCCACCTGATGGAGCGGCTCATCCTCACCCATCTCCGCTCCGTGGTCAGCCCCACCCCGGACCCGCTGCAGTTCGCCTACAGGCCCAACATCGGAGTAGAGGAAGCTGTCATCTACTTACTGCATCGGACGCTCTCCCACCTGGAGCCCACCGGGAGGGCTGTGAGCGTCATGTTTTTTACTCCAGTGCTTTCAACACCATCAGACCGACGCTGCTGCAGGGGAAGATGGAGGACGCGGGAGTGGACAGTAGCCTCACTGCATGGACCATCGACTACCTCTCAGACAGACCACAGAACTTGCAGCTGTGAGTCTGAGGTGGTAGTCTGCAGTACTGGGGTCCCTCAGGGCACTGTCCTCTCACCGTTTCTCTTCAACATCCACACTTCAGACTTCAAATACGACACATACAGCGGTGGGCTGTGTGTCTGAGGGGAACAAACTGGTATACCAGTCGGTTATCACTGACTTAGTCGACTGGTGTGAGTGCAACCACTTGTGCTTGAACACCAGTAAGACCAAGGAGATGGTCATCGACTTCAGGAGAAAACCACTTTCCCACACGCTGCTGAACATCCAGGGGGAGGAATTTGAGCTTATGGACAGCTTCAAGTACCTGGGTGTTCACATTAACAATGAACTGGACTGGTTCCATAACAACAACGCCCTGTACAAGAAGGGCCAAAGTCGCCTCTTCCTTCTGAGGAGCCTGAGGTCCTTCGGAGTGAGCAGGCCTCTGCTCAGGACTTTTTATGACTCTGTGGTAGCATCTGCCATATATTACGCTGCCGTGTGCTTGGCCCCGGACAGCACAGAGCGGGAGAGGAGTAAACTTAACAAGCTGGTCAGGAGGGCCAGCTCCACTCTGGGCTGCTCCCTGGACTCTGGAGGAGATGAGGGACAGGAGGGTGCTTGTCAAAGTCACCTCCATCATGGACAACACCTCCCACCCACTGCACAGGACTGTAGAGGAGCTGAGGAGCTCCTTCAGTGGAAGACTGAGGCACCCTCAGTGCAGGAAGGAGCGCTACCGCAGGGCCTTTATCCCCACCTCTGTCAGACTGTACAATAAGTCACTTTAAGTCACTTGCACTAGGACTAAAACAAATAAACCTGCACGACTATTTCCACTGTTTCTTTGATTGCCACTTTTTAATTGCCACTTTTTATTGTATATTACAGGGGTGGCCAACCAGTCAAAGACAAAGAGCCAATTTTTGTTCTTTGTTACAGCAAAGAGCCACATCGTGTGCACACATAAACATCACCCCATCCCTTACACACACACACGCACGCACCAGTGGGGGCGGGTCCCGGCTCTAGAGTGGCCAAAATGACGGGGCTGACATGCTTGCAATACCACACCGGCCAGAGGGGCTGGACCCGGAAAGGGAATTATTCAATGCAAATGTATCATCTGACCTCTCAAAAACGTCTTTACAGGCTGGTCCAAAAGTTGGCTCTTGGCCCAAAGCTCCGTTCCACATGTGTGTCAATGCTGACGGGAGTGAATTTTTTTGGACCAGTCTTGTTTAGTCGCTATGAATTTTTGAAGGCACTTGTTGAAATGAATGGGCTCATGCTGGCTGATGCATGCACAGATGCGTTTTTTTCACATTTTCCAGCCCCCACGGCCATTTTGAATCACTCCATTAGTTAGAACAGTGGAGATAGTCGTGACTACGTCCGTTAATATACACAGTCTATGGCACGCACGCACGCACACCTCTGCTCAGACAGATTTATTGTAAATGTCACACACCAACATGATAATGACAGAAATGGACTCTCCCCAGTTTGCGGGCGTTTCCACCGCTCGCTTTTGCCGCTCCCCGGTACTTTTTTAGTAACGGATTGGCCCTGTTTCTAGCCGGGCCGAGTCGATACCAAACAATCTGATGTCAGCGAACATCGATTCTGATTCCGAAATGAGTGCTTTCAATCTCTAACCAATAAAAAAATTTTGAGTTTCAACCCAGTGTTCAGCTTAAACACAACTGTCTTTGTTCAACCATGATTCACTCTCTAACTACATTTAATAAAAGATATAGATTTGACACATAACACCAACACCACTTTGGCTGATTTAGAACCACAGACACATGCTCAGTATAAGACCAGATACTTTTGCATTTGATTGAAGACAGACACTCACCAGGCAGAGTTGGCTTATCTCCTGGTGTAGCTGGCGTTCGCTGGTTTTAGCATGTTAGCTGGTGTTAGCTGGTGTTAGCATGCGACTGGTCAGAGGCATGTTTTAGAAAGAGATCAAAGAAGGACAAGCTGATTGAAAAGCTTGAAGATTACGTGAGAGTCTATTGGAGGACCTGCAGAGGGAGAAAATTCTGAGGAGCAAGCTGGAGAAGACTCAACTGGAGGAAAGTCGCCAACTGCAGGAGCAAGTGAGCCGGCTCCAGACTGAGAGATCTGCCTTGGAGACTGCCCTAATGCAGTCAGAGAAGAGCAATACTTCTACCCAAGACCGACTGGATTCAACCATCCAGGAGAAGACTGTACTCCAGGAGGAACTACAAAAGGCCCATGAGGAGACTGAGGCCTTGGAAACTGCAAATAAGACATCTGCTAAAAAGACAGACGCAGTGATTAGAGACCTACTGGATGAAAGTCGCCAACAGCGGGAGCAAGTGAGCCAGCTCCAGACTGAGAGATCTGCCTTGGAGACTGCCCTAATGCAGTCAGAGAAGAGCGACACTTCTACCCAAGACAGACTGGATTCCACCATCCAGGAGAAGACTGCACTCCAAGAGGAATTACAAAAGGCCCATGAGGACATTGAGGCCTTGGAAACTGCGAGTAAGATGTCTGCTAAAAAGACAGTCGCAGTGATTAGAGACCTGCAAAATGAGCTTGCACAGGTCACGTCTGAGTATAATAAGACAATAGACCTTCTGAACTCTCGCATACAAGAAGGCAACAGTTTCATTGACGAGCTCAAGACCCAGATGCAGGACAGAGAGACGGTAAATACGCGGTTGGAGGAAAATCTGGCAAACACCCAGAAAGAGTTAGAGGAATGTAGGACAAAATTCCTCACAAAAAACTCTGAACTTGTCGAGATGGAGGCGGGGAATGCGAAACTCTCAGCTCTCTGTAGAAGGTTCAGCACAAAAATACAGGAAATGGAACAGCAGCTGAAAAATGTACACGCTGCGTCTGAGAAAACACCTCTTGTGGCTCGGGAAAAACACAAAAATGAGGTGGAGGATGCCAAGAAGACCTTTGAAAACACCATTCCAGAGCTGAGGAAGCAGATACAGCTGAAGGATGAGATGATCAGCAATCTAAAAGAAACTGAAAAGAAGGCGAAGGAGCAGCTGGAGATTAACCAGAAAGACTTGGAGAAGTATAGGGCGAATTTCTGCCTGAAAAACTCTATTATCGCCGAGATGAAGGAGGAGAACTTAAAACTCAAAGCAGAGAATCGACAGTTGCCGAGGCAAAGCGATATCTGGGTTAAGGAGGCAAAAGAAGACGCCAACAAGACGAAAAAAGAGTTGAAGGCCAGTATAGTGTGTACGGAAAAGCATCAGGAAAGTCATCAGGAAAAGATGAAGGGTACATCTCTTTTGATGAAGAATATGGCCCTGACTTTAAATTCTCTGAACTGCTCCAATGACAGTCTAGAGCAGAGGCCTGGGTACAGAGCTGGTCCGCCACAACCTCTGAGTTACCACCAGAGAAAAAGACAGAACCCCCAAGTGCAGCGCTGGTAAGAACACAACAACGTGTTGTGTTTAGGCCAAACCAGCCACCACAGGTCACAGTCAACGCAACAGGATAAAGACGTAAACCAAAGAAGACACCAATACCCCAACAATATCCACACTACATTTGAGAATCAGTTGTGGAAATTTACCGGCTTTAAAAAGCACCTTTCTGTGTTTTGACTGTTATAATCTATAATCTAGGCTGGAAAATGTAAACGCTATAGAGGATGTCACTTTCAAATAGTCCAGAAAAGTCCTGAGCAAAGACAGTCTCATAAACATGTTCGGTTCTTTAGGATTTAGGAAGGATCTATGGAGGACGTAGTCAAAGACCTGTATGCATTTATTTATGATTCCAAATCTCTAGATCAGAGGTGTCCAAAGCGGTCCAGAAAGGGCCGCTGTGGCTGCAGGTTCTCTATCAGACCCAGCAGGAGCAGAGCAGACTGGGAGGAGTCTGCTCTGCTCCCGCTGGATCTGTAGAGACTTGTTTTAATGGACTTGATAATCCATTTACAAATCTGAACACATGAAGAAATAGGCAGAGAGAGAGTGGGACATTGTGGAGCCTGTTGAACATGCATCACGGGTACGACTAGATGTGCAAAAAAACTAAACTACTGGAATATAGTCTCAAGTGCCTATTGCAGAACACATTGTTTATGTACCGATTTTGGGAGCTTTATTTTTTTTATTACTTTTTTGCGTCTTTGCACACATCTCAGTAAGATCAAAGCAAAGCTCCAAAAACCATATTAGACACTTTTTTTTTTTCACCCATTTTGCCAAACAATTGTGTTTCGCTGCCTTTCTGCAGCTAAACAACGAGACCATGGTGATTACAGGGATATATGTGATGGGTCAAAATCTTAATCAAATGTATTATTCTCAAAACCAAACTATGCTCTCCAAATTCAACTTTATTATGACGGGCGGCACGGTGGCTGGCACCATCGCTTCTCAGCAAGAAGGTTCTGGGTTTGTATTCAGGTTGGAGCAGGGCCTTTCTGAGTGGAGTTTGCATGTTCTCCCCGTGTCTGCGTAGGTTTCCTTCGGGTGCTCCGGTTTCCCCTACCACTAAAAATATGCTCAATAGGTAAAAATCCTAAAGCTCTGGTCCTGACCAAGCCGAGCATCAACATCTGGAGATGGGTTCCCGGGCGCTGTTGCTATGGTGACCACTGCTCCTGACGTACGCCTTAGTGGCAGCAGGATGGGTCAAATGCAGAGGACAAATGTACATTTTGTTAGGCAAGACACTTCACCCACTTTACCTTGTGTGAAAGTTGTGTGTGTGAATGAGGTGGTAGCTCACCACCACTGTTTGTAGGATGAATGGTTAGTGTGACGTGTTGCATGCAATAGGAAGCTGTATTTCAGATTGAATGCAACAGTTTTAGGGAACCAATAATAGTTTAGTGTAGTTGTCTTGCTATGGAGAGGGTCTGGATCCCCAGGCCTGAGTTCTATCAGTTCCTGTTGACCTTGTGATCTTTAGAAACCTTTTAACAGAAGTGGAAGCTGTGCTGTGAAAATGGACCCCCCCCCCCCCCCCCCCCTAACCTGCATGACCAGCAAAATACAAATAAAAATCATATAAAACATATTGATGTCTGTATATTTTTATTTAAACTCCAGGGTTCACCATTGACTAACATATTACCAACTTTTACTTTCCAATTAAAGAAAGTGACTAAGTGTGTTTTGGTGAAGAATCGTTGGTGCATTGACAGCTTCATCATCAGTCAGAATCAGAAATCAGAATCAGAATCATTTTTATTGCCAACGTAAGTAACGGGAGGTCACAGACTTGGAAATTGCTTTGGCTCAGTGCAACAGTCAAAAAGAGATAATAAAAATAAGAATAAAAAACACTTCTAAAGAATAAATTTAAATTTAAAATAGAGTTACAGTTACTATTTACAATATACAAGTGCACATAGTGCACACAATGTAAGGTGACAGCAGTACAGTGAAGTAAAGTGACGTATGATGGGCAGTAAAGTGACTTTATAAAGGGCGGGGGGACAGGTTAAGAAGTGTTCAAGAGTCCAACAGCAGAGGGGAAGAAACTGTTCTTGTGGCGGGAGGTTCTAGTCCTGATGGACCGCAGCCTCCTGCCTGAGGGGAGTGGTTGGAATAGTCCATGTGCAGGGTGAGAGGGGTCGGCTGTGATACGACCAGCCCGGCCTCGAGCTCGGGCGACGTACAGGTCCTGCAGCGATGGAAGGCTGCGGCCGATCACTTCCTCTGCAGAGCGCACAATGCGCTGTAGTCTCTGTTTGTCCCTGACTGTGGCTCCAGCGAACCACACGGTGATGGAGGAGGTGAGGATGGACTCGATGATGGCCGTGTAGAACTGCACCAACATCTGTGCAGGCAGCTTGGCTTTCCTGAGCTGCCGCAGGAAGTACATCCTCTGCTGGGCCTTCTTGATGAGGGAGCTGATGGTCGGCTCCCACTTGAGGTCCTGGGTGATGGTGGTGCCCAGGAAACGATAGGACTCCAAAGAGGTGATGGGGGACTCCATCACGGAGGGTGGGGGCGGGGGGACAGTGCTCTTCCTGAAGTCCACAATCATCTCCACTGTCTTCTGGGCGTTCAGCTCCAGGTTGTTACCACTGCACCAGGACACCAGCCGGTCCACCTCCCTCCTGTAGGCGGACTCATCGTTGTTGGAGATGAGTCCAATGAGGGTGGTGTCGTCCGCGAACTTGATCAGCTTCACGGAGTCGTGGCTGGAGGTGCAGTGGTTGGTGTACAGGGAGAAGAGCAGGGGAGAAAGAACACAGCCCTGTGGGGCTCCTGTATTTATAATCCGAGAGTCCGAGACATTCTTCCCCAGACGCACTCGCTGCTTCCTGTCCGACAGGAAGTCAGTGATCCACCTGCAGGTGGAATCGGGCACGTTGAGCTGGGAGAGCTTGTCCTGGAGCAGGGATGGCAGGATTGTGTTGAAGGCAGAGCTGGAGTCCACGAACAGGACCCTGGCGTAGGTCCCCGGGGAGTCCAGGTGCTGTAGGATGTGGTGGAGGGCCAGGTTAATGGCGTCGTCTACAGATCTGTTGGCTCTGTAGGCGAACTGCAGGGGGTCCAGGAGGGGGGAGGTGAGGGACTTGAGATGGGAGAGAACCAGGCGTTCAAATGACTTCATGACGACAGACGTAAGTGCTACAGGTCTGTAGTCATTGAGTCCTGTGATCCTGGGCTTCTTCGGGACGGGGACAATGATGGAGGATTTGAAGCAGGCCGGGACATGGCAGGACTGCAGAGAGGAGTTGAAAATGTCCGTGAACACAGGAGTAAGCTCACTGGCGCAGTGTCTCAGAGTGGCCGGAGACACGTGGTCCGGGCCAGGAGCTTTGCGGGGGTGCAGCCTCAGGAAGAGTTGTTTAATCTCTTTAGCGGCTATTGTTAGGCTGGGGGCAGGGCTGATGGGTGGGTCGTTAGAGTAGTGGGGGGTGGGGGAGGGAGAGGTGTCAGGGGCAGCATCAAAGCGACTGAAAAATAAGTTCAGTTCGTCAGCTAGCTTGTGGTTGTCAGCACAGGGGGGGGCTTTGGGTTTGTAGTTGGTGATCTCCCGTAGGCCCCTCCAGACAGAAGCAGTATCGTTGTTACCAAACTGCTCCTGTAGTCGTTCTCTGTGCCGGGACTTGGCTGCTTTCAGTTCTTTCCTGAACTGATATTTAGCTGCTTTGTAGCCGCTGCGGTCCCCCTCCCTGAAAGCAGACTCCTTTGCTTTCCTGAGCTGCCGGAGTTTAGCAGTGAACCAGGGTTTGTCGTTGTTATAGATGACCCTGGTCCTTGTTGGAATGATGCTATCCTCACAGAAGTGGATGTATGACGTCACAGTGTCCGTATATTCATCCAAGCTGTCTGTGGCAGCTCTGAAAAGGTCCCAGTCTGTAGATTCCATGCATGCGCGCAGCTCTTCCACAGCTTCATCAGACCACACTTTGGAGCTCCTCACTGCAGGTTTCGAGAGCTTTAGTCTCTGTCTGTAAGCAGGAACCAGATGTATCATGGAGTGATCTGAGAAGCCGAGGGCTGGCTTGGGAACAGCGCGAAAAGCTCCGCGCACGGTGGTGTAACAGTGATCCAGAGTGTTCTCCTCTCTGGTCGGGCATTTGATAAACTGTCTGTATTTGGGTAATTCCTGGCTCAAGTTTCCCTTATTAAAATCCCCCAGGATAATAATCAGAGAGTCCGGGTATAAGCGTTCCATACACAGTACTTGCTCTGCGAGTGCGCGCTGAGCCTCGCGCGCGTCCGCGCATGGCGGTATGTAAACAGAGGCAAGAATGAATGAAACAATTTCCCGCGGGGAGTAATATGGTTTACAATGAATGAAAAGATATTCCAGAGCAGGAGAGCAGTGCTTGGAGATCACTGTCACATCGTTACACCAGTTTGTATTGACGTAGAAACAGAGCCCTCCGCCTCTGCTCTTCCCTGAGAGCGCACAATGGCGATCCGCGCGAAACAGCCCAAAGCCCTGCAGCTCCAGAGCGCAGTCCGGGATCCGCTCATTTAGCCAGGTCTCAGTGAAGCAGAGGACACAGGATGTGGCGAAGTCCTTGTTTCTTCTCATGAGCAGGCTGAGTTCGTCCATCTTATTGCCCAGTGAGCGTACGTTGGAGAGAAAAATGCCGGGGAGAGCCGTGCGCGCTCCTCTCCTCCTAAGACGCACGAGCAGGCCTCCTCGCTTTCCCCTTTTACGGGCCCACACTTTTTTGGCTAGAACATGAACTAAATCAGCCGCAGATGCCAAGAAAACAGGCAATAGGTCCATGGGAACGGTGGGTCGGATGTTCATAAGTTCCTCACGGGTGTAGGAACAGCCAGATGCACAGTTAAAAAGTAAAAACAAAAGAAAAAGAGAGCAGCAAAGAGCCATGTCGACCGTACGAGGCGCCATCTTATAATACATAGAGAGTATTTATTTTTATTTTTCCGGATTTACTTCTGAAACGTACAGGAAACATAACTATGTTTTCCCTCGTCATTATTCGTTATTAAGCGTTTTATTGTGCATTAGTGCACACGGGAAGCCTGGTCTTGTTAGATTTTTGAGAGGATTAATCATGTTTTCAGCACTTTTGGATTCCTCCGCTCACAGCCCCGCGCGTCCCACATGTCCCATTGTTTTTTACCCGAGACTGAGAGCCTCCGCTTTCCTGCACTCCGAGAAGCCGGTGATCCTCGTGGAGAGACGCAGGAGACGCAGAGGCTTCAGAGGTGGCCGCAAGAAGAGGAGACTGTACCTCCCCTCTATCATCATGGGAAACGTACGGTCCATCTCCAACAAGAGCGAGGAGCTGACCATACTGGCCCGCCATCAGAGGGAATACAGACATTGTGGACTTATGTACTTCTCTGAAACGTGGCTGTGTGAGAACGTCCCGGACTCTGTGGTCGCTCTGAAGGGATTAAAAATTGTGCGTGCAGACCAGAGTATGGAGGGGAGCGGAAAGAAGAAGGGCGGGGGAGTCGCAGTATACGTGAATGAGGACAGGTGTAACCCGGCTCATGTATACGTGACTGAACGGATCTGCACCTGGAGCTCCTCGCAGTGAGTATGAGGCCCAGATGTTTGCCGTGGGAGTTTTCGAACACTCTGAACTGCTCCAATGACAGTCTCGTGACCAGCCTCGTGACCAGCCCCCCTCTCGGCAGTGTACTCACTTCCTGTGCCAGACCCTCAGAACGTATCAACATCATTCTGCCTTTTAACAGCAGCTGTGAAAATGGAAACTGAACATTGTTGTTTACGTTTGTTCTCCGCTACTGCGCATGTCCAAATTTACGTGCGGGGAGCAGCGCGGAGGTGGGAGTCAGAGCAGAGGGGGATTTCACACCTTTTTCCCTCTCGCGGGTGTGAAAGAGCTCCCCGCTGTGCAGCGTATCTGAGGCTGAGGCCCTGTTTATACTGAGACGCTGCGCAGACGTTTCCAGGCCATTAACAGAAACGACCAGGCTCCTAATGCAAATTTTTCAGCGTTCACATGAGGTTGAAAAACGATGTAGTTCTAGCGGCCGGCCAGTAGTGGGCAGAGGAATTTTACAACACTCACACGACCCCCAGCCCCGTGCCCAGCCCCCCCTCCCGGCAGTATACTCACTTCCTGTGCCAGACCCTCAGAACGCACCAACATCATTCTGCATTTTAACAGCAGCTGTGAAAATGGAAACTGAACCTAGAGCTTCGCGTGGTCTCGTTTGGACGAACGAAGGTGTAGAATCTTCCTCTGTGCCGCTCTCGAAGCGCACGTACAGAAGCTAGTTAGTGTGACCGACGCCATTGATGTTTACGTTTGTTCTCCGCTACTGCGCATGTCCAAATTTACGTGCGGGGAGCAGCGCGGAGGTAGGGGTCAGAGCAGAGGGGGATTTCACACCTTTTCCCCTCTCGCGGGTGTGAAAGAGCTCCCTGCTGTGCAGCGTATCTGAGTTGTCCCACTTTGCAGACTGGATCTGAATACTTACGTTTTCACCCCCACGGAACACAGTCTTCGTATGAACCGTTGGTAGCAACCGACATCCAACAATATTGTTTTGCTGCCACATTGTCTCTGTGTAAACTGCCCCTAAGACTCTGGACCCACTGTATGCTAATGTCCGAGACGCACACGCCTCCTCCCCCCTCCCCCCACTTGGGCGCTCAGACCACTCACTGGTTTCATCGTCTTCGGATTACACACCCATGGTGAGATGACATCCAGCGCAGAAGAGGTGTGTTACAGTGTGGAGTGAAGAGGCTAACGAGAGACTGAGAGATTGTTTCCAAAGCACAGACTAGGACATGATCTGCAGCTCTCATGGTGATGACATCGAGAGCCTGACACACTGCATAACAGACTATATTCTCTTCTGTGTGGATAACACTGTACTGACTAGGAAGGTGGTTGTTTTTCCAACAACCACCCAAGGTTGACCCCTGATCTTAAACCACTACAGTGGACAGCTATTCAATAGTTGTTTTCTTACATATGTGTGAGTGCCAGTTGCACTTTAGTCACTATAGTGGACCCTGGTGTGTCTGACCATATGCACTGCTAGAGACTGATGAACATACAAATGCAGAAATAAAACTCTCAAAAAAAGATGGCCGACAAAAAAGAAAATGTGCTTAGTGAAGGAGGAAAATATGTTCATGCATTTTATTCCTGGAAGGTTTAGCTGGTAAAAAAAAATATGTGGACACCAAGTAACATCTAAGGTGCCGTATAATTGTTGAAAAACCCAAGAATTTATTTTCTGTTTTGAGGAAATTGCATTGAGTCATGTGTCCACTAAATTGGACGTTGTGCATCACTAGCTATATTTTTGAATACAGTGCAGAGGTGGGACAAAGTCATTGTTTAGCAAGTCACAAGTCAGTCTCAATTCATTGCCCTCAAGTCCCGAGTCAAGTCACGAGTCAAGACAGGCAAGTCCCGAGTCGAGTCCAAGTCAAAGGCCAACAAATCTCAAGTCAGTCCCAAGTCCTACGGTTTGACTTTCGAGTCCTCTCGAGTCTTTTTGACCGCGATTTGTTTCTTGTTGGTCTCCACGTACTTTTGTAGGCAAACAAAATAATGTTAGGAATCATTTTGCTGGTGCATTCTCGTTGGTCTCTGACCCATGGACTAACAGTTTGTTCCATGTCGTTGGCTGCTGATAAATCAAAACTATCTACGTGATCTAATTGGATGTTGTGCCAGATGCAGGCTCAGTTACACATGCACAGACCACACATAAAATCAGAGCAGTCCGTGTCAACATACTTTTTATCTTTGGGGTTTTTAATGGGAAGTAGCAATTGCAGCATATATGAATATGAGTATTGGGCTAGGACCTGTATCTATATAATCAGTTTAATGTCCGTAGTGGTTATTGTTCCAAATGTCCTACTGTAGGATAGGGGTAGTATGAGGGGTCTAGGCTTTGGACCTGGGGCAGCTCGCCATCAACTGGACCAGCATTAGCAATATCTCATAATTACCAATATATCATTACATAATAAAATGTCTCATATAAATTAATTCAATCAGTCAAAGCACTGATTCTCATATCAATGCACCATAAACAATAGTGCAAATATTAATCTAGCTTAGTGCACATAATCAAAACAACTATCTAATGTATGCAAACTTTAGCAGGAGGAGCACAGCAAAAACATACTCATAATAATAGGCCTCGGCGCCCACAAAGAAAAATATAAGAAAGAGCTAACAGAGCAGCGCAGGCTAGCACTAGTTTGACTCACCAGTTCCTCTTTAAAACACGGCACACAGTGTGACAACTGCGTCGATTCAATTGTATGAGGCGCCTGTAGTGAAAGCATATCAATTACGGTTTGTAGAACAAAGTATGACGTAAGGTCGCGATAAATACCTGCAGCTCGCTCATTTCCAGCTCCCCTAGACAACACACCCACCGGTGAATGCAGTGCGCTTGTTTAGGGAAGTGTTGCTGCGCGAACCGCGGGGAACTCACGTTCGAACTCTCTCGCGAGCGCTACAACTACCGCGAGGCTTTGTTTCTTCAGAGACGGCATAGATAGAAAGAGAGATGCGGAGAAAGGTAAAAATGGCCGGGGTTACGCAAGTCTTTACAAGTCAATTGGCGCAAGTCCAAGTGAAAGTCAGAGTCATTGATGTTAAAGTCCAAGTCGAGTTGCAAGTCTTTTTATATTTGGTCAAGTCGAGTCTAAAGTCATGAAAATCATGACTCGAGTCTGACTCGAGTCCAAGTCACATGACTCGAGTCCACACCTCTGATACAGTGCATACTAGTGTTGCTGCAACTTTGTTGTTTCTGGAAATACTTTATTTTCAATACAGTTTTGGGTGCAAATAAATTACATTATTTGATATACATTACTTCTTGTGAATATGTGGCACATCAAGAGAATAATGACCTTTCCCATGTGTTTTGTAGCGGTCAGGGCCAGAGCAAAATAGAAAAGCCTAGAGGACAGTCCAGTAATTACCATCTGACACAAGTGAGGGTGATGTTAGTGGGAATGATGAAGAATGGTACCAGATAAAAGACGATAACAGCTGTGACAGTGAAGTTGAAGATGTAGAAGGAGAAGATGCTGAGGCCTTTGAGGTGAATGAAGAGTCTGAGGGAGATGGTGCTGTCCGACTTGACCAAGCTCAAAAACACAAAAATATAGATAGCAGACATGTCTGCAAAGTCAAAGATGATAAGTTTGAGGGTAAAGAGTAAATTGTTACTCTTTACTTTTTAGGAGAGTGGTTGGTGAAGATTGAGGGAGGAGCCCCAACAGTTTTCTTCATTCATCAAATTCCAAAATCTGATTGATGATATAATGGTCAACCCAGACCTCTATGCATTGCAAAATAGAAAATAACTACTGGGCATTACACTGTGTGAACTAATACACACACAGTGTGGCACGTGTGGCTGAGTGGATAGCACTCTCGCCTCTCAGCAAGAAGGTCCTGGGTTCGAATCCCGGCCGGACCAGGGCCTTTCTGAGTGGAGTTTGCATGTTCTCCCCGTGTCTGCGTAGGTTTCCTCCGGGTACTCCGGTTTCCCCTGCCACTAAAAATATGTACAATAGGTCTGGCATGCGCCTCCTGTTCGGCAACCCCGCTCCCATCTCTGTGTGGAGTGAGAGGACAAGTGCCCAAAAAATAACAATTGTATACCGCTTTGTGACTCTGGTCTGTGAAAGGCGGTATATAAATAAAGCTTACTTACTTACTTACTTACTAATAAAGTTTCTGGGGTTCATTTGGTCATGTCATACTCAAACACCTCAGATGTACAAGCCATGCAGATGTGAAAGTCTTGTCTCAGTTTTATGGTGATTAGTACCAGCCGAGTTCATTATAGTATTTCAGTCATTTAGTCGGTTCAACAAATATATTTGTCTTTGCTTTATGTTTCAGACAACACATTTTACAGTTTTGGAATACTATGCTAAATGGTGGTTCCAGTATTCTTATACCGTGACTCAAATGCACGTTGTCCACTCCAGTGGACGTGTCACCAACTCCATGGAGAATTCTTTTTATTTTCAAAATTAAAATATAATCTGTCTTTTCATGCCCTAAGAAACACTTGGGGAAAAAATCTTGAAGAAGCCTATCATACTGTAATTCATGCATGAAAGGGTAAACTAAAAAAAAAAAAATCCTTTCAAAACTAAACAGTTTCTATTTTGAGGATTCAATTCAATTTAAATAGTTTTTTGTATAGCCCTAAAACACAACAGCATGTCGTCTTAGAGGGCTTTACACATTTTTTGATTCACCAACAACAAATCCAAAACCGTTTGAACACTGTAAATGCAATAATAGCAAACACATATGAGACATTGGTCCACAGGGAACAGGAAAAGTTACCAATGTCTAAAATGTTGATACATGTTCTTTATCACCATTCATCACAGTCCATAGATCCTCATGATGGACACATTCTCAGAAAAGTGAATTATATGTGGGCGTGGTTTATTCATGAATGCTGGTATGGTATGTTGCCTTTATCTGTAAGGCCGGTGCAGAGTTCATTGTGAGCTCTCTGCCGCTGCGTTTCATATCGAGGAAGTGGCTCTTTGCTCACACTCTGAGGATGTGAGGGAGACAGATGCAGTGTCGAACACAAATGCAAGTGTGATTCACAGCATGCACAAGTTTGTCAATCCCTGTGCGAGCTGTCGGAATAGAGAGATGTTCTCACTGCATAAAGAGCAGAAATGGGCCTGCATATATACAGATCAACATTATAAAGTCTTCAAGAAACACAGCTGAGTCCTTCTGCCCTCGATGCTTAGAAGTTGCTTGAAAATTAAGCTAGCAGTATGTTTTTAGTGCAAGATGTGGATTATCTGAAAAGGAACATTTTGAGCGTTGCAGCAGCGCAAACTCTCACAAATATCAAATCAATTTGTCAGTTCAGTCAAGTTGTGTCCAATTTGTTTTTTTCTGTGCAGTAATAACACTTGCTATCTATAAACATATTGTTTTTTGTTTTTTTTCTAAATGTAGGCCATGTTTTTGTGTTTAACTTTGAATCTGAAGATACTTTTAGGATTTATTAAGAGTTTTTTCTCTCTCATGTGCTTTAATTATATTGGCAAATAAATTCACTTAGATTCACTTTCTAGAATCACAGTGAGTGTCCTTGTGTTCATCTCAGTTTACAAATAACCAGGCCTTAGATCGCAAAGTAAGACAAGGCAAGTGTATTTGTGTGGCACAGTTCAAACAAAAAGCAAACAAAAACCATAAATAAATCATAAAACAAGTTAATAATCACTTTTAAAATATGAGATTTGAACATTATCAGAGTAGAAGCTTGTCTTAAATTTTTCAGGAAGACTGTTCCTGGTTTTAGCTACATGTAAATGCTGCCTCCCCATGTTCACACCTGACTCAGGGCACATGCTCTCCTCAGAGTCCCAAGAGGAGGTCAGTCCCTTTTCTCTGCAGAGTTCCAGTAGGAGACCAGTCCCTGTGCTCCTCAGAGTCCCAACAGAAGTCCAGTCCCTGTGCTCCTCAGAGTCCCAACAGAAGTCCAGTCCCTGTGCTCCTCAGAGTTTGAGTTGGTTCATTTGGCACTAATATATCACAGACTTGGTTCAAGGCCATTAACAAACTTGTTACTCTTTAATCTGTAAAATTGCAAAATAGAATGTTTGAAGGAATATTTATGAGGTTGACAAAATCCCAAATAGTGTCCTTTAAAAGCGCATGACGTGTTAAGGTCTTATATTTAGTTATTCATTGGCTTCATACAGACCTGAGGTACTTATCACTTTGAAATGGCATTTGCTGAAAAAATAAATACAATCACAGCAAGGACTTACTTATTTTTGATTATGCATTTTGGGACGACTTCTTTTGTCATCTTATGTGTTTGTTTTGTTTTGTTTTTTTTTTTTGCGGTGAAAGGAGCCGATGATGTCAAATCACTGAGGAGCGCGCTTCCCACCTCGCCGATAGGAGACTTGCGCGCCTATAGACCCCTGGCAGACTGTGCAGAGCAGAGCACAGAGGAGAGCGCGCTGCGATGGAACAACATGCAGCACTTTGAACTAATGGAGACATGGCACATAGGCTCCTCACCTCTCCAAACAGATTCAGCGCCAGATTTGCCTTTATATTCACGGTTTCGCTTTCCTGCACATATGTATGCTACAGTATCCTCTTCTGCCGCGGAACAATCATGACCAGCCAGGCGTACGAGGACAAGCGGTGCGTAACAAACAAGAACGCGGGAGGCAAGAAACTTCTGGGTAAAGTGGATGAGGGATGCGCGTCGGCTTCGGTGGAGGTAAAAGGGGCGCAGCGAAACGCCAGTGGAACTAGGGATGTTGGGGAGCACTGGAGCGAAGGCAAGTTGAACAAAAACATAAGTGTGGCGCAGAAGTATGGGGATAAGAAGCTGCCAAACGCGCTCATAGTCGGAGTGAAGAAAGGCGGTACGAGAGCGGTCCTGGAGTTTATCCGGATCCATCCTGATGTGCGGGCGCTGGGGACAGAGCCACACTTCTTTGACCGCAACTACGACCGAGGACTGGACTGGTACAGGTGAGATATGGCTTTGTGAATGCGTGATGACAAAGTTTCAGTTCTGCTTTCAAGTTGAAAGGATATTCTTGGGAGCGTCAAGAAAGCTATCAGCTGCTTAAAACTGTCAAATTCAAGAAGTTAAATCAAATAATGATGATAATAACAATCAGGCACAACAAAAAAACAACAATACAATTTAATACACATACAGTGTTTTATATACACAGTTTTAGTTTTCATTTACAAGATATTAAAACTAGAAAGGAGTTGACCTATTCAAATATTGAATATATTTATTTTTTGGGAGAAAAAATCTACCAAATGAATAATATTGTAAGACAAGCAGTAAAGCATGAATAAATGATAACTTCATTCAATCTGTCGCTCATACACAACACTTAAGAACATTGAGCTTTTTCCCTCAGAACAGCTCTCAACTCAGCTCTCAGCGCAGTGTCAAAAGGACGTTTCAATCAATCATTTACTTCAAAACCTGTAAAAAATAAAAAAATAAAAATGTACTCAACAAACTAACAGAAGGACCGACAGAGTTTTGAAAAGGGTTTGGACGTCTAGCAAAAGCAACATTCTAACCCTCCTCACCCATTCAATACAGAATTAAGACTTTTTGAAAAGGGGCTGGTGCAATGTGTACTGGGTGCAGCTCTGACTGCCATATATATATATATATATATATATATATATATATATATCATGGGAGCCCATCATGGGAGAACAAGCCCCTACACGGCATGTACCACCGGAGCATAACAGAAGTGGCTGATCTCAAGAAGTCCTACCAATGGCTAGAAAGGGCTGGCCTACAGGACAGCACAGAGGCACTCATCATGGCTGCACAGGAACAGGCCCTGAGCACCAGAGCGATAGAGGCCCAGATATACCACACCAGACAAGACCCAAGGTGTCGGTTGTGCAAAGAGGCACCTGAGACGATCCAACACATAACTGCAGGGTGCAAGATGCTGGCAGGGAAGGCCTACATGGAACGCCATAACCAAGTGGCTGGCATAGTGTACAGAAACATCTGTGGAGAGTATGGGCTGGAAACCCCAAGGTCTAAGTGGGAAACTCCTCCAAAGGTGGTGGAAAATGAGCGTGCGAAGATCCTGTGGGACTTCCAGATACAGACCGACCGAATGGTAATGGCAAACCAACCTGACATCGTGGTGGTAGACAAAGGGCAGAGGACAGCCGTGGTGGTGGACGTGGCAATTCCAAGCGATGGTAACATCCGGAAAAAAGAACATGAAAAGCTTGAGAAATACCAAGGTCTCAGAGAGGAGCTGGAGAGGGCCTGGAGGGTAAAGGTGACAGTAGTGCCCGTGGTGATCGGTGCACTCGGGGCAGTGACCCCGAAGCTAGATGAGTGGTTACAGCGGATCCCCGGAACAACCTCGGACATCTCGGTCCAGAAATGTGCAGTGCTAGGAACAGCAAAGATACTGCGCAGAACCCTCAAGCTCCCTGGCCTCTGGTAGAGGACCCGAGCTTAGAGAGGGATAACCGCCCGCGGAGGGCCAAAGGTGAGTGGACAATTTTATATATATACATATCATTATTAGCGGAGTAACATATGTGGTTATTATTTAGCCAATACAATGTGTTTCAAAGTGAAAGTTAAAATTTAGGCCTGTACACATTTGGTAAAAAGTTACTCCAATTTTAATAACAGCAAACAACATCTGACTGTATGAACTAGAACAGTGATTATCAAACCTCTCACACAAAACGATCCCAAGTTCCACCGTATGTAAATATCTGGTATTCTGTGTACCATCTTATCGCAGGAGTTTTGAAAGAACACACAAAAAGACTAAAACAGTGGAATAAAATGGCATTATTAAAGTTATTGTTCTGTAGTGGAGTTTGAGTACCACAGTTTGAGAAACACTGAACTAGGACTGCAATCGTTGTGAGCAGCACGGAACGGTGATCACACATTCATGTATGCGGAGTTTGTCGTGTTTCAGATGAAAGCTGAGAGCAGAGCTTTGTGGTGCTGAAAGGACAGCTCCCTGGCTCCTGTACAATCAGTTCCCGCACACAAACACACACACACACACACACACACACACACACACACACACACACACACACACACACACACACACACACACACACACAAACACAGTACAGTACAGTGTTGCTATAGTGAATATTAACATTATATATTGTAAGGACAACACAACACTTATAGGATCTAGTTCATTGTCTTAGCTAAATGTTTTGGCTCTTGTTAGGTATTTATCTTGCAAGTTCTTGTCCCAGGATGCTCTTAATTTAGATCAATTTTTGTTTTTCAAGATGGTAGCGCTTTAATTGGAATTATTTGGTTAATTTCCCAAGGTAGTAAGCACATCTCAGCTATTCTTAAATTTAAATAATACTTCAGCATTAACTTTCTCTTTCCTCTAATCTTCCCCAATTCTTGCACTCAAAATTGCCTCAAGTTCATCGTAGAAGAAGTCTGCAATAATTATGAGGTCCGACTTTCCAGACTCTGTGGTCTGGGGACGTCTGATTGTTAGAGCTGTCTGTCACTGACTGTACAGGACTGAAACAGAACTATCAACGCCAGAGAACAATGACAAGAACTGATGTCTAGACACTCCAGCATGAAGCAATGAATGAGGCATCTGTCAATCATTGAAAACATAATGCAGGCATAGCATTTATTTCATTATATATATATACTCAGCCCAAAAGTCAAATTCCTCTGTCAAAAGCTCAGTCAAACAGTCAAAAGTTTATGAATAACGTGAAGAGAAACATGGGCGACATGGTGGAGCGAGAAGGTCTTAAGTTCGATTCCAGAGACAGGGAATTTTGTGTGGATTTTGCATGTTCTTCCTGTGTCCGAGTAGGTTTCCTTTGGGTGCTCTGGTTTCCTTTACCAACAAAAATAATGCACAATAGTCCTCCATAACACCATCCTCTGAAAGAGATTCCGAAATCTGATAATGATTAAATCATGTTTGAATGCACGTTATTGAGGGATGTGATTGGGGCTGTTTTTAGTCATCAATTCATCACAACTAATTGATTATATTGTTGTCCACTAATTAAGTACTTGGGTATTATTTGTTTCCAATTATTTTTTCCACGGCTTGGCGCCGTGGCATGCTCTCTGCCAAAACAATCACCAAGTGGTAACTTTTGTTAGTGGCAATAAAAATGATTCTGATTCTGATACTGTACACTGTAGAGAAGGCGTCTCCAACCTTTTTCACCCAGAGAGCTGCTTTCCCAGGACGCTAAAGGCAGAGAGCTACTTCTTTAAGCGGCCCTGGGAAAATACTGCCGTGAACAAGCCTATACAGTCATTATTTATCATCACATATTTGTTACTAGTGACAAAGAAAGTGCGCTTACAATAATAATGAATCATACATGCCGAAAAATTAAGTGTATTAGTTGATTTGTTCATTTCTAGATCCTTTGGCGAGCTACCTGGAAGGGGGTGGCGAGCTACTGGTGGTTCCCGAGCTACAGGTTGGAGACCCCTATTGTAGAGATTTTATGCCTCAAACAAAGCAGCTAATTGCTTCTCATCGACAAAGTAATAGATTATCAAAAAATCATTCAGAACTATTGTCATGGTGAGAACCTTTTGTTGAACATTTTTATTTTGAATAGATTGTTTCTCTTGTCTCTTTTTATGAATCATACATCCTGTGTGTATGTACTGTATACCCCATGCTCCTCTCCACTTGATTTTGGGCTTTTTATTTCTTGTCTGTTTCTTCAAGATTGGATTTTGGATTTTCTGTTTTTCCCATGTTTACTTCCATCCATCCATTTTCTTCCCCTTAATCCATTTCTGGGTCTGGGGGTGGCAGTCAGAGCTTCACCCAGTACACTTCACTGATCCTCCTGCAGGTGGTGAGTCCACAGGAGCTAAGATCTTTCAGCGGGGGCTTCAGGCAAAGTGGGGTTAAGTGTCTTGCCCAAGGACACGACAGCAGACATTAGTGGGAGTCGTGAAGTAGGTTTTACAGTGGGCTCGAACCCATGACCTTCTGCAATCATGACACCTATAAGTGATTATGGATGTCTAGAAGAAAATAGTTTTTGTGTGTGTGCAATATGGCTGATTTTAGTTTTACAGATTGACATTAGGGTTGGGCGATATGGGCCTCAGCATGTATCACGATTTTTGTTGGTATGTATCACATTATGACGATATGATAATTTTAACAAAGCCTCATATAAAAGCTATAAAAACTTAGCACTGATAATTTTAAACACACTTGCCTCAAAGTGCATTTACTGATTTATTGGCAGCACAATGTGCAATACAGCTATTGTATATAAAACGTATTAACAAAACTGAATTGTAGATAATTCTGTTTTGTACATACTGAAAATTGCAGGCAACATGTAATAAAGGTGAACATTTGTAATTTGTAAAATATATAAAAGTTTGTCCTTTGTAATATAAAAAGTGTAGCATTATCAAATAATTATTTGATCACTTTGGCTTATGTTTCCTAATCCCAATATAGTCAAAATGATCAAATACTGTATATATTTTTTGTATCCTTTTGCGTTTCTATAATTATGTAATTATAACTTATTTGTAATTATATTGCAATGTAGACAAACACATGCATTGAAGTAAAATGAATGACAGTAAACAGTAAATAAAGCTTACCAATGGCACTATGAGAGAGAGAGAGAGAGCGAGTGTCCGAAGCAAGCCACTCGAGTCCAGTTGTTTAGGGCAGCTGCTTTCACAACATTAGATCCACTGTCGATAGTTACACACAATTGCTTCTTTTTATCTAGTTCCCAAACTACTCCCATATGTTTGAGGTAGCTCCGCGTTTTGGCACAATGTCTTCTACAACCTGCATGTCTTCACCATGGTCTTCACCGGCGCCCTCAGCCATGTTTGCTCTCTGCTCTGTTGTTGTTGTCCCTGCACGCCGCTCTGCTACACGTGCCGCGCAGATGCGTCATCAAAGTGCGCCGCACACAAACGTGTCTTCCGCTCGCCGCTCTTCCGCTTTTCAGTGTTAAATGATCGTTTTCACCGGTATAAGGCATTTTCTTATCATTTAATTTACTTATACCGGTATACCGGTACAAAAAAAATATCGCCCAACCCTAATTGACATATTACACTGGGTAACAAAAGCATATTTTTTGAAAATAGTCCAGGGTTTTCCAGCTGAATTAGACTAATTTTGATGCTCTGAGTCCGAAAATGACCTTGGTTTTCCTCAATCAGGTCAAGATATTTTGCTACAGAAACATTTTTTTAAATCGATTTTGCGTAAAAAACACATTTCTGCGGATCATCAGCTGAGAAACCCTTGACGTTTTTTCCGTTTTCCTCAAGAAATAAAAGTCAATGTATCCAAAGTCATTCAGTTTTTATTTACTCCATCAAATTTGATAAGCAGAATTCATAATAACGTAGACGTACATAATCCGTAACACTATGGCTGTATCTCAAAAAGTTGACCTGATAGAGCAAAATGCATGTGATATTCGGACTCAGAACACCAAAATTAGTCTAACTCAGTTGAGAAACCCCTGACTATTTTTTTGGCTGTCAACTTGTGTTATTAATACAGTCAAAATATGAACTCCAAACTCAAGTGTCTGCTCCTTGGTGCAGTTGTTTTATCAGATTGTTTCATCTTCAGTGCTTCTTTGTTACTGCTGCATCATTCAGAGGTTGCTAATTGAAATGTATAACTTCCAAAGCGGCCATTTTACAAACAGTTATTCCTTATTATTGTGTTCCCACTGCAGATTTAATTAAATGAGATGAACCATATCAACAAACAAGGGCACACTTGTGTTTTAAGCTCAGAGCTAAAGCAAGTCATTAAAGTCCTTCTGCAGCTCATAAAGAGGTTTGAGAAATGTGTGGGGAATTCTTATTCAGTGCTCTGATCTCTGAGCCCAAGATCTAACCACAAGCAACTGCAGTGATCCCAAAAAAACAACAAAATGTCTGCTATTTTTGTTTAGATTATGAGATTACAATGTACTGGAAGGGATCCTGTGTTTTCTCCTCAGTTTAAACACAGCATCGCTAAAATTAACTGCATTTTGAACTGCAAGTTGATTAAATATGTGATATGTGTCTCATCTACATGTACAGTCTACATAATGAGGACTTTTCAAAAACATTTATGGATATTTATCATAATTTATGGACATTTATCATCATTTATGGACATTGGTCATCTGCCCCTTATAGACTAGTGGCTTTTTAGCGTTTTTCTCAATGCATTTCTTGTGTTTGAACTGTTAATTCTTTGATCTGTGTTGGTGAATTCAGTGGTTTTGATGTGTCCGTTGCGATTTAGGGCTAAATAAGAATACGTTTAATTAAATTGAATTGACATTGGCAATACTGGCTGTTCTCGAACTGACAGGTGATTAAGTGGTGTTGGTTATGTGGCCCCCTGTATTCTTTTTCACATGAGTCAATAGTTATTTTAATATTTGCGTTTTCTCACTGTCAGTCTGGCATTGTGTATACAGTATGTGTAGAAAGAATGTTCTCAGTGTTTCTTGTTTTCCAAGTGGTTCATGTGCGGGACACTTCTTGGTGATCATGTTTATAGAAATGTAGGGAGGTGTGGGAAAGTCGTGTTTTTCTGAATTGTTAGTGATCAATATCTGTAAGGAAAAAATCCTGATCTGTTATTTGTTATATAAGGAGGTATGTCAATCATTTAGTTGTGTTTATTTTTACAAGTTTGACCATGTTATAGTTATTTTCTGTTGTAATTTTACTCATTTACTTTTAGAGCTATTTATACATTCTTAAATAATCTATAGACGCCTTTCTTCCTTGATTTCTCAGACCATAGCCTGTTTTATGTATATACTGTAGCCATGATAAATATGAGTTATTTGCTTTAAAAGGGACCTTATGTAATATTCACAATTAGTTGTATAATAAAGCCATTACAATCAAGTTCTTTTGCTAATATTTTCCATCAAAATTATGATCATCATTTTCATTGTATTTTGTTAATAAATATTAGTTTACAACACTTTTCTTTACCTTTACCAATTGTCTGAGGACGCACATCCAAAATGCAGATGTAATTTAAATTCTCCCCTTGTCTGGGTGGGTATCATCAGGGCTCTCCGGTTTCCACCACACAGACCATCTAATATGTAGTCAAAACCAAGCCGAGAGCCAATTTTTCAATCTTGTTTCTTTTATAACATTGTTTTTAGATCGTTGGATAATTTTCTCGAGTTGTCTTTCTCTCCCAGTTAATGCCTGTAATCTGCAGGTGACTTTACAAGAGAAAGTGTCTTAACTGCTGCTGAGTGGACTTTATATAAAACTAATGTCAAAGCAATGTGCAGGAAGTTAGACACTGTATTCTGAACCCACCGTAGGGGGCAATGGTGGGTCCCGCTCAAGTTATACGGGGTCACGGGTGAATATAGGAGGACTGAAGGCCGACACTGTCATCAGCATCACAAACTTCTGCTCATGCATAATTCATCTGCTGAACAACTCAACAGCATGTAATGAGCAACAGAGCCTCGTGTGGTCGAAGTGATAAACGACTTAAAACATTAATCTACTACGCAATTATTTCCTGTTAATTGAATAATTAATTTCAGCAGCAGAGTTTGATATAATAACCTTGGAAATTAAATCATGTGACAAAACTGTATCACACCGCTGAAAATTGCTCGTGTTTTTGACTATCAAGGAAGAACACAGAGGTCAAGTTGCGGCATTTATTTAGAGCCATGGCCACATTTAAAAGTATGAACTCAAATTAGAAAAACAATTCAGCTCAAATACAAATATAGCCATCTTCTGTGTGTAGTTGGAGGTTGGAGTTGTTATTATTATTTGCAAGTATTGTTGGTTAATTGGTTGGTTAATAGGGGCTACCATTTCATTTTGTGCGTTTTTTTCTCAAAACAAAAATTTTTAGGTATAGGGCTAAAACATTTGATCGGTTACAAAACATCAAAGCTTTAATAAATTATTGTTTACTTTGATTTATTTGTTCATTTCTAATGGTGTTACTCAAAAATCATGTGAATCAACCACTTGTTTTGAGCTGAGTAGTTTCTGCACGAACAAATAATCGATTGTTGCGATCAGAGAGAATACTTTGTTAAGCAAAAATCTGAGAGATCATCACCAATAAAAAATAGACCCAAATTAATAAACGTCATGAAATTAAGGTCAATACATGTTTATGATGAATGTTTTAAAATGGGGAGACATACTGACAGCGCACCATGTCGTGTAACAAAGCATGAGTCTTACCATCAAAGTTTGGGCTTTTGCATTTTTTTATAAAGTTGTCCTTGTCAAAAATATGTTTAAAAATGTTTATATTGCTCACACTGCTTGTGAGTCAGAAGTTTGTTTTTGACATTGTTTTAACGCAGTTCTATTAAAAGTATTTTCAAACAGCCCACAACAACAGCCGCCGCGGAAGACGAACACTGGAAATGCAGTAATAACAAACACAGTGGTCTATAAGAAGCGGGATGAACACTGACAGAAGCGAGGCAACCAGTATGTGCCGTCAGCCCTTCCGACCACCACCAACCATTCACACACACCAGACTCATTCAGGGCAATGGGGGGGAAGTGTCTTGCCTAAGGACAAGACACAGCCGCAGCCGCCCCACTGTGGCTCCTGGTGTTCTCAGAGGTTAAGTGTCTTGCCAAAGACACTACGACAGCAGACAGAAGGAGAAAGTCTTGAGGTGGGCTCAAACCCACAACGTTCTGGCTCAAAGGCCAATGCTCTACCAAGTGAGGTACTGTCGCCCAGTCCTAGATGTCCTTCAATGGCCTAGATCATCATTGGGGAGGGAGCTGGATGACTGACGGGACAAAAATCCCCTTCTTCCTCTGTGTCCTGCAGCCGTCTGTGCCTCGATGGGAGCCATTCAAGCATGGGGTACAGGACATGTGAGGGGTCATCAAGGATCCTGAAGGCCTGTCGTATGGCCTGTGGGTCACACAGTCCAGGGACAGATCGGACTGGCCGACCAATTGTTTTAGAGCACACATGACCAATTATTTTAGAGCACACATGACCAACTTTTTTAGAGCACACATGACCAATTATTATAGAGCACACATGACAAATTATTTTAGAGCACACATGACCAATTATTTTAGAGCACACATGACAAATTATTTTAGAGCACACATGAAAAATTATTTTAGAGCAAACATGACCAAATATTTTAGAGCACACATGACAAATTATTTTAGAGCACACATGACAAATTATTTTAGAGCACACATGACAAATTATTTTAGAGCACACATGACAAATTATTTTAGAGCACACATGACAAATTATTATAGAGCACACATGACAAATTATTATAGAGCACACATGACAAATTATTTTAGAGCACACATGACAAATTATTTTAGAGCACACATGCAAAATGTAAGGATGTTCCTGCCTGTGCCACCTGTTTCATATATATACTATGTGTGCTGCTTGTTTGTTGTGACATTGCGTATGTGAATTTCACCAAACAACCCAGTTTAGCTCTTTGAATTCTGATCTTTGAACAGATAATCTACTTAAAATTGTAAACATAAATATTATGATCATCATGTCCATTGTATTTTGTTAATGAATAACATTTTACACACTAAAAATCAGGGAACTGCACAATGTGACAATGCCTTTTATTTCCTAAAACTCATATATTATTTAAGGAAATATTCACAGCAGATGAAGGAATCGTGGTGACGCCATCGTCCTGCTCTGTTGCTTCCCACATATGACACATCATTAAAGGCTTAGCAGGAGAAGAACATTCATTACTGCCTTTTCTAGACTTTTTCCTTTATTCTGCTGTGTCAGAATGTTTCCTGACCAGTCGTCCAAATCATACAGATCAAACATAATGTCGCCACTACGAACACTTTAAAGGGCATCTCACTTTATCGATTTTGCGTATGTCAGTTGCACTTCCAGTCGACGGCTCGCAGGCGGCGGTGAAATTGTTTGAGAATATCCCTCTCGTCTGCACTACATTAATTGGCTTTGGGAGGCAGGGAGCACAGAAACAGTATCATCAGAATAAAAGGTTGATGAGGACGGAAAGTTGGAAGAGAAAAGTGCACATTACAGCGCCAGACACGGCCGGGCCTAACTCTGAATTATTAATGAGCTGTCTTCACTGCACTGCTGCTCTAAGACATGTTAACATTAATTACCAAACAACTCGTTCTTCTCTTCCCCTGTGAAATCCGCCGTTGTATTGTGCAATGTTTTCCTAAAAATAAAAAAAACATAAAATGGCAATTATGTCAATCCAAAAGGAGGTAAACGCTTGCGGTGATTGAGGACTTGTGTGGGCAGGAATTACATGTCACCTTTTTAGTGTCAAGATTCTCATTGTGATTCAGGAAAGAGCCTGCAGCCAGCGAGCCTTAGCGTACATTTAGAGATTGTCAGCTTGTTAACTTCCTCCCCAAGTGAACCCTTGTATCCCTGCTGACCGTAGATCAAACCCTGTCTCCAGTCCCCTCCCACTCTCCCCCCCATTAAAGCCCTTTTGTAGTTTTTGTCAAGTTTGAGTGGGAAAGTGGAACTACTGGTGTGTGGGCTGTCCCGAGTTCTAATGTCCTTTACTGTCACCGAACTTTATGGATTAACAGAAAAGTGTCCAAAAAGCACTGAAACACAATTCTTCTTGCGCAACAACGGACAATGTTTGGACAGATCCTCAAAAATACAACCGCGCTGCATGTTTGAGGAAGCACTAAACTGTAAATCAAGAGGATTTCGGACAGAATCGGGAACAGAAACATTGATTGTCACCAGCTTTGAAAAGTCTTGTCTTTGCTTGAATTACCTGCTAAGCCAACATTGCTCTTTGAATTATTGAAAGGAGCTCAGGATCTGTGCTGCCGTATTTGGAAAAGAAAGACACATTTTAATGAAGAGAAAAACATGAATCAAAGTGTCTTGAGGGCCAGTAGGATGAGCACGTTCTTTCTTTATGAAGTATAGATTCTAACTGTGGATAGCGGGGCTTGTTTTTAAGTTATGGTTGAGATCCCATTCCAAACTGCTCGTAAGTTGTTGGCCTGTAAGATGTAAGATGGACAAGTTGCATAGTCAAAAGAATCAATGAAACATGGCATACCAGACTTGATATTTATAGTAGCAGGAAGTCTTTATGTAAGACGCATGGATAGAGGCATCAAGTTGGACAACGCAGGCGATCTGACTCATGCATACAAATATGGACTTGTATGTACAGTATATCTATATGTCATGCAGAAGCTCCTTATACAGTATATAATCTTTGCACGTACCAGGGAGGAGTTTGAAGAGTTATTTAAACTACTGTCCTTTTGGGGTAACCAGTTCAACTTCTGCAGACGCCATACAAGCTTTTAGTGAATTCCATGGTCTGCATTTAGCTCTCAGACTTGACAATCCGACACAGAAAAACATTCTTACATGTATCTTTTGGATAATTTCTCAAAATAGTCCCTTATTCTTAAGGCTGACCCTAACCATAGTCCTAATCCTAACCATTGTGAACCCTAACCTTACTTACTTTTAGATCAGACTTTTATACTGAACCTAACTGAGAAACCGAGTAGGCTACTGTATATCAGACTTTGGACCTATCAGAGCAGGAATAACGAGGATAGCAAGGATTAGTTAACCATTTTACCGTAAAGTCACTTAATATCATAATTCATTCTTAACAGCGGCTGGTTTTAACACAGGGATACCTTCATCAGATTTCCACATGCTAATATGTTTGTTGTGTCCATCCCTGTCAAATAAACAATTAATAATAATTCATCAAATGTATTCAGACTGAGAAATCCATTATGTTTGAAGGCTCATGACGCATGCTGTGATCATGAAAGAATCATTATGAATTATAGTGAAGTGTTGGTAGCGGTTGAAGGCAGGAATTAAACTAATGAACAAATATGTTACATTATCCTCATTTGTTCCATGAGAATATATAAATCTGTCTTTCAGTTATGGGTCATTGAATTGACAGTGTCGCATTATAAGTGTATTGATCGCTCAAAACTATGTCTCTAAGCGGACTTACTTCAGCTTCGTCTGAATCCTCTGACGAACCTGTGATACAGAGATACTTTTATCACTGGACACTGGACACTTTTTATTACATTTTTAGAAAAGATTGAAAGAGACTGACCTACAGTTGACCCATAATGACCAAAGCAGCACTCCACCCATCGAGTCGTGCTTTTGCTTGAAAGGACTGTACGGATCATGGCCAGAATAAAAACTCAAAAATCCATCTTTACAGCTCCCCTGCAAGCCATCATTAGGACGACCATATTCTTCTGGACAGAGAGCAGAGTAGAGTGCCACTGTGGGGATTTATTTTTTATGTCAAATTCTTCAAAATGTTCTCTGTGCCCCCAAGGAGTAAGTCAGGCAAAACTGCATGATGCGGTGAACATCTGATGCAATTATGAAGTTACTATGTCATAAATGCTTTTGACAGCTGGCAATTCACAAATTGTCATCTCTTGGATTGTTGAATAATAGATCAAATATATATGTTTTAAATTATGTTTAGTTGAGCGTTTATTTAGATCAAGTTTAAAGGAGCATTATGTAAGATTTTCATGTCAAGTGAGAATGGCCCTAATCTGTCAAAAGGCATTAATAAATCATGCTCTTTTCCAAAACTTCTTTAACTGATAACAGTAGTTCAGCCGAAATATTTGAAATTCAAGATTAGATTTACAGTCCCTTAATCTTGTTGTTGTTTTAGTTTTGATGTCCCGCCTACACCGTTTCACCAATCAGAAAACTCTGTGAAAGTCCAGGTGAGAGAGGTTGCAGTACCACTTTTGGCCAGATTTTTACATACTGCTCCTTTAATGTACATCAAACATTATCTCCATCATTAACAATGAATGGACATTATTCAAACTCGAAAAGGAACGGGAGGAAGAAAAAACGTATAAATTCCCATCCCTTTGAATATCATATTTACATGTTGTGTGTTTGGAGCCAGTAGCAAAGCAATGTGCAACAACATGACAACAACAAGCAACACAATGACCCCAGCCAATCAACACAGAGCAGGCACCAGGGCATTTCATTCCACCACAGTTTTTAGATTTGTTTCTAATGTTTCTTTGTTGTCAACTACACTAACTTAGTATTAATTGGTCCTAAATGTTGCATGTCATATCTTTCTTGAATGTATTCTATATGTATAGCAGCAGAGCCTCGATGGACCAGCAACAATTAGGTTTTAATTTCTTGGCTCTAAGTTTGAGTGGAAAGTTTGCATTGTCTTCATTGAGTTTCAAGTCGTCAGATAATTGTTCAGAGAAGGCCCCTATGTATGCAATTTATATGAGTTTGGGAAATTATCCTTTCTAAATAGGACCTGCGCTTGAATAAAGAAATACAAATGTGTGTAATTTATTACCAATGCTCTACCAACTGAGCTTATCGGGGCGACAGTAGCTCAGTTGGTAGAGCATTGGCCTTAAGCCCAGAAGGTTGTGGGTTCAATTCCCACCTCTGCACCTTCTCCACCGACTCCCACTGATGACTGCTGTCGTTGTGTCCTTGGGCAAGACACTTAACCCCACTTTGCCCAAAAGCTCCCACTGAAAGATCAAGGCTATGCTCACACTCAGAGAGCAGCCGTCCTCCTGTGGACTCACCACCTGCAGAGGGTCAGTGAGGGGCTGGTGCTATGAGACTTGGGTGGCATCTCTGACTGCCACCCCCCTGACCCAGAAATGGATTAAAGGGTAGAAAATGGATGGATTGATGTAATTTATTGAAGAGAAACATCAAGGGGTATATTTATCAAAGTAAAAGAGTGTGTGCATTTCTGTGGTTTAGTTGTATGTAACATGTGAATTGTAAACTAGTTTTTCCTAAGTTAACATTTCTCAAGTCCAATTTCAGTCCATTTGATCGGGTCAAGTCTCAGGATGCCAAACAAGTCCTCATCTCTGCTCAGAAGTCATTTAGAAAATATGAACTCTTTCTGTGTTAAGAGCAGTGTGTAACCATCTGGCCAAAATAGGTACTGCACTCTCCCTAACTCAGGTTGCCAGATATACAGACGAATCGAGCTGGGACCATAATATCTGAATAGACAAGAGTTTTGTCAACAAAGATAGAAATCCTTGTTTTATTCCTTGTTTTGTTTTTCATAATTTGAGAATCATAACAAGATTTTGTTTTGTTTTGTCGTGACATGTTACTTTACCAGTGAGATTAGCGAGACGCAGTGAATTCTGGCAACCCAGCTCCCATACTTTCTGATTGGTAAAACAGTGGAGGAGGGACATTGAGATGAAAAGAAATAACAAGATTTCGGGGCTGTAAAATTAATTTTGAAATAAATAAATAAAAAAACGGCTGAACTACTGTTATCAGTTAAAGAAGTATTGGAAAAGAGCAAGGTTTATTCATGCTGTTGAAATGAGCGAGGAGTCATTGATAAAGTTCCGTTAACTTTTAATCAGCTTGTACAACGTGGCTGTATCATGGAACTACTTGGCAAGAGTGAACAAGTATATAATGCTGAGCATGCGCATAGATAACAAGTACGGCAGAAGACGAGGTACAATTATCAGAATGATCTACATCCTCTCTTTTTAGTTACTGCCTTCGGTAACAAAATATATTAAGCAAGTTGAATAAAACAAATAATTTTACAGCTATTGAATAAAAGAACTTTTCTGCAATAAACTTTATATAACCTTATCTCAAATAAAATGCATCATGTATTCCCAAACATGACCAGTATAGAATCTGAATATGTGTAAAACTCACTTAGGTCAACAAAATAAGTATAAGATACTGTAATCACAATCATAACAATCCGTTTTCTTTTTTTTTTCAAAAAACATCATATACAGGTTAATCACAGTATTTAGGATTCGGCTTGCAAATCCGACCCGAGCGTGTCACATAGGCATTAACACCCTGGGGCTCTCCAGTAGAAGAATGAGCCTTCAAGTGTACGCCAGCGAATTGTTGAATCGGCTGTGAAGGACGAGGCACCTGCCGGATTTGTGGTGAGGGAGGAGCCAGGTCTGGTGGATCTACTACAGCAGGGTCAAAGTGTCGAGGTCGTGGCTCAGCGACAGGAAGAATGTGTCTGCGATTCCTGCGATAGACGCCTCCATTTGACTCAATGATGTAGGAACGAGGCTCTTTACACACTCCCTTCACTGTGCCAATGCGATCATGTCCTTTTGTAGTCTGCAATCTAACAACTTGACCTTCCGCAAGCGGTATTAGAGGGCGACTGTTTGCATCATAGTATTGTTTTTGAATGAGTCTTTTATTTTGGAGCTGCGAAGCAATTTGCACCGAGTTCTTTGATGCAGGGGCTAGCAGTTTAGTGTCGACAGGAAAAGTTGAACGTGTTTGACGGGACATGAGACGTTCAGCAGATGAACCCAGTGTGCTGTCACGAGGAATGTTCCTGATGTTCAGAAGATTAAGGAATACATCAGATCCATCTCTATGCGACTTTTCCATCAGCTGTTTGGCACTGCGGACTGCACGTTCAGCCAAACCGTTCGACTGCGGGTATTCAGGACTGCTGGTGACATGCACAAAATCCCATTGCGTGGCAAACTCCTTAAAACGTTGGCTCGTGTATTGTCTTCCATTGTCGGAGATGAGCGTGTGCGGTGCTCCATGGACAGAAAAATGTCTCTTTAACTTCTTGATCACGGTTGCTGAAGAGATGTCACGAAGACGGTCGATTTCAAACCAGCCGGAGTACGAGTCTACCAATACTGAGTATGGTTGACCTTGCCATTCAAAAAGATCTGTTGCGACTGTGGACCATGGCAGGGCAGGGACTGGGTGTAGTTGTAACGGTTCCTTCAGCTGGTGTGGACGAGTAGCATTACATACTGCACAGGACTGTAGCTCTTTTGAAATGTCAATGTTCATAGTGGGCCAAAACACTGTGCTTCTGGCTCTGCACTTTGTTGAGTCAACACCAGGGTGGCCTCTGTGCATGATTTGGATATACTCATGCTGCAGTGAGCTTGGAATGACTGGTCTGTGGCCTTTGACGACGATTCCATCCTCCACCACCAACTCATCCCTGTAAGGAAAAAATGGTTGGGCAGGGGGAGGTACCTGGCGTTCTTTGTTTGGCCATCCGTTCTGGATTACAGTGCTTACAGTCTGGAGTAGTTGGTCTCTGTCTGTGTGTGCCCTCAGTTCTTCAAGTCTGGCTGTGGAAATGAAACTGACAGACATGACTTCATATGTACTACTCGCACTATGAGCTTGAGAGACTGTCTTTGTTGGAGCTCTTGACAGGGTATCGGCAAGGTACATGTGCTTACCCTTTTTGTAGATGAGAGTGATGTCATAAGCTTGTAACCGGAGTAGCATCCTCTGCAAACGAGCAGGAGCTGTGTGGATCGGCTTCTTTAAGATTGTGACCAGGGGCTGGTGGTCTGTTTCTATAACTGTGTGCTTTCCATAAATGTAGTCTTTGAACTTAGAGCAAGCAAAAACAACTGCAAGCAGTTCTTTTTCGATCTGTGCATATCGAGTTTCTGTGTCCGAGAGAGTGCGAGACGCATATGCAACAGGATTCTCATTCTGCAAACAAGCCGCACCCAGCCCATAACCTGATGCATCGCAGGTTAATGTAACTGGTTTTTTAACATCATAGTACGACAGGACCGGTGAGCTTGATAAGCATAACTTGAGATTTTCGAACGCTTGTTGGTGTTGTGGCAGCCAACACCAGGCTGTGTCCTTGTGAGTGAGCAGCCTGAGTGGTGCAGCAATACTGCTGAGATTTGGGATGAACTTCCCAAGATAGTTCACCATGCCGAGAAAACGTTGGACAGCAAGGGAATCTTCAGGGACAGGCATTTTTGAGATTGCCTCAGTCTTTGTAGGATCAGCCTTCAACCCTTCCTTTGTGAATAGGTGTCCCACGTAGCACACTTGGTCTAGGCGAAATTTGCACTTTCGCGGGTTCAGCTTTAGGTTGATCTCCCGTGCACGGTCAAGCACTTTCTTTAAATTGGCATCATGTTCTGCAGCATCACGACCTCCCACGATTATATCATCAACGATAATAGCACATGGGTAACCAGCAAACAGTTGTTCCATTGAGCGCTGGAAAACTTCACTTGCTGAGCTTATACCAAATGGCATGCGGAGAACCTGTAGCGGCCAAAAGGTGTGCTGAAAGTTGTCAGCATGGATGACTTCTGATCAAGCTTTATTTGCCAAAATGAACTTTTAGCATCAAGCACAGAAAACAGAGTTGCGCCTGACATTTGGGTGGCAACTTCCTCCACACTACGCATTGGGTAGTGGGGCCTCTTTAGAGCAGTGTTTAAGTCTTTAGGATTAATGCACAACCTTATTTCTTCTTTATCTCGTTTGTGTGCTGCGACCATTGATGAGACCCAATCTGTGGGCTCGGATACAGGAGTGATGACACCTATGTTTGTCATTTTATCGAGTTCAGCTTTCACCCGTTCCTGCATTGCCAATGGAATGCGATGTGCGGGACGGACGACTGGCTGTACAGTTGGATCCAATGTCATGGCGTATGTCATTGGCAGTCCTCCCAATTTGTCATTAAACACATCTTTATAATCTTCTTTAATGTGTTTGTCAAAGTCCGTTTCTGTGCTGATCTGGTGCACATGAGGACTCAGTGAGACCAGTCCAAGACGCATGCATGATCGAAATCCTAGCAGTGGAAGTACATCACGCTCAACCAGGAAGAAAGGTAATGCATGTTGTTGTCCATCTAGATAACAAGACAGTGTGACAAAACCAGCTGTTTCGATTTTGCTGCCTCCATAAGCCACAAGATTTGTATTTTTGTCACATTTTATGATTTGTCCATTGGATATCTGCTTGAAAGTGTCTTTTGCGAGCACATTGCATTTAGCACCTGTGTCAATCTTCATTTCAATGGGATTGTCGTTTATACGTAATGTAACAAATCCTTCATCACGGTTTTCAAGTTGTCCATTAATTGCGTCGACAGAAACACCATCCACATAGAAAGTTTCATCATTTACAGTGTAGTCTGTTTGCTCAACATCTAACTGGTTCACTGGTCTTTTGTTGTAGCCTTGTTTATTGAAACTTTTTCTTTCATAATGTTGAGAACTGGATTTACAGCATTTTTTGTAATGATTCATCTTTTTGCATTTATGGCATTGTTGGCCAAATGCTGGACATTTGTCTCTTTGCGGTGCGTGGCTGCCTCCACAGTTGTTGCAATTTGAGATGGGCTTCGCATCTTGCCTGTATGCTTGTTTAAACTTTGTCCTGTGGTGCCCCCCAGTGGAGCTCTTTTGCAGCGCATCTACGCACGTAACTGCCTGCTTCGCCAAGGCTTTCGTGTTCTCCTCAGTCACTTCATATATGCGACAAATGGAAATGGCTTTGACCAGTGTTAAGTCGTTATCACGTAGCAGCGCTTTTCTGATGCTGTCATCATTTATGCCACACACAATTCTGTCACAGATAAGTTCGTCTGTCAGCTCTCCAAAGTGGCATCCTTTTGATTTTATTTTTAAATCACTGATAAATGACTCAAAAGTCTCACCTTGCTTTTGATTTCGTGAGTGAAACTTGTGCCTTTCCATTGTTTTATTGTGTTGTGGGTTACACACTTCCCGGAATTTTTGCTTGAGACAATCGGGATTTTCTCTGGACTCTGCCGGGGCGAGGACGGCTCCATTGTCACCTGGCGCCCTAACTTCTGCGGCGTAGACGAACGAACGCTCCCGTTCAATGGCTTCTGCTCCAGCAAGATTGAGGAGGATGTAAGATTTTGTCTTCGCAGATTTGTCTGCGTGCGCTGCCTCTATGAAGATGTCGTATTCCCTTTCAAACACACGCCAGCTCTCGGCGAGGTCTCCATCAAAAACGAGTGGGTCGGGTCTGCGAAATCCCTCCGCCATTACGTTAGTTAGCCGTAACGCTTTACTCGTTTAATCTTCGGGAATTTCACAAAAAAATGGCAGCAAAACTCACGGGCGATGGGCTCATCACTTATTCTGACACCATGTTGAAATGAGCGAGGAGTCATTGATAAAGTTCCGTTAACTTTTAATCAGCTTGTACAACGTGGCTGTATCATGGAACTACTTGGCAAGAGTGAACAAGTATATAATGCTGAGCATGCGCATAGATAACAAGTACGGCAGAAGACGAGGTACAATTATCAGAATGATCTACACATGCCTTTTGACAGATTGGGGCCATTTAACGATGAATTGACATGAAAATCTTACGTATTGCTACTTTAAAATATAATCGTTTTAATTGCTGTATAGAAGAATTTAGAAGTTGGGACCAAGCTTGATTTCTGTTAAAGGAGCTATACCTGTTTCTGCAAGGTTTGAATGTTCCCTCACTTGGCTCACAGGCTTCTCATTTCCCCTACGCTCTCTTTTTTTTTTCATTTTTTCGCTTTAGTTCCCTCTTCTACGCTTGAATTCATACACAAGCTGAATCAATGAGCTCAAGTTTTCAATTAAATTACGGATTATAATAGAACTTGTATGTAGTAATAAGCATTTTTATGAACTCGTAAAAAAAACATCAAGTATAGCATCTTTGAGTTGTATCATGGTTATATCCATGATTGGTTCAGTCACTACAACACAAGTCACTTCTATATTAATTAAAGAAGCTATACCCAATTTTTTTTCTAAGTAGTTCATAAAAATGCTTTTTACTACATACAAGTTGTATCATAATACATAATTTAATTGAAAACTTGAGGTCATTGATTCCACTATGTATGAAATTCAGGCAGTGAAAAGTGCTGAGTAGAGTCTGAGCGGGCCGCTCTTTCTCCTCCGCTCACAGAACGAGCAGCGAACAGCCTGCGTCCTCTAGTCTCTACAGCGCTGCTTAACACCAGGGCTTCGACTTCAAAATTCGAATATAATTCTAAAATAAAAAATATATACATATTTGAACAAATATTAGACAACCCTTATAATTAGAAATGTATTTAATGACTGCAAATAAATAGTTAGCTCCCAAAGGTTTCACCGGGACGTGCTAGGCAGGTAACAGCTAAGCTAGCTAGCTGTTTCATGGTAACTTCCGGGTTTTTCGCGATCGCTTTTTGTCACTTTAAAACAGTATTTTTGTCATGAAAACGTTGACAGCAAATTCTGAAATCGTCCGTGCATTTGTGTTAAGGATGTATATGTATACTGTATTGTCCGATTGACGTTTAATGGTGTTGATTGATAGATATGTATTTGTTTATTGAGCGTGGCTAGCTTCTCTACACAGACAAGTGTGCAGAAAAACTGGACAATGTAGTGACAGGCGCTGATAGTAAAGTAATGGCAGTATTTTACACACCTGAATTGCAAACAGAGATTGCATTGGGGCTGCGGTCATTATTGGTTTGAGAGTTCTGTTATCAAGAAAATGATCGGAAGAATTGCATTCAAGTCAATGGAGTGCTGCTGCTGAGGAGCTGTATAATAAATTATAATTAAATATTAGAATATATTCTATTTTTTAAATTAATACATTCGGACGCGAAACTAATGGTATTCTTTTACTTGTATATTGTGTTAGCAGTGCATTGCTTTAGTACCATTTCATCAGTGATTGTTGCACAGCTTACAAGTTACGCTAATGCTAATGTTAGCATACGTATCAGATCGCAAATAAAACTAGGTGGCTCCGTGTTATGAGAGCGTAGGGGAAATGAGAAGCCATTGAGCGAGTTGGGGGCGGTGCTAAACATTCAAACATTGTAGAAACGGGTATAGCGCCTTTAATCTCCTTCAAAAGTAAATCAGAGCATCAGTGATTTCCTTTTGGATGAATCTCTGATGTTTTACTCTACAGATTGATTCCATTTCATCGTTCATTATTTACTCTCAGCAGAATACATACAGAAAACTCAAACTCTGTGTCATTATAACTGGAAGTCCTTTGCTCATGTTTGTGGCTCATGCTTGATAATAATGATGCCGTGTCCAAAGGGAGAGATAACTTGAGCTCAGATAAACAGTAAAGCCCTCGTGGGTCGTCCAGGGTCAGCTCGAAAAGCTCCGGAGCGATCAGTTCTGTGCAGCTCATTAATGAAGCGGCTCTGACTGACATTCTTCACTGCACTGACCTTAACTACCAGCACATAAGAGGCCCGCTCTCAACTTGTGTTTTGCTCCGTCTTTAAAGTTAACCATGAACGCCGCAGAAATTCTCACCATCATTTTGTGCAGTGTATGCGGCAAAGTAAACAAAGAATAACAGCTGCTAAATCTGCAGCTAAAATCTGGAACAGTCTTTCTGAGAATGTGAGACAGGCTTCTTCTCTGACAATGTATAAATCCAGAATAAAAACAGTTCTTTTCAATGTACTGCGATTATTTGAATGCCTTGTGTAATGGTTTCTATCTCGTTTTGTTCAGCACTTAGAGTTGCCTGTATGAATTGTGCTATACTTCTTATAACATTGTCAGCTACTTTTAGAATTATCTATTTATTTGTTTTGTCTGTATGGATGGATGGGTGTGGCTGCTACTGGACACCTGACTTTCTCCTATACGGGGATCAATCAATAAAGTATCTATCTATCTATCTATGTGGGTGCTCATGCTTCACGGCAAGAAGGTCCTGGGTTTGATTCCACCTCAGGGCCTTTCTGTGTGGATTATTCATGTTGTCTTTGTGTCTGGGTAAAATTCCTCCCGGTTTCCTAACAGTGCTCAGGTTAAAGACATGTACTTTAGGTCTTGCATGAGCCTCCTGTGTGGCGATCCCACTTCCATCACTGTGTGGAGTGAGAGGAAAAATGCTAACAACTAATCAGTCCACGATGATTGAGAGCATAAAGCTTCTGGGCCCGGCCTCCGTCTCCACATGTGTCCTGTTGAGAATGGTTTCTGTTGTCTCTGTGTCTTGTACGTGTTTAGTGTCATTTAATGTCATTTACTGTCCTCTTTGATAATATATTGGGTCACACCAAGATTTCTATATCACAACGACTAAAAGTGTGATCTCTCATGCTCCCAATTGACAATGTTGATTATAAAACAATTTTCCACATTTACTGCACTGTTCCAACAAAGAAAAGGGAGTGAGCAGGATTAATGAGGACTCTATACTCTTGCTTTTCTGGTATTTTATTTGTGTCCAACTTAACAATAAACAATAAAAACGTAACAATACAAGTTACAAAATAAACAGAAATGCACTGATAGAAAACGACAGACATGCGATAATGATGTTCCATAAAGAAAAAAAAAGGAAGAAAAAAGTGACAGAAGCCAATCATTTTTTGTCTGCTTCAAGTGTAAAGCTCAGTTTAACCATCTTGGACAAATTGTTTCCGGTTGAACAGGTCTCATCTTCGGTCGTGGACAGATCCGCTCACACCTAACTTCATTTTCTCTGTGATTAAAATGTCAGAGAGAAGTGTGTAATGTGATCTGACTTCAACTTTCACAGAGAATCAGGAAGAAGCCCATTTAGCTGCAGTGTATTTAGTGCTGAGAAACCGGCAATAAATCATAGTCCTGAGACAAACAAGGTTTACGATTCTGATTAAAGACTTTTAAAAACACCTTGCTCAGATTTCTGCTTATCGGCAAATCACTAACTCATGAATATGTTTAGAGTGAAAGTACGCAGCGGACTCTTAACTTTTTACCTGAACATAATGAGGTTTCTTACACCTTTACGGCACAGTGGTGCAGTGGTTAGCACTTGTGCTCCACAGCGAGAAGGTCCTGAGATTAATTCCACCTCCAGGACCTTTCTGTGCGGCGTTTGCATGTTCTCCCCGTGTCTGCATAGGTTTACCCCAGGTGCTCCGGTTTCCCCCACCACTAATAACATGTACATTAGATAGAGCTTTTGCCTCCTTTTCAGCGACCCCTCTACCGTCTCTGTGTGGAGTGAGAGACAAAGGCTCACATGAATTGTAAAGTGCTTTGTGACTCTGGTCTGCGGAAAGTGCTATATAAATAAATATTACTTATGTACTTTAACTGAAGCCTGTTCCTGGATGTCCCACGAGGAAGGCTAAGGAAATTATTGTTATCCACCAACACAAAAACTACTCTTACTTACAATAGCTACTTTGTTAGTTGTCTACTTTTGGTTTCGCCTGGTGATGTTTACATTAAATATGACATTAAATTAAAGAAGCAATGTTTCCCTATAAAGATTTTGGTCACATGCCCTTGTCCATTCCTTTTTGACTGTGCAATGTCAACTGTAACTGTGCGATCTATTACAGTTGGATTGATATTATGGTATTTACTTTATCTAACGCCAAGAGCTAAAGATAGAGTTTTACCCAATCAAGAGACATGGTAGGATGAGAACTATGTGGAAACAACTGTCAGTGACCTTCAGAGTTATTGAAATGGTTCAATGTGAGTCATGTTAGAAAGTTGGCAGACTCTGTCATTCATCACTCAATCAATAGAACAGAAAACAAGCAAAGCAGGAAAATGTCGAGTGTTAAGAAAAAAAAGAGGAGTCATGAATAATGTTACTTTTGATTCATGTGTCATTTACAGTGGCTTGCTAAAGTATTTTCGCACTTTTTGCCATGTTTACGATCACAGATTTTCTTTGGACAGACCACGACAAAGTAACGGACTGTGAATTCATTCTTTTATAATTTATTTTTTGAATGAAAGTATTCACACAGCTTTTCTCTGAGTGCATTCTCTTGCCTGATTCCTGCCACCCTGTCACCACATGGACACGCAGTGACTTTATGAATGGGATTTATCTGAACACCAAAAACATGAGGCAATAATAACTGACTTATATTCACACAGAGGAAGAGGCTCAGGCGAACAGTGTGCAGAAGTGACAAGAACTTCAAATCATACAATGAATTAATCTGGCACATTTTTTCCTCTCAAAAACAGCTTTACAGCCTTGTCCAAAAGTCGGCTCTTGGCTCAACGATTGTGAAGAAATCAGGGTAGATGGATGGAGTCAAATACAGGGCAATTATGGAAGAAACTTGGCTGGAGTAAGCAAAACACTTGAGGATTGGGCGGAGATTTCCAGAAGGACGATGACCTTAAACATGAAGCCATAGTTACAATGACATGTTTTATGTCAGTATTGCCCGGTCAAAAATCTGACAGAGCTTGCCTTGTTAAAAAGTGTTAAGGGGAACACATCAATAAAAGGACAGAAAATGTTTGTTATTAGATGCCTTCAGTAGAGTAATGCTAACACCATTCAGCCTGAAATCCTTCTTCAGAACATTTTATTTATTTATGCTTTAAGTAACAACTGATATTATGTTTCTTTCATTTCCCAGTTTGTTACTTTGTTTTAGTCTTTCCAAAGAAACCCAACTGTAGCTTATGACAGCTCAGACTGCGTTGTATACCGTGGGATTTGTCAATGTATTATTGAAGTAACCTGATGCTTTCTGTTTCTTGCCTCTGGTCGACCATGTCTTTCACAAATGAGCCCCTGCCCCCTGACCTTCCACCCACACACACCCGTTTGTTTAAATGCACTTGTTAGACCTCTCCACTTTAATTGAAAAGACACACATGCTTGTTATGGCAGCTAAAAATGTGGTCATTACTTGTAGCCGACTTGTGGATCTTCGTTTAAGTGACAAATGATGGAAAACACGCTGTTATGTGGCTCTCTGTTTTCTTCTTTGACCAAAAAGTAACAAAAATTACAATTTCAGAAACCCATAAAAGAGGGATAAAAGCATAGTGTATTTCTGACTGTAATTCCTCTCAGTCTCAAGGCCTCTTTAAAGTATTACTGATATTTCTTACAATTTAGTTCAATAAATGTTCAAACCTTGTACAAATGCTTTTATAAATCACTCACAAAATAAAACGTTATAATGCTAGAAGGTTAAGTACAAAATGTGTTCCAAATAAAGGTTTAAAATGCATCTGTCAAAAAAATGTATTTTTCAAACTTCAAACAATAGTCAAGAAACATACTGAATTTTAAAGGTCAAAAGTAAATTGTTTGGACTGCTAATTGTCTATTGAATCTTTTTGTTTTATACTGTTTGTCACAATGGACTCTGGATTGTTCACAAATCTACATATATATAAAATCTACTGTAAAAACTGTTTATTGGGCAATACTTGCACGACCAAATGGCTGTGAGAAGGTGTTACAGTAGGGTGTTGGATAAGAGTAGAACATGCAAACTAAATAAATGAAAAGTTGTATAATAAGATCATTGCGTATGAAACATCACCTGCATGGCTCCATAGATGTAGAAATCCCAAACCTCGCATAAGCTGGAAAAGATTAAACTGTAGACAATTAAAATTGCGACATTCTTTGAGTATACATGCATGCACCACGTACAACATTTTGTATCACTTTTGTATCCAAAATAAGTAATACAAAATATTTTATTTCAGTATATTTTTGGCTAATGGTTTTTTTTTCTAAATACAATAGAACCAGTATAGAAGATGGATGTTATTGATACTTTTCTCCTGCATAACACTTCTATCGCCTTCTGAACCTTGTCATGTCTAATATCAGTCACGAGATGGCAATTAGATTTGGTCTTTGGCTTTATGGCAATTATTAAACCCTGAGTTACAAACGATAGAAACTGGACTGATAGAAAATAGATAGATCCTATATTGATCCCCCGTAGGAGAAATTCAGGTTTCCAGTTGCAGAAAAACATCCATCCATACAAACAAAACAAAAAAATGCATAGAAAGTAAATAACAATAGTGATAAAGTACAACAGTAAGAACGATCCATGCAAAATCTGTACTAACAATAACTCTATCCTAAAAATGGATTGACACATTCAACAGGTGTGGTGCTCTACCGGGAGTCAGAAACAATGAGTTTAATGTATGTTTCCCCCCATATCTGCACCACAGTTAGGTATTCTGTCACATGTTTTCTAAGGTTCACATCCTAAATAATGGACTAACCTTCACTGAGCATGTTTTCAAACTCATATTACTGGAAGAGAGCCAGAGACGCACAGAGAAATTTAATTATTGTCCGTTATCTATAGTGCCATGCTAGGTTACAGCACCGTGGCAGTCAAGCATGTCCTCATTTAACTGCATGTATAGGCAGACGGGAAAAGCCAAATTCTCTTTTCGGTTGACAGCAAATTAGGTAGTCTCACTGCGGTGCAAGAGACACAACGATGACAAGTAAAAAGCATTCGTTTTTGCCGTTACCTGCATCTCCACAGTGGTCTCATCTCTATTCCTATAGTGCTGCTGCTGCCGCTTAGAAACGAAAGTTACGACTGTAACTACGGTTCTATGAATCCTGGATGACCGCCAGAGGCGGTGCTTTAAGCACTGAATGATCATCTTTGAGCATGCGCAGTTCGAGAATTAAATGACAACAAAGTCACTTGTGACCTCCTCGTGACCCCCGTGAGTCTATATAGGTCACGTGACACGAGAGCCCAGTCCCTTTTCACCTCGCAAGCAGACCGTGGCCCTGAGGGACTGGACGCTCTGGCGGTCATCCAGGATTCATAGAACCGTAGTTACAGTCGTAACTTTCGTTCTATTTCATCCTTCCTGACCGCCAGAGGCGGTGCTTTAAGCACTGGATGACAAATACCAACAAGGTCCCGAGGGGTCAACGAGAGGTACACACCCACCTCATAACGTCGAATGGTGCCGCAGCACCCCCTCCAGCGGACCAGGGACCGCCACATCGACCCTGTAGTACGTCGCGAAGGTAGACTGCGACGTCCAGGAGGCGGCCGCACAGACGGCGTCCAGAGGCACACCGCTCATAGCAGCCCAGGAGGCAGAGACGCCCCTGGTCGAATGACCCCTCACCCCAGCAGGCAGCTGGCGCCCATGGGAGAGGTAGCACTGTCTGATCACCTCAACAACCCACTTGGAGAGGCGCTGGGACGACAGAGCCTGGCCCTTCCTGGGGCCGGCATAGCACACGAAGAGGCGATCCGACCCCCGCACACTGGCTGTGGCAGTTCGGTAAACCTCCAATGCCCTGACAGGACAAAGCGGTTCTACAGAGGCTCCAGTACCAAACCGGGCCAAACTAAGTGGAAGGACCGCACCAGTGAACACCTTTGGGCGGAAGGAAGCATCCGGCCAAAGCGTAACCCCCAGACCATTGGGATCCCATCTGCAGCAGGACTCGTGAAACGACAGAGCCTGCAGTTCACTCACACGCTTACCCGAGGCCATAGCCAGAAGAAAAGCGGTCTTAAGGGAGACCCACTTCAGGTCCACACGATCCAGGGGCTCAAACGGGGGAGCCCGCAACGCCTCCAGAACCAACGTCAGGTCCCAGGGTGGAACCATGGGCCGTCGCGGGGGATGAAGATGCCGAGCACCCTTCAGGAACAGGGAAATATCCCCATTACTCCCCACCGTAGAACCGGCCACACCCTCATGAAAACAAGATATTGCTGCCACATATACCTTGAGTGTAGAGGGAGAGCGCCCCCGGTCCATGAGATCCTGGAGGAACTGCAGAATGGCAGGCACCGGGCAACGCACAGCATCATGTCCCCACGTCAGACACCACTTGTCAAACAGCTTCCATCGGTTGGCGTACTGTCGTCGAGTGGAAGGCGCCCTGGCATTGGAGATGGTGTGGGCGACCCCCTCACCATACCTCGGGACAATTGCACTGGACCCCGCAGTGGCCACACCCAGAGCTGAAGCCGCTCGGGACTGGGGTGCAGGAGCCTCCCCCCCAGCTGGGACAGGAGATCCCGCCGTCGGGGCAGCGGTCTCTGAGAGCCGCAGCAGAGCCTGTGCAGCAATGGAAACCAGATCCGGCCCGGCCAGAACGGAGCTACCAGGAGAAGGTGGTGCCCCTCCTGGAGAACTCTCAGGAGGGTTGGGAAAATCAGTGGCAGAGGAGGGAAAGCGTAGAGCAGCGTACTGGGCCAATTGTGCGCCAGCGCATCCAAGCCCAGAGGGCAAGCCACGTCCGTCAGGGAAAACCACAGCGGGCAGTGGGTCGACGCCTCCGACGCATACAGGTCCACCTCGGCCCGGCCAAACATAGTCCAAATGCTGGCCACCACCTCCGGGTGGAGACGCCACTCCCCGGGCTGGGGGCGTTGGCGGGACAGAAGGTCCGCCACCACATTGTGCACCCCCGGAATGTAGGAGGCCCTCAAGCTTGCCAAGCGAGGGGCTGCCCACAGCAGTAGCTCCCGGGTCAACCGCAACAGCGTCACGGACCGGGTACCCCCCAGGTGGTTGACGTGATGCACCACCGTGGTGTTGTCGGACCGCACCATGACATGCCGGCCACGCAGTCGTGGGAGGAAGTGCGCGAGAGCAAGGCGGACCGCCATGAGCTCCAGGGCATTCACATGCAGCCGGCGGACCTCTGGAGACCAAGTCCCCTGTGCCATCCTGCCCTGCCACGTCGCCCCCCAACCAGTGAGGGACGCATCGGTGTGCACCACCTCCCTCCGAGACGGAAGAGAGCCCAGTGGGACACCTCTCTCGATCCAAGACCTGTCCCGCCAACAGGATAGGGACTCTAGGCATTGCGGCGAGAGCAGGAGTCTGCGTCGCCTGTGAATGAAGCGTGACGGATCCAAACGCAAGCCGTTCAGCCACATCTGCATGGGACGAAGGGAGAGAAGGCCCAGTGGCACAACGGCAGAGGCCGCCGTCAACTTCCCCAAGAGGCTGAGGTACAGCAGGAACGGCAACGCCCGACCCCGCTGAAATCTGTGGAGCATGTCCACAATGCCATTGACCCGCAGAGCCGACGGACGGGCGGTCATGGCAACCGAATCTAGGTACATCCCCAGGAAAGTCGTTGCCTGAGCCGGAACCAAATTGCTCTTGGCAACATTGACCCGCAGACCCAAACGCCCAACGTGGTCGAGGACAGTCTGAGTGTCCCGAACGGCCTGGGCACGACTGGAGGCGCACACGAGCCAGTCGTCCAGATAAGGCAGGACCCTCAACCCCCCTGCCTGAAGAGGGGCCAAGGCCGCCGCAACGACCCGGGAAAAGACCCTGGGGGACAGGGACAGCCTGAAGGGGAGCACCCGAAATTGATAATGCCGCCCCTGGAAAGCAAAACGCAGAAACCGCTGGTGATGCGGGGCAATCGGCACGTGAAAATAAGCATCCTTCAGGTCGATGGATGTGAACCAATCGCCCGGAGATATTGCCTGCAACAGCTCCGGGGTCCTCAACATCCGAAACGATAGCGTCTTGAGGAACACATTGAGGCCCCGAAGGTCCAAAACCGGACGCAAGTCGCCAGTTTTCTTCGGAACTAGAAAATAAATTGAATAAAAGCCCCCTGGGTCCAGCAGGGGGTCCACAGGCACTATAGCCTCCTTGTCCAGCAAGGTGGCGATCTCCACGGACAGTGCCAGTGTCCTGGCCCGGTCGTGGATCACAGTCCACCTGACGGGGCCAGGGACCGCAGGCCGACGGTGGAACTGGAGAGTGTACCCCCGGGAGAGCGTGCCCAACACCCAGAGGTCTGAGGTGTGAGCGGTCCAGTAGTCCAACTGCTCCCGGGTAAAAGAACCCACCGTCAGCGGCCTGACCTCATCTCCGAGCCCCCCGTGGCCTGGAGACCCCGGGGGGGCGCCCGAGAGCCCGTGCGTTCTGGGGAGGCCGCCGGGTAGAAGGCCGAAATCCCCTATGGTCAGGCGGAGGGACACCTGGTGGCCGCGAACCCCTAGGAAAGGGCTGTGGAACACCATACACCCGCGGAGTAGCAGCAGGAGGGGCAACCCGTGGAGAGGCCCGCCGGTGCAGCCCAACCAGCTGGTCACGCGTCCGGGTGGCCTGCGCCGTGCGCTCCAGCGCCTGAAGCGCAGCCGCACCAAAGAGCTCCCCCGGAAGCACCGGAACACTCCGGAGAGTCCTCCTACAGGGCTCAGTGAGGGGTGACTGTGCCAACCACACCTGCCGACGTGTCTGAGTCAGGGTCGGCAGCAGGCGGCCCAGTTCCCGCGACATAAGGGCAAAAGCATGGAGGGATGCATCCAACAGTCCCTGGGTCGGGGCATCGACTGTAGAAACCTCCAATGCGTTCGAAAGGCCCAGTAACAAATGGGAAAGAGAGTTCCCCATGCGCCCCATTCGCGCCCCAGTATCGTACGCCCGACACAGCAGCTCATCTGTGAGGCGACACTGGGGGTTAGGGCACCTCGGATCAGACCGGAGGGCCTCCTCCGGCGAAACAATCAAGGAGGCCACTGCCGGCTCGACGGGCGGCATGTGGCCCAAGCCAAATTGGGGGGCATCCTGCATTGAAGCCAAAGCCCGGCCATCGGACGTCAGTCTGGACATAGCCTTTGTATCCGTCCAGCATGCATGTAACTCCTTCACGTACTCCATCGAAGGAGGCACAGAGACAGAGGGAAGGGGCCGCTGTCGCTTAAAGAAGGCGCTACCAGACGGCACAGTTCCCTGCGGGACATCAAGCCCCAAGTGGGCGAGTGCAGAGCGGACGGCAGAGGACGCCCCACTCTCCTCTCCGTCCAGGCACCCCGTGGACGCCAAGGAACCAGCGTCAGAGGCCCTGGAATCAACCTCCTCAGGGTCAAGACGAAAATGAGTGTCAGATGCAGCCACAGACATCACATCGTCCTCCCACAACGGGGCCAGGTCCGGCACAGGAGGGCCCAGCACATGTTCCCCCGAAACCGGGCGAACATCCTGCAGAAGTGCCTTCATTTGGGCCATCTCGGACGCAAGGTGGTCCATCCGTGCAGACAACCCTGCAGGCACCCTACGCTTCCTCTGCGGAGCCGAGGAAGCAGTGGACACAGCCGCACGCTTAGACCCAGAGGGCTGGGCAGCAGGCGGCAGGCAGGGCGGCACCTCCGAAGAGCCCTCATCCGGATCCAGGGCCGCCAGGCGCTCCACGCGTACAGAGAGTGGCAGTACCGCACATTTGGAGCAGGCGTCCACCGTCAGGCCCTGTCTCAAATGCCCGATACCCAGGCACGCAGGGCAGAGGTCATGGCCATCCTCGCGGGGCATCGGTGCCATGCACCCACGGCAGCCCAGCGACTCGTGCATAACGAGCGCGCCTGAACTGGTGGAGCAATGTAAGCAGAGTCGGGTCGAGCTGAAAACGCCACAGACGACTCAAGCACACAGAGAAAACCAAACAACCGAACAGAGGGCGAACAGTCTAACTGTTGGTAAAGAAAAACTAATGTTAGCATAAACTGAAAACAGAAGAGCCAACGAAAGTGTACAAACACACAATGTGGGCCAACGAAAGAGTCCGGTGGGGCAGAGAACGCCACACTCGCCTCCACAACCAGAGCAATATCAACAAACTGAACAGAAATCGAACAGTATAACTGCTGATATAAAAATACGCTAGTGCAAACTGAAAACAGAAGACTAGACGAAATAACGCACACACGCACCCAACGTGGGCTGAGTAAAGAGCCAGGTGTGGCAGAGGACACCACGCACGGCTCCCCAAACAGAGCAAAAGTAACACACTGAACAGAGGACGAACAGTATAACTGCTGATAGATGAAAACAAACGCTAGTACACACTGAAAACAGGAGACTAGACGAAATGTACACACAACACAACGTGGTCGGGGCAGGGAACGCCACACACACGACTCAATTAACACCGGCCAAACAGAGCATAACACAAACTGAACAGAAAACGAACAGTATAACTGTGGACATCAAACGTCAGCTCACTCCGAAAACGGAAAGCTTAAACTAAGAATCACACGCACACACGTGGACAGAACTCACCGGTGAGCCGGCGGAGCTTGCACAGCCCCTGAGGGGCAAGATCCACCCGCTGCCTCGACGCGAGTCACGGAGCTGATGTGCAAGCAGGACGTATGTGGTAGGTAGGTAGCACAAACGCTCAAACACACACGCACAACTCAAACCTGCGCTGCGAGAAGAAGAAAAGAGACTGGGCTCTCGTGTCACGTGACCTATATAGACTCACGGGGGTCACGAGGAGGTCACAAGTGACTTTGTTGTCATTTAATTCTCGAACTGCGCATGCTCAAAGATGATCATTCAGTGCTTAAAGCACCGCCTCTGGCGGTCAGGAAGGATGAAATAGAACCGTCGTGTAATTTAGCCTGCGCTCAGATTCCCAGAGAGAAAACAGGCACAAAAGCTGCAAAAATCAATATGAGGAAGGTTAGCACATGTTAGTTCCTGCTATGGACAGACCATAAACAGCTCCAAGTCTCCTAATGTGAAAAGATTGGCCGTGACAGTTTGACCTGTACGTTTTCCATTGCCATTTTATTTACAGGGCTGCAAACTCGAACAGTGAGAAAGGTGACATTTTAAACTGCCCTTCTCCAGCGTGTAATCGAATGCCCTCTATAATAAAGTGTGCAGATATTATTGCCGTTATTAGTGCTTAGAAATACACTGTTTCCCCTTTATTTAAAAGTTAACACAGCATTAACTCATTGGTCAAGAGTGAATGTGACGGGGCCACACAGCTTGTCCTAGTACTGAGAGCACCGCACTGCGATGCACGCTCTTTTTCTGGAGCGTCCGTGTTATGCGCGCACGTAATACAGCAGCGTTTACATATTACCCACGGCTAGTTCTCCGTCTGGGGGGGAGTGTGAGTGCATTTGGTGAGATCTCGGGTGCACACTAGGTCTCACCGTCGTGCTACTCACCGTTCGCGTGTGCGCTCCTCGGGACTGCGCGCGTGTGTCCCGTGGGTTGGCCAAACAGAGGCAGAGACGCACACACATATTATGAGTGCTGAGGAGCGTCATGTGATCCTTTTTTTGTGTTTTTGTTTCTTATGACTGTAAAGGGGGATTATTCAGTGTGGGGATTATTCTTTTCTTTACTGTGTAGTGGGGGACTATTTCTATAGTATTGTTTTGGGGGTAACTTTAAAGTCAGTGAATGTATTTTGTGCTTGTCAAACGCCCAGGGGAGGGGCTTGTGCTTTAAGAGCAGGACCGGGCTGGCCTGCTCGAGTTTAGTGATGCTTGGTTGCAGAGAAGGCAACACCTGAGAACCTGAGATGAAACATGCGCCTACAACTTGTAAATATTGCACTGTATTGCACTGGGATAATAATGGGAAATAATAAATCACTGTGAAAAGTGTTTTTTTGACTGAGCCATTGTGTTTTTGGAAAAAGACCCCACAACAAAGAAGCTACAGGACGATCTTTTCCAACAATGAGACATGAGTTCATAAGTTTATCACTAGAACTCCCAGAGCAGTCAATACGGTGGCGTTTTGTTTTAGATGTGTTATAGAGATCATGCGTCATGCTAGAGTTAAAAAAAATATTTTATTCTAATTTGTATAGAGTTATTGTTCATTTATCTTGTGCTGTGTGCTACTGCGGGACGAAGAAAGGATCTCTTAATATTAATTACTCGGCTTATGTACATGTGTGGTCTTCAACACTGACTTTTTCTGTATCTGCATGGAGTTTATTTCTTCGTCATTTTTTTCATGAAAATATATTTTACATTTGAAATGAGAGGAGTTTTACCTTTCACTCCCAGAGCAGTTATTTAGACTGCTCCATTCATTTAAGTGTAAAATTCAAATGTAGCCATTTTTGGTCGCTTGGTAACGACATTCTATGCTGTGGGAGTTGAAGCAAATTTTCTCAAGGTTCTGGTTCAGTATTGGTTCTGGATTGGTTCAGAGCAATCTTAGCTTATCTTAGCACCAAACCGTTTATTTGACAGGGGCTGAGCATTTAATAGACTTTTAAAAAACTTTTAGCAGAATTTAGTCATATCAATCAGTTTTATCAAGCCGTACACATTACTTACATTTGATAAAAGCAGTAAAAAAAAAACTCCTGATATTAGAGATTACATTATTAGAGTTTACATAAGTACATTAGGGCATTGCAACTATTCAAACACTCTTTGAACAATTCAGAATCCTGTTTCATCTTATCTTACTCGAGTGGGACCTTTTTAGTTTTAAGTCTGATCACACTGAAAAATGCACAGAATATAAATGTTATGGAGATTTATGCTCATGTTTTTATTCCGTTTGTAAGATCATAACACTGGTTTAAAGCTATGTCACATCTTATTTCAGTTTGCTATTAATTATATTCTTTTTCAAGGGGGTCATAAGACAGCTACACAAAACAGAAACATTTTAAAAGTTGTTCAAACAGAAAAAGAACAATAACAATGATGACAGAAAGTCCATCCATCCATCCATTTTCTACCCTTTAATCCATTTCTGGGTCAGGGGGGTGGCAATCAGAGATGCCACCCAAGTCTCATAGCACCAGCCCCTCACTGACCCTCTGCAGGTGGTGAGTCCACAGGAGGACGGCTGCTCTCTGAGTGTGAGCATAGCCTTGATCTTTCAGTGGGGGCTTTTGGGCAAAGTGAGGTTAAGTGTCTTGCCCAAGGACACAACGACAGCAGTCATCAGTGGGAGTCGATGGAGAAGGTGCAGAGGTGGGAATTGAACCCAAAGTATTAATAGTAATAATAATAATCTGCTCTTCCAGACCCTCATCATCAGGGCTAAATGTTGTTTGCATGTTATAGGCTGAGGACCCAAACCCATAAATATAATAATACAAGTTTTTCAACACTTAAGCATTAAAAATATTACAATACAAACAATCACACATTCCAATTAGTGGGTTACGGATTCTAAAAGTTTGTTTTGACCGGGAAATCACTGGTCTGTGTCAGAGCTTAGATTCTCAGAGTTTGTGAAGAAACAAATATTATTAATATTTATGACATACCTATGCTCTCAGTTTGCAGATGTCAACTTTCCACCAGAAACTCACAATCTGCCCGATTCACTGACACAAAGATATAAGACCCAATACTTAAAACACTCATCGCATTATTGCTGGTTGTTATCATTCTTTTTTCTACAACAATCTCTTAAGAACACGTTTGTTAGAATTCGGCACACTCTAGATATTTGTTTGTGTGGCGAAAGTTGTTCACTTGCAAAGGAGCTGTTCTCATAAAAGATTAATAGTCGTGTTGTGGCCCGAAGGCTCCGGCTCCAGCAACTCAGCATTCATAAGTGTAGCTAAATGGATCGATATTTCCGTGACTTAGAGGAAACCTATGGCTACCCTACCGCCAGCAAGAACGCTTTGCTAAAAGGTCAGCTTTTTAATCGGAGCATTCCTACAGTCATAATAAAGAAACAGCCGGACTTGATCACCACAACTGTGCGGAGGAAATACAAAGGAATGCCATTTACAGCATAAAAGAAAAGCTGAACACAAACGGGCAATAAAAATGTTTTGAGTATGTTTTAGTTTTCTGCAGAAAATTTGGCTTGTTTTTTTTGTGCAGCTAAATTGCTATTTTTTAATGGATGAGTCAAATACCTTAAATCAGGGGTCTCAAACCTGTAGCTTAGGAGCTACCAGTAGCTCGCCAGCCCCTTTCATGTAGCTCGCCAAAGGAATTAGAATTAAACAAATTATCTTGAATGAATACTTTTGGAGCCATTACATATCTATAATAAGCATAAGTATAGGGTTATACAGTATTATGGTGTATTTTACATGTGTTCCCCCTGCTTTGTCGTAAAAGAGTAGCTCTTTCGCTCTTTGTTTGTATAAAAGTAGCTCTCCGAAAAAGGAAAAAGGTTGGAGACCCCTGCCGTAAATATTTCAAGTGATGAATGATAGTAGATGTTCACTGTAAACCCTAACAAGTAAAGTTTACTTGAAAAAACCTTGGAAATAAATTGCATATTAACTTCACTTGAATTACTCGAGTACATCCTTTACTTGATATTACCAAGTAACTCAAGCGATTGCAATAAAGTTTAAATTTTGCTCCGACCAGGAGTCGAACTCACAATCTTGAAGAGAGTTCAATTCAAAGAAAATCCTGAGTGATATCGCCAAGCTTTAATTAAAATAACAATAAATTAGTAATATTCACTTACTGGGAAAAATCTATTTAAAATAACTTTGATATCTGAAGTACGATTGAAGTTAGGGTTTACAGTGTTGTGTAATCAAAATTTCCCTTACAAAAAAATATATAGCAGTTGTAGTAGTATCGTAGGAATACATAATAGTTTTATCTTGGACGAATGTATTGCCAATCAAATAGTCAATTAAAAAGGGGGTGTGGAAAATATTCTCACCTAAACTTTACTCGCAATATTTCAATTTACATAACAAACCAAAATATTTAGTCGTTCAAAAAAATATCTGGCTTGAGTATTAAATAAAATGCTTAGAGATTGAGTGATCATTCTCCTTATCATCCACTTTTTGCAGTTTTCATTGAAATTCTTGTCATTTCGATAAAAATAATGAGTTGGCGAATACAAAATCTGGTCAACTAAGACACCATCGCCCAAAAACAACTTCACACTGACAGCTGTATAGAAATGTGCCTGTTTGTGTATTGGCCCAGCATCCCCATCTTGGACAGAAATGAAACTCCTTAGCAAAGCCACGACTGTTTGGAGAATATCGTGTTGACAGAAAACAGAAGCGTATTAATCATGTTTTATTGAACTGGAGCGCCGCAGCAGAATTCATCACTGTAACAAGCCGGGGAAGCACACGTGACAAATGTGACAAATCCAAACGTTTGGCAGCGGTATACAGAGACGCAACAGGAGTATTCTAATAATGATGATGTATCGTGTTGTTGCTGTTGTGTGGGAACAAAGTCAATGTCTCAAGTTTGCTCAGACTGACTTGATTTGGCCTTGAGTCCATTTCTTTTGGTGATGATCCAGGACGCTCAAAAAACATGAATGGACATTTGTCAACTCCCCCCTGTGCACCAAGACTTATGTGTTCTTTATTCTCTGTGTTTGAACTATTTGATTCTCTGATCTGTGATGGCGAACTCAACGGTTTTGTAAAGTCGACTAATCACGAACTATTTTTGCTGTGATCCATCAGACTCTACCAGGCACTCACAGATTTCCATTCAAGTCATATCTGTAAGGAAATGTGCTCTCAACTTTAGCTGCAGATGACCGAAGAAATTCTTGGTGGACTAAAAACTTAAAGAAATTACCTGCTGATCAGTTAAACAAGAAAAGAGGAGTGAAGTAAATCTCAATCCATTTTCCTCAAGCTGAAATTTGTTTTATTTCATCAAGTAATAGCATTTATAATTGAAAAGGCTCCTTAGACGGTGCTCTCACAGGGGCTGTGATTGTTGCCAGCAGGGTGGTTTTATGTGGGGTATTTATAGGTGGCTGTGATTGTCGTTTGAGAAGCACTTTGAGCTGCATGTGTTGTAAAAAAGGTTTATACAAAAAAGTTTATTTGATTGATTTGGGAGGAAGAAAGATGCATCTTAAATTCAATGAAGATGGTGTAATCCCTCAATTAACTATGGTCATCTGAAAAATTGTGACTGGCCGTGGGATGATCAGATGTAGATACAGTAGATGTAAGCGTTTCAAAATGGATAGCATGTGGAAATCTGATCCTGTTTTAATGGTTCGGTGGTAATTTAAAAGTGGGTTACCTGAAATCACAAAGCTGAGAAAGAAAGCCTCAAAGTTTTCTCTTTCCCAGTCCAGTTCAGGGGAAGGGAACACAGTGCTGCTCATCAATATCACATTCAACCAGAAAATAATTATATCTGAAATTTGCAGTAGGAAGTTCCTGGTCGTATCTAACATGTTCTGCAGACAAAGCAAACCTTCTTGGTGGATTTGCACGGAAGTCTCCTGCTTGTGGCCCTTTTTTATTTGTTTATTTAAGTTTATTAAGTTTATTTGATAGGGACAGATCAAGAAGTATTGTTACAAATAACGGATACCATAAAAATACATCACATTTACAGATAACTATAATTCAATCTGAAGAGACCAAAGACAGACAATTAATACATTAAAATTATTTATTTATTAGGCCCATTTACCCCGGCAGTGACACTTGCAGCGATGAGATCGATTGCAGCTGAAGATGATCTGAGATCCCCCGGGGTCAAGCACTGGTGGTGGCTAGAGTATGGTGTGAATGGGGCGTAGGCGGAGCAGGAGCCAGAGCGGGAGCCTAGAGCGGGTGCCAGAGCGGGAGCTGGTGGGTGTTAAAAGCTTCAGGAAGTGCTGCTTGTCAGGAAGTGGCTGCCTTTTAAACTGCCCGCTTTGCTGTCAGAGGGTTGGCAAGAGGCTGGCCGGGCTGAGTGATTGACAGGGCTCGAGGCTGGCAGAGCTGTGTGATTGGTTGGCTTGGAAGGGGGGAGTTGCACTCGGTCTTTCAGTCTGAATCTGCGCATCAGCTTCATAAAAACACAGTACTAAATACATTTCTCCCCCAGCCTGTCAGAATTTTCAAAAGACTTTTACAACTTTTTCTTGTACCGTTATTGTCACTGGTTTTCTGTGCTCTCTCTTTTTTCTCCAGAAACCTGATGCCACGGACTCTCGACAGCCAGGTCACGCTAGAAAAAACTCCCAGCTACTTCGTCACCAGAGAAGCCCCGAGGAGAATCTCCAGCATGTCCCACAAGACCAAGCTGATCGTGGTAGTCCGCAACCCTGTGACCAGAGCCATCTCGGATTACACCCAAACCCTCTCCAAAAAACCCAACCTCCCCACGTTTGAAGAGCTGGCCTTCAAAAACAAGAGCTTGGGAATCGTGGACACAACCTGGAACGCCATACGAATCGGGATGTACATTATCCACTTGGAAAACTGGCTGCAGTATTTCCGTCCCTCCCAGATGCACTTTGTGAGCGGGGAGCGCCTCATCACCGATCCGGCGGGAGAAATGGGGCGCGTCCAGGACTTTTTGGGACTGAAAAGAATCATTTCGGACAAGCACTTCTACTTTAATCGCACCAAAGGATTCCCGTGTCTTCAGAAGCCGGAGAGTAGCAGCCAGCCCCGGTGTCTGGGAAAGTCCAAGGGCAGGACTCACGTTCAGATAGACGGGGACGTGATCGAGCAACTGCGGGACTTTTACAGACCGTTTAATATCAAGTTTTATGAAACCGTGGGAAAAGATTTCAAATGGGATTAAAGACAATAACGTATCACCTCCTGGACCTTATCGAGAGTAACTTTATTTGAAATGTACAGTATATCATGAAAGAGCTATATTCAGATGTACGGAGATGGACAAAAAACTTACCATTCTGAATTTTAAGTGCCATTTCATTGAAGATTTATTTGTGTTATAACAATCAACATGTCTGATATAAGAACTGTGGACTTTGCTGTTACTACTTCTTCAAAAAACTGTTGCCAAAATTGTAAAAGTTCTGTGACCGAAGGAATTTATGTTTTGTGACAGATTTCCAGTGACAGTTTGACTCGTAATGAAATGCTTAGTATTGTACTAAAAGCCATAATATTTTCAAAGTGATTCTCCTTTACTGGTCCCTCGGTGGGGAAATGTCAGTGTTGCATCACAGATTACAGAACAGCAGGAATGAGGAGCACACCAACGCAAAAGAATATATGAATATTAAATATAGTATAAGCACAAATCTAAGTTTAATTTTAAAAAAAATATCTTTACCTTTTAAAGAAACTCTAAGTAATATTCTAAGTTTAAATATTTTATTTGTACCTAGATAATAGGTCCCAAATCATGTTGGACCTTTTCTGAACCAAAGTTTAAAATGGAGTTATTCAATGGACATGACGTCCATAATATTTATGTTCTATAATGTTTTTATTAAATATTTATGTCCAAACAGATCATCCAATCAGAAAGCAGAATATGGCCCTTATTTTGGTTGCCAGTTTGTCAGGCGAACTTTAGCTGTTTTTACCTCTTTTATGGTTTTTAACCAAAAATTAGCACCACATATAATTAAAAGACATTAATTTACAAAAAAGTAGTTGGATGCAATACAGACTTTGCTAAGTTTCTAGCTAACCCCAGAAAGTGGATTGCATCAGTAATCAGTGCTTAGGAGAAGGCAGAAACATTCAGATAAGATAAGAATTCCTTTATTCGTCCCACAGTGGGGAAATTTCGATGTTGCAGCGCACAGACAGGACAGTAGTAAGTTTAAGTTTAAGTTTATTAAGGAAAATCCCTTGAGATGAATCATCTCATTTTCGAGGGGGTCCTAAACATAAATACAAAGATATAAACAAACACACATACACAAAAACAATTTACAGCGAATTAAATATGAGAAAAGTTAATTAAAATATTAAAAATTAAAAATAGTAAGAGCACACAGGGAGCACACACAAAGAAGTAGTAGCTATGTTTCCAAGGTAACATCAAGAGCTTGGGACTTTATTAGACTGTCATAAGATTGTGCATATGACATCCCTTACAATCCTTTCCATGTATTCTTTTAAGCCCAACAAATTATATTTTTAAAAAAACCTTTCAGAAAGTGGACACCTGGAACTTACGGTAAGTGTTTCCTTCGATTGAGTGGAAGAATAATTTACAAAGTGGTTGTATAATGGATGCATTCTCTTGTTTCTACAAATCTCTGCACCACTTACAGTATCTGTTTCCACTCCGGGTAAACTATATTTTTCACAAAGCACAATTATTCATCATGTGACAGCTTTGTTGCTCCAGCGTTTACTTTTGCATCCATCTTCTGACTGCACTTCAGACATAACTCTAATACTTCACTCCAGTCACATCCGCCGCCTGTCACTTAACGTCAACAAAGCCTAAATGTTTATTGAGGAGATTTATTATTATTATTCATGATTCCGCCTCGAAATGATCCACTGCCTTCACTGTTAAAACATGGAGCTGCCACAGAATGTCAAATGAATATGAAAATAAACCTGTCAATTATCCAGCAACGGGATTATCATGTTTTGTGCGTTGTCAAAAGAAGCAGAGAAGAAAATGGGTAAATGTACAATGAACTGAAATATTTATCTGTTCAAAAAACATATTTGGGTTGAGTCCCTAAAGATCTACAGAAAGAAAAGAACAGACAAGCAATAAGATAACTAATGACAATTATATTTCTCAAATACAACACATTGGATATGTCATGTGTGAGTATGGTGTTGTCAGCTGTGATAGATGTTGGATACTTGTGCTGCTGCAGTGAGATATACCAATATTTGGAGATACAGTTGCTGAATAACATAAGAACGATACATTACATTTTAAAACAACTAATTTTCTTACTTTTATATGAAAATCTGGTCTATAAAAGCGTATTGGTAAAGAACACTTTGCCCCCTCTTTATTTTAAAAAGAGTTATTTTGATGGATGAAAACAGTGCTGTGTGTATGGCTGATGCTGATAGTTGAAGCTTAGGTACCCAACTTTCATACAACAAAAACTGTTATTATGGAATGTATTCAAGTCTCTCATTTCCTTACTCTCAAAGCAGTTTAGTTCTATCACTAGTTTTCACATGCATGTTTGTTTAGCCTCTGTCCTAGATTATCTTTGTCTGACAATAGTGAAGAACCATCCTCACTCTGAGCTCTCATGCCAAAGCATAGTATGCAAAAGATAAAATGATTTAAATAAGATAATAATACAGCACAATGTGTTGTGCATTTTACTCACGAGATTCGTACACAAGTAGACAACATGTACTGTATATGGAGAAAAAAAATAGGGCACCCCAGCTTTTTGTCCATCCTATAAATCATACGGGCAGAACTCGGAAAATATGCGCTGCTTCTCCATGTCGAGAGGAGCCAGTTGAGGAGGCTCAGGCGTCTGTTTAAGATACGTTCAGGGGGTGTCACAGCCGGGGAAGACCAGGGGAAGACACTGGACAAGTTGGAGGGTCCATGTCTCTCAGCTGGCCTGGGAACACCTCAGGAATGGATGAACTGGATAGGGAAGTCTGAGCGTCTCTGCTTGGGTTGCTACCTTTGTGATAGGAAAGAAAGGAACGGAATTAAATGGATGGGTGATTTTTTATTATATTATTAAGTTGATACAACTGGAAGAACAAATCAAGGCAGAATTTGGAGAAAATAGAGTTAGGCAAGAAACGCAAATAATGAAATATGTAACTATTCTCAGAATGTTGCCCACAAGGAAAAGCTAAACTTAAATGTATATAGGAGGATTGTCTACTCCCGGGTGGATCATCAAGACTATTGGTTCTCCCAATTGTCATTCTTATGATACGTGCACGTCAAATAAGACCAGAAAGTTTTGTTCAAAAAGTGCAGGGAGCGGTTCTTTCCTAAAACTTGGGAAGACCTTACCTTTGAGCAATAGCACTGATAGAACTGACTGAAACTATTCTGCAAAGTAGACTTGAGAAAACCCACCTCTTCATAAACCATGCAAAATGTTACAGAACACTTGAATAAAGAGTTTTGACTCTATTTGGTCTTTTTTCATACAGCATTAAGCCTCCAATACTGAAACTCATGTGTGTGTAGTTTGACACTCATTGTTTGGCAGAATTTGAGTACAGGTGTTTCTTCACAGGTTCAACCAGGCAAATAACACATCAAAACACAAATGGTTGAAAACTGGAAGGGAAATCTTTTCTGTGCACGTATCTGAAATCAGATCTCATTACTTTCTGAAACACCTCTTCAGAGAAATGCGACCACGTTCTTGGGCTGAACGTGTCTCCACGCTAAGCACAAGATTAACCTCTCCAGATTGCAGCCTAAAGCCAATCAAAGACGTCATTAATAATTTCCAGCCGGTCTTCAACATAAAAGAAACGGATAACTGGGCGATAATTGTATAAGTCTTTGGTTTGCACGTAAATTTAACATCTTATTTCAAGTCTGGAATGTTTCTACTCTGTGTCCAATCATCTTAACATTATAACTGCTCATGTGGCTACAAAACAATTTTTCCATGTTTATGTAAACAGAGATGCATCATTTCTTTATTACAGTAAAATTCATTTGTGCCAAAATATCCATCATTTAAATATTTACGGAAAGATGTGCGAATATTGTGCAGGTTTGACCTTTTTGTGCTTTTTTAAAATCAGAAACCCCACTATATCAGGAGATGTATGTTTGTATGTGTATGTATTAGGGCTGATAAACGATTTAAAATATTTAATCACGTTAATGTCACAATTGCAATTAATTTCACATTTTTATCTATTTTAAATGTCCCACGCATATTTGGGAGGTTTTCAATCCCAATACATACATAGGAAGTATGCTTGTGCTAATGGTCTTTGACACTGGATCAGCTTCACATGTCCATAACACTTGACAAACATTAGGAGGGCTGCCAGGTTTGACAGGATTCTGGAGACAGTAGGTTTTTTTGCCGCTTTTGAGACTTTAAATATTAGCAAACCTCCTTTGTTTTGTTTTTGATCTACAGCTACATCCGGAGTAATAAAAGAAATGATGAATTCAAAACTGAAATGCATCACTCACTATACTGTTGTTAGTGGCTAAAATAATGCATACAATTCTTCTTCTTAAAGTTAATCTTTTGCATCCGTCAAAACTGGACTTGTTTTTATGCAATTTCTATTGTTTGCATTACTATTGATTGTGATCGCGTTGGTTTCAATGTTTAGTTTAATTAAGTGGTCGTTTTCCTGGGAAAATATGCCATGGTATAGAAAATAAAAAGAGATTGGGTGCCACTAAAGCTGAATTTAGGCACATTTGGTCCAAGGGCCTTGTTTTTTGACACGTCACTGCAAAAAGTGACACAATATAAGTTATCAAATGCTTGAATCAAGTCTTTTTTTTCTTAATTTGAGTATATTTTGACTTTCTTAAAACCAGATTTTTCAATGGAACTAGCCATTTGGTCTTTTTTCAAATGCTGTTGCGAATGTCTCCCTTGGATTTTCATTCCAAGGGAGACATTTCTTGATTTGTCTTGTATATTTTTAAAACAAGACATTTTTGCTTATCCCAATGGAAAATCTTGTTTTTAGACTGTCAAAGCGTGCGCAAATTAAGATAAAATCACTTGATTCAAGCATTTAGTACCTCATATTTTATCATTTTTTGCAGTGTATTAGAAAGAAAAAAAAGGATTTTCATATGCGTGTTCTGTTGAGCGTTTTCTTGTATTGTTCAAAAATATCTTCATCAACAATCTTTCTGCAGTATTGCTTCTTCATAAACCAAATGTGCAACTTTCCCATGAAGCTCTGCCTGCTTGTTTAGGTCGTGGTAAACGATATGCACTATATTGGTTCTTTCAGAGGTGCATCATTTCAGTTTGAACTCGTGGTAAAATCTGTGCAGAATAACGAGAGTGTCCCTGTTACTGCTGCGGAAAATAAGCGCTGCACTCGTCTTGGAAGAGTTTGAGACTACGGCAGCTTGGCACCACTCTTGGGTCACTCATTAAAAAACTGAAGTAGTATAAAGTCAGACGTGAAGAACACCAGAATAACCTCACGTGAATTACAAAGCGTTTGGGTGCCTGGTTCTCACTGACGTTTGCTTCCCCAAACTAAGTGATTATAAACACAGTCTGTGATAAATTTAGGCTATCACCAGTCTTTGTTTTCAGCTTTACATAATTTTAGTAAAAGCCTGTGATCTCAGAAATTACATCCAATTCGTTCGCAGTGATCCCTCTAAAACAGCCATTCCCAAACTCAGTAACACCGAGGCCCCCTTAAAAATCTGACGGGTCTGCGTGGCCCCCCAAAATAATAACCAAGAAGACAACATTAAGAATAGGCTCTTCTGGTTATTTTATTTTGGGGAAATAGCCTCTACAAACATTGTAATACAAAAATGATTACTGTGGATTATTCAAGTCAAATAATTAACACAAATATTTTAATATTACAAACAAAACATTATAAATTTAACATTAAATAATTATATTGTTTTTTAATTTTTTTTATGACCTCCCGCGGCCCCCCTGCAGTACCCTCGCGGCCCACCAGGGGGCCGCGGACCCCACTTTGGGAGACACTGCGCTAAAACATGAGTAGACAGCGGCTGCTTTCAAACCGTCTTTTTGTGTTATCGCTCATTCATTTTTGATTAAGCTGCCAGCGCTGTCGGCTGCACAGTGACGTGCCAGTTTAGCAATAAGCTCAACTTTATCTGCGTTCACTTAATTAGAACTTTCCTGGGAGAACGCTTAGGGCCGGATGACACAGTCCTGACACCAAACTCCCCATACCCCTGGCACCCGACATTATCACTTTGCACAGGCCTCATATCAGGGCTTTCTTTTATAATCCGATTTTTGTTCTGCTATAGTTTACCTACCACTGTGTAGTCGGAGTTATTTGCATGCACTGCTTCTCGAGACGTTCGGCGCTCCCTGGAATGAGAATACCTTATTTATGCCGGGAAGATACAGCTATGGTTTGTTAGCAAAAGGACAGAGCCTTCACCACACACGAACTGTCTGGCTGACCACTGTAACCTTCAAAAGCAAATACCAAAGAAGATGCTCAAAATGTCATGAACTTTTTCTGATCGAGGTGTTATCCACTCTCATTAGGAGCGGCTACAATACACCCCCAAATAAATCGTTGAAAAGAATCCACGGATTTTAGTGTACCGTTTTAATAAAAGGGAATGATAAAGCAGCCCGGAGATGCACAAAGCTCTCACACACTTTTTAGTACCAGAGAGAAAAGATCAGAAAGTATGCTGTTTTTTTACTCTAATTATCAACAGTCAAACCAAAACCACCTCAAAAACCCAAACCAGGCGACTTTAAGGCAGGGCAAAACTACACAGAACTACAGAGTAAACAAAGACCTGTCCAAACTCACTAAATAAATGATAGAAAGTCTGCATCTCGAGAGCTGGACTTCGCCCCCTGAAGACACACTCTTGTACCATAAACTCTTCAACTTGAGGCTGCGGCCGAAGCTTTCGTGAAAAACAAACCAGCATTGAACACCTCACACTCGGGTTTTAAAAGCGTTCGAGAAACTTTCCCCTCGTACAACAACGTCAAGTCGAATTTGGTGACGAATTCGTACGCCTCCTTGTCCGTTCTAATGAGCTGCGTCTGTGTGGAGGATAATGAGCATGTCCCTGTTAAACTGTGGACTGTGAGACTCTCCTTGGAAGGATTTGAAACATGGCAGTTTGGCACGGCGGTAGAAGGATCGCTCATTAAAAACTTCTACCTGCGTTATTGTATAAAAAAAGGAAAGAAAAATAACCACTATCTCCAAGAAAGGTCTAGCTGAACTAGTTTTGATAATGTTGAATACATGTTTTATGAGGTATGCGTTCTGGCACCAAATACAGTTTTTAGGTTATTTATGTTTTGAGCAAAAAAAAAAGGGGCTTCTCTGTTCTGATGCATGAACTGGTAATAAGTATTTAAAACATGTGACAAACGTAGGGGAAATGAGCGCTACTTTTTAGAGCTGATTTTTAAATATCCAGAGAGGCTCTCCGAAGTGAATGGAGAACCAACGCCATGCTAATGCTATTATAGCTGTCAAAAGAACACACCTAAACGGCATGACGGTGCAAATGAGGATGCTTTTTATAATCCATGGGTGAGTAGAGAACTATGGGAGACAAAAGTGCAATAGCTAAGGGTGAAGTTGTTACTCACAGAACAATGTAGAAAGGTTGAGGAAACTTTTTGTGATTCATGGTGTTAATATTTAGACTGTTCCCCTTCTAAGTATTATGGTCACGAGTGTGTGAAGCCATCTGTAGAATGTGCTTTTGTAAACTCTAGTCAAATGATGTACAGTACATTTCTCAATTATATCAGTCTAATGTTAGTGCTGCACACAAAGCATTAAAATCATCAATAATCACTGTACATTGGAAAAGTTGTATGCACAGCTAAACAGAACTGTTTTAACCTGGATTTGAAAACTGTCAGAGAAGAAGCCTGTCCCACATATTCAGGAAAACTTTTCCAGATTTCTACTGCATGAATCTGAAAAGCAGCCTCCCCATGTTTAGGTCTGACTCTGGGCACTAGCAGGAGTCCCGTCCCTGTGCTCCTCAAAGTCCAAGTTGGTTCTTATGGCACTAACATGTCACTTATGTACTTCGGTGCGAGGCCATGGAGAGACTTGTACACACAGAGCTGTTTTAAAGTCTATTCTCTGAGCCACAGGAGCCAGTGGCTCATAGGCCATGCAGGTAGGATTCATGGCCTATACCTGGCATATCTTCACATCTTCTGTTGTTCCATGTGTTCTGTAATAAGCGCTGCAACACGGTGAGATGAATAAACGTTCTGTTATCTTATATTAACATACTAATAACTGACATTTGCATATACATTTCGCAGCTGCATCACCTTTGCTCAGTGCAGTTGAGCTCGCCGCTGTTTCCATTCCCAAAGGTCAAGTGTAGAGCAGTTCTCCAGGCTCACAGCAGGGTAATTAGACAGGCTTCATCTCAGGAGAACACGGAACACGGCAGCATCACCCAGTGCTCCGCAATTTTCCTCTCTGTGCAATGTAAAGACAGGACTCATCACAGGAATGGAAGACACAAGGGTTTTAATGTGGAAGATGCAAGGATGTCATGTCTCTATGTATGAAACTCAATATGTCAAGGAAACTGCTGCATAACATATTCAAAGAGAGAACCATGTGAAGCTTCTTGTCCCATGATGATCTTTGGGACACGAGATAAAAAATCAGAATCTGAATCCAAACCCCTTTTTGTTTTATTGTAGGCCTTTACAAAATGGTTCAGATGCAGTTTGATGGTTTTAAAAGTGCTGAAAACCAAGTGAGTTGCCCCAAAGAGGTATCTCAGTTCCCAGTTGGCTTAAGTAGATATAGTGACTCAAAATGTGATCTGCCATATGGTTGAGGATACCATTAAAGGATTTACATTGAAGAAAATATTTTCTCATATAGCATATGCATATATACGGTATCTTTTTTTTTCTTCATTTAAACGTACAATCTCGTCCTGACCTTCAAAATGATTGTATAGATCCCACATATCCTTTCATAGAAGGAAACTCTTAGAAATGACTGAAGCCAATATGAAGTGTTTACCGGCCTTGTCAGTGGATCCGCTCTGAGTTGGAGTGGAGCAATGTTGGAGTCTGAACAAGTAAGGCAAAGATCATGTTTGCAGAGCTGTGTTTTCAGTCTCAAAGACACCACTTTATCAATAAGCGTCCTCCAGTTTATTGACATCTAGTATTTTCATATGTACTGTAAATAGCTGATTAATATCATACAGTAACAAAATGTAAATATTAATGTTGTCAAATCCTTTTCCCTTTTTACTTTACCGTTTGAAAAGTCTGCTCTAAAGCCACGCACACACTGTGCATGTGTGCGAATATTTCTTGTGTGAGCATGGAAGTGGATGCACAGTGCCTCTCAAAAGTACTAATACACCAACTTTTTCACATTTTAACATATTTACAACCATAAAAGTTAAGTTTCATAATTAACATTTACAAAGCTTTGAAAATCTCACATACTGTAGCACCGATCAATCCATTATCTGGAAAATGGAAAGAGTATGACATAAGTGCAAATCTACCAAGACTTGGCTGTCTGCCCAAACTCAACAAGGACAACACTGATCACCGATGCAGACACAAGGCCAATGGTTACTCTTGAGGAGTTGCATCCGCAGCTCACTTGGGGAAATATATACATGACGTTTATGTGCACCATCCCCAGTGTCAAAAACGTGGGTGGCAGCATCAGGTTTTGAGGCTGCTTTAATTCAGCAGGTTATATAATATCATGAAAATTGGTGTAAAAGTACAGTACTCTGATTGAACAATATATTTTTCAGTAACTAGATGCATTTTCAAAGTAGTCTCCAAACATCTGGCTTTAATTAGAGTCCCCTAACATGCGCAAAATGTCTCTTGAACCACCGACAGACGCAGGCATTTTTGCTTAGGACCGATGTTTAATGACCATTGTCCCTGATCAAATAAATCCAATTCAATTTACTCCAGCCTGATATGATTTGGATTATCCCATGTTATATTTGCCTATTTATTTATTTATTGTTTATTAATTTGGGACAGTGCATGTTGATGTACACACCTCTCTGGACACACACTCATTCACCCTGAACTAAACAGCAGCACTCGAAGGAAACCTATGCAGACACGGGGAGAACATGCAAACTCCACTCAGAAAGACCCTGTTCCGACTGGGATTCAAACGCAGAACTTTCTTTCCGAGAGACTCCAGTGCAAGAGAAAAGAAAACTGTTTTGCTCCATATGCTGAGAATGTTGAATATCTTCTATCTGGCATTACTGTCACATTGTTGAAAATACAGAGTGCAGCCTCCCAGCGGGCCCACAGCCACCAGCATACACAACATTCTGTGCAGAGAGCAGGGGAGCAGAGACTGCACGTCCTGGACTGGGCCTAAGGGAATCCCGAAGGTAGAGACACACTCGGCCGCGATAACAGCACCTTGTCCAGGAAGAGAGCTGATAAACTAACTCCAGCCAAGTCTGTACTGCCAATAATTAAGTTCCCACTCAACTCGCAAAGTCTGGCCCGCAGCGCCGCAATGACCAACACAAACTTACTACACTTTTGTCATTCATCCAAGCCCCATGCAGCACTCGCCAAATGTAGACAGAGGAAGCAGTTTGTGAATTTAAATTCCCAAATGATGGGAAAAAATAAACAGCATGTCCTGTCAGAGTGCACTGGGATCTGAATTTTAATGGGAGGAAGGCTCATTTAAGCTTGATTTATGGACACAAACTTTTAATCACTTGTGGAGCGACCAAAAGGTTTACTCTGTGCTGCAATGTGCGGAAATCAAGCAAAACATTATGAACAGAAGGTCAAAGAGGAGCCATGTTTTATATGTCCCAGAAGATGTTCCCAAAACCAATGATTTTTACAGCTTTTTTGACCAATTTTAATTCAACCGCAAATAGAAAGTGGAATATACTGTATATACAAATTTTAGCCAAACTAAGGATTACACAAAAAGGTATGTAAAAATAAAAAATAAAAATCATCAGAGTGTGCATTGTAATTGTATCTTTTCACACAGACTTGGGCATATACAGTATGTGTTACTGGCCTAATGCACTGGTACATTAGAATTTTATTATAAACCCCAACAGTAGTAAGTACATTTTTGTTCAATTGCCAAAAAAAATATTTTTTTCCTTTTTCTACAGAAGTTAATATTTTACTGTATTTTGGTTTCTTCTCTGGACCTGTGTAGGCTTCATGTGTTTATGTGTGTTTAATGTTTGAAATTAAACAATTAATTGTGTTAACTGGCTGAGTGGATAGCACTCTCGCCTCTCAGCAAGAAGGTTCTGGGTTCGAATCCTGGTCGAAACAGGGCCTTTCTGAGTAGAGTTTGCATGTTCTTCCTGTGTCTGTGTAGGTTTCCTCCGGGTACTCTGGTTTCTCCTACCACTAAAAACATGTGCAATAGTTCAGGGTGAAAGAGTGTGTGTTTGTCAGAGTGAATGTGGGACAACGGATGCAAATTAGCCCATGGCTACAATCCGGAGTGATGTGTTCATTAACATGTAGTGTCCCAACCAAATAAACAATAACCAAAATAAATATAAACTATCACCTTGCTGTTGCCAATTTGCTTGGAATGATGCATTATGGTAATTATACCCTAGGACCAAAAAAAAAAAAAAAAAACTCACATGCAATTTCACATAGAAGTGTACATACAAACAAAGCAAACCCTTAAAAAAAACTCCAACCTGTTTTTCTGTAAATTAACTTTATTTTTATTTTTTTACAAATCACAAAATTACTGTGGAAAATCACATTCGCAACATTTTCATCTTCAACAGAGACCAACGCTGGCTGTAACTGGGCCTGGTGTCACTCGCTTGTCTCCATGGAGATAGAGAAGTCCAATGCTGTGGAAGTATCCGGACTTTTCTGAAGTGCCCCTTTCATCAAAACGCATATCGCCGGCATTTCTGTGTGCCGTAAAACATCTGTAGAAGCTCAACTAAAACATGTTAATCAGTTTTTGAAAGGGATGGCTGCTGGGACCCAAAAAGCCACAAACTAATAATCCCACACTGAGTAGATGGAGAGTCATTGCCGGCAGCGTTCCTTAATGTGCTGGTAAACCATAGCATCAAACAGTGTAATTGTGCAGCTAATGGCCTCCCTTTAGACTGGGAGATGGTGATAAGAGGCCAATGCGACGCTGCTGAGATTGCCTATGCCTGTCTGCGAGGAGATCATAGATTGTATTGGAGCCGTGCAATTTCTCAGCTCTGCTTTAGTGTATTATCGGAGTGTTCCCATTGTGTCATTACATCAACTCTTTTACCAAACAGAGGCGCATGCAGTCGCTATCCGTGCGATTTCTTATCTCACTTTGTAGCGAAATATAATATAGGTCGGCAATGTATAGCTTCTGGATCAGATAATTGAAACGATTTGGGAATGTAATGCTTTACCAATAGAAAATTTTTTGACTCATACAAAGGGATTTGGTCGTTTCAAAACAACTATAACAAAACACTTTTCGGGAATGTTTATCTTTTTAGATGACGGCTCCGTTCAGATTTCGGAACTTTCGACCAGACTCAAAAAGCAAACATTGGAACCCCTTGCTGTAGCAATGAGAGCTAAGAAGGAAATACAAGGCATACAAATGGCAGGAATAGAGCATAAATTATCAATATTTGCAGATGACGTGCTTATCTTATTATCATAACCAAAATTTTCCATCCCACCACTTTTGGAATTAGTTAATTAATTCTCCAGCATCTCTGGCTACAGGGTAAATTGGGACAAATGTGAAATCATGGCATTATCAAACCTCTGCTGTGAAAGCGACTTCATAATGTGGAATTTCCGTTGGGTACCACAAAAAATAAAATACTTGGGTATCTATTTGAGCATGGGGCTGGACAAAATAATGCCATACAATTTGGATCCCGTCTTGAATAGGATCCATCAACTTATTAAAGAATGGGATAAACTGCAACTGTCCTTATGGGGAAGGGTTCAAGCTGTAAAGATGGTTGTACTGCCCAAACTAAATTACCTGTTTAGTATGCTTCCACTTAACATCCCAGCAAGTACTTTGAACAGTCTCGACCAAACACTAATTCATTTGGGCAAATAAGAAGCCCAGAATGAACTTGAAGAGACTGCAAGTGAAAACGGAGTTTGGAGGGCTTGGAATGCCTAATATAAAACTATATAAACAATCATTTACATGCTCTCAAATCGCATCTATATTGAGTGATGGACCAAATAGACCGGCATGGGTAAATCTGGAGGCGGAAATCAGTACACCGTTCAATCCAGAAGAATACTTAAGCCAATGCCCATCCCTTTATTTAAAAAACCCAATTATTACCCATACTATTGACTGTTGGCAACAACTCCATAAAAGCAAGGCAATATCCCCCTTTTTGTCAAGAGCGGCATCAGTGTGGCATAATCCACTTTTAAAGATAGGAGAAAGAACTTTTTTCTGGAAAGACTGGTATCTCAAAGGAATAAAACATATTAAAGACCTCTGCTTTAATAAATTCATGAAATCCTTTGAGGATCTAAAACAACAATTTGACCTAAATAACAAAGACTTTTGGAAATATCTACAACTTAGAAATTGCCTCCAGAAAATGTCAAGGCTGAACACCTTTTTCTCTGAGTCATTGATTAAAACTAAATTTAAACAAATAAAAGCATTATCAAATTCAGTGGGCTCCTTCTACACCTTTTTAATGGAGGAAGCGAACAACCTTAACAATGGGCTAAAAAAGGCTTGGGAAAAAGATTTTCAAATACAGTTTAAAAGGGAAGAATGGGCCACATTGGTGAAAAATATGCTGACCTCTATGAGGGATGCAAGATCAAAGCTAATACAGTTCAAAATATTGAATAGACTTTACTGGACACCTGTTAAAATGCACAGAGCAAAGCTGAGAAGCTCCTCCCTCTGCTGGAGATGTAACTCGCAAACAGGGACCTTAATACATATGCTTTTCTCATGCAGAGTTATTAAAGCCTACTGGGAGAAAATAACAACCAAATTAAGCGCTGCCCTACGAGTAGAGATCCACCCCACACCAACAGTATGTATTTTAAACCAGCTCACTGTGAAAGGGGAAAAAACTTCTAATACTGTAACATTTGTAAAAGTAGCCCTTACTGCAGCAAAGAGAGTTATCTTGAAGTACTGGAAGGCACCAGAGTGCCCTACATATACAGAGTGGTTCACAACAATGTCACAACAATGTCAGAGACTAGAAAATTAGAAACATTCAATGACACATGGGATGTAAAAGCATCCCTAAAGCACCACAATGCAATCTAGACTGCTGGGGGGCCGGGGAAAGCACAGGGGTGGAAAAAAAAATAATAATAAAAATAATAATAATAATAATAATAATAAGAAATAAAATAAAATAAAATGAAATAACATATACAGTATGGGGCAGTATAGGTCCCAGGACACTTTTGCTATATGTATGTTGTTACGGCCCTGAGCCTACATATTGCTCCCTGTTTTAGTATTTTGTGTGTGTGTGTGGAAACCTCATGTCTGAAGATCCCTGGCCTGTCATTGGTCATTCACTGGCCCTCCCGCCTCCCGGAGGTTGTGACTCGGGTGCTGATTGGAGGAGCGGCGGTGCACCTGGCCGGTCCATCTCCCCCACCTGGAGTCAGTCTCCACTTAAGGCCACACTCCACACCTGTTCGGGGCTGCCAGCCTGTGTGTTGCTGGTATGCCTTTGATCCTTTTGGTGTCTGTCATTGTCACAGTGGTGGCAATGACTCAAGACAGAGTCCGTACAGCTTTTAGTTGGTTTGTCTCTCTTTATTTGTCACTTCGAGGTTTTGTTTTTGTGACACTTCGCTTTTGTTGAGACAGCAGTAGGTTTAGTGTTAAGTTCTAGGTGGCTTAGTGTTAAGTGTTTAGTGTAGGGTTTACTTTGGTGGCGTTGCGTTACCCTCTTATGTCCTGTATTGTGTCCTTTTGATTTTTGTCTACTTATCATTTACTTGCCTTTTATTAAATACTTGCTTTTCCATTTAACATCTTGGTTTTAATTTGTTACCTCCCTCACCCTAGCTGAGCTGGGTCGTAACAAAAGTGGGGGCTCGTCCGGGATCGAAACACCCTATCCCTTAAAAGCGGTGAAAGTAATTGGTATGTATTTGGTAAGTGATTTGGCCCAAATTGATATTCGGTACTTTAATTGGCTGTTGAAATTTAGTGGTGATGTTTAGTAGATTGAGTGGTAGGATGGTGGCTGCTGTTGTGGCGGTCCAGACAATCGCAACCTGCGTTTAGGGCGTGTTTCAGGGGTGATTTGTGTCCGGCCTGATCAACTGTGCCCATTTCATGTCCTGTTCATGTATTCTCCTCCAGGTACACTGGGGTGGAGCCCGGCTCCTAGGATGCCTGGCTCACTCCAAGGGGCTGGAGCAGCTAACGTGGTGGCCTGTGTTCTGGGCCCTGCCCAACCCACCAGGGTTCGTAATCCCACCTCACTACTTTCATCATGCGAGTACTTTAGACTTGGTGAATACAAAACATGGGATGTTTTGTAACTTAAGGGGGAGAGTGTTACGGCCCTGAGCCTACATATTGCTCCCTGTTTTTGTATTTTGTGTGTGTGTGTGTGGAAACCTCATGTCTGAAGATCCCTGGCCTGTCATTGGTCATTCACTGGCCCTCCCGCCTCCCGGAGGTTGTGACTCGGGTGCTGATTGGAGGAGCGGCGGTGCACCTGGCCGGTCCATCTCCCCCACCTGGAGTCAGTCTCCACTTAAGGCCACACTCCACACCTGTTCGGGGCTGCCAGCCTGTGTGTTGCTGGTATGCCTTTGATCCTTTTGGTGTCTGTCATTGTCACAGTGGTGGCAATGACTCAAGACAGAGTCCGTACAACTTTTAGTTGGTTTGTCTCTCTTTATTTGTCACTTCGAGGTTTTGTTTTTGTGACACTTCGCTTTTGTTGAGACAGCAGTAGGTTTAGTGTTAAGTTCTAGGTGGCTTAGTGTTAAGTGTTTAGTGTAGGGTTTACTTTGGTGGCGTTGCGTTACCCTCTTATGTCCTGTATTGTGTCCTTTTGATTTTTGTCTACTTATCATTTACTTGCCTTTTATTAAATACTTGCTTTTCCATTTAACATCTTGGTTTTAATTTGTTACCTCCCTCACCCTAGCTGAGCTGGGTTGTAACATATGTATTGGCTGTATGTAAGATATCATTATTTGTATTATGAACTTTCAAAAATGCCATGTATACTTTAGCTTCCAATTGGAAAGGAATGAGTTAATGTAACAATAGCCAGACACATTTTGTTTGTTTGCATGATTGCACATGTACCTTTATATGTGTAGACATGTTTATTACGTGTGTATGCCTGTATATGTATGGGTGTGTATAGGTGTACCTGTGTGTGCAGGGGTATGTGTGTGTGTGAATATATATTTATAGGTGTGTGTGAGCAAGTATGTGTATGCATGTATATATGTAACCATGTGTAGGTAGATGCGCTTATGTGTATATGTATATATGTATAACAAATCTTTCATTTTATCCATCCTTTCTTTTTGGTTATATATATATATATTTGTTTTTATTCCTTATTTATTATTATCTTGCGTGGCTACATCTTGACTGAGACCTGAATGCAAGAATACTGTATACTACCTTTCATAATAATAAAAAAAAAAAGCAAACATTGAACTTAGATTAAATAATGAGAATACCAAGAACCAAGATAGTAACTTCATAGACAGGTAAAGGTGCACTTTATTAATCCCCGTAGGGCAATTCAATCCTCTGCATTTGACCCATCCTCATGCCGCGAAGGCTTACGTCAGGAGCAGTGGTCACCGTAGTAACAGCGCCAGGGAACCCATCTCCAGATGTTGATGCTCGGCTTGGTCAGGACTACCAGAACTGGAGGATTTTACCTAGTGAGCATGTTTTTTTAGTGGTAGGGGAAACCGGAGTACCTGAAGGAAACTTACGCAGACACGGGGAGAACATGCAAACTCCACTCAGAAAGACCCTGTTCCAACCAGAATTCAAACCCAGGACCTTCTTGCTGAGAGGTGAGAGTGCTATCCACTCAGCCACTCGCCCTTTAGATTGGTAATTCTGATGTAAATTCTTGTAAAAAAAAAAAAAGAAGAAAATTAGTCTATTTATTCTGAATGATTAGGCACATATTTTTGGGGTAAATCCGACTGCAGACAAACAAGCGGATGTTTTCAACTTCTCTTGAGTAAATTGAACGGAATAAGCCTCGAAAGCTCGACCGAGACCGGAAGACAATCTCTTGTAACGACTGCTGCAAGACTCCAGAAGATATTTATATTTTTTTCAGAGCCAGAGATATAGTAATGGGAGAAATGCGTCAGCTACATTCAAAGGCAAGAGAAGCAGCCATCTGAAGAGTCTGACAATTCTTAAGCTAAAATATCTTAGAAATGTTTGCTGACATAACTGGGACTTTTACATCAAGCCCCAATCCCACTGTCAGTGTTTCAAAAATCTTCAAAGCGCTGTTTTCACTACATCCACTGCATTTCTATCGAGTTTTATTCCCTGGCTTCTTTTTTAAGATTGGACCAGAAGTATATTATGTGGTTAGTATAAGTTCAAACAATATTAGAAATAAATGAGGAAATTTGGTCTTATTAATCAACTTGTGGTTTACATAAAAGTAAAATGTTGCGCTGTAGTGTTGCCCTAGTTTTTGGAAGCGTTGATGCCAGTGTTGATTTTAAATATATTTCCACATTTGGTGTTAGCGTGAGGAAGTGTCAAACTAGTACTTGTAATTCTGTTTGCTTTACCGCATCCAAAATCATTGCTCAACTTTGAAATGAATGTTTCTCTATAACACACTGCTGCAACATTAAGTATACAAATTAACAAATGACTGGAACTCCCTGCATCCGTGATTCATCATTCTCAAGAACAACAAAGTGTTTTACTTTTCTAAATTGTGTTTTTGTTTTCACATTTATTTTTTAATGGGCTGCGTGTATTAATTGCAGTAAGAACGCTGGCTATTTTTCATTGGTAGTTGAGAATTCAGATACAGGTAGAACATGCAAACTCTACAAGGAGAGGCCGGGCTGATCACTTTAATAAGACGTCATTCTACTGTTACTTAAAAACATTTCAATTGCATTCTATTACTGTGGTCCTTCTGACATTATGTAAAAACTCTTAACATTGTATAAAATGAACTATTGCATAAAAACTTTTGCTGTATCCAAACGTATTTGTAAATAATTACTTTGTCATATAACTTTAGGTAATGTATGTCATATTGCACTGCAAAAAATGATAAAATATGGGATAAAAGTTGCTTGAATTGGGTGTTTTTTATCTAAATTTTAGTACATTATGACTGTTTTAAGACAAGAATTGCTAATGGGACAAGACATTTAGTTTATTTCCAGAACTGTTGCTTTATTTTATCATTCCAAGGAGAATATTTCTTATATCTATTTTCATACAATGATAAATAAGATAATTTTGCGTATTCCATTGGCAAATCTTGTGGCAATCAGAATGTGCTCAAATGAAGATACATTGTGCCAAATTTGAGCAAATTTTTGCTATTTTTCATCACTTTTTCCCGGAAACATGCAATTTTTTGTTTTGATTGAGATGTGTCATTTTGAAATCACACAATTAGTAAAGACACACGAGTCAAAGTGATTTTTTGCAGAAGACAAAAATGCCCTTGTACTGTGTGGCCTTTGAAATGATCCAGTTCCCAGTCAGTGCCTTTTCACTGAGAGGAAAGTTGAAGCTCTTTTGCCAAAGACTCTCCCAAGATGAACGCACGTGTCAGTAGAGTGGCTGGGCTCAGTTGATCATGTAAAGGTCAGGCAGACTGCAGCTGGGCGACCTGACGAGACGGCAGACTGACTGAATCTACTGACTGCTGTATGGATTATCTCTACACACTTCACTTCCCCAGAGACCGCCACATTTTACCCGTGCAGCGAGAGGTGAGTGACGCATGTGAACTCTGCGGCTCGTCCAGGTGAAGTGGATCTCTGTGCCACTGTTTCTTCATTATTATATAGTGGCAAAAGCAGAAGGAATCCACATGGTTTAGCGTCATGATGTATTTTTTTTTTTTTGGGGGGGATTTTCACCAAAAATAAATTATTGTGTATTTAAAGGTGGCATTTGTATTTGATTTGTGTTCATCAGTGAATGTAAGGAATAAATAAATGAAATAAATACAATAAATAACAATGAATAACACAAAATGAATATAAAAATAAAGTAAATAAAATAAATAAAAAAATTCAAGAAATTTAAAATCAAAATAAATAGAATAAATAAAATTTATAAAATAAATAAATAAAATAAATAAAATAAATAAAATAAATAAAATAAATAAAATAAATAAAATAAATAAATAAAATAAAATAAATAAATAAAATTACATTATTGTTCAAAAGTAAAAAATGTGAAACCTTAACATAATGATAAAGACTCATGCAGAGAGACATATGCCAAGCTTGTGTTTGTTATGATGTGGATGATCATGGCTTACGGTCCATTTCCTTAATATTCTAATTTTCTAAGATGTTTCATTTGAGTTTTTTACTGTATGAGACAATTACCAAAATTTTAACAAATAATGGCTTAATAGATCTCACATGGTGCAATGAGTCATATACACGATGCCTTCAGACTGTTACTCAAAAAATCCAGATGGAGCAGCGCCTCTGAACTTTGTGTGTCCTTTCAAGTGAACACACTGCAGGCCGACTTAAGGTACCTAATGTACTGGTTTATGTGTCGCCTAAACACTAGTGTGAATGTGATGATTTTAATGTTTGACGGACAGAGCTTGGAAACACTGGTTTGGTCGCCTCCTCTAAAGAGATTTGGGTTCCTAGTGTGTTGTGACTTTTGGTTTTGGCTTCTAGAGTGTTGTGTCTTTTCCGTTTTTTGTTCTGGACTCTCTGTAATAAAGCTTTCCATCCATCCATCCATCCATCCATCCATCCATATAGTTTCACATCATAAGTGGAATTACAAAAAGAATGTCAAAGGCAAGAAGGCCCTGGGTTCGATTCCACCTACAGAGTTTGCATGTTCTCCATGTGTCTGTGTCAGTTTCCTCTGGTTGCTCCGGTTTCTCTAACGACTAAAAACATGTACAATAGGTGTGCATGTAATGGGAGAGCAAATGGAGCGGCGGTGTCATTTGTTTTCCTCTATAAAAAATACAATGGCAGTGAATTTGGAAGGATTATCTCGAGAAGGGGTGACACTTTATTTGTATGACACAAAAATACAGATGGCTTCTCAAAAAAATACTTGGTGAAGAGAAAAATGTAAGCCATTCAGATGTTTTCTAATGGAACTTATCTGATTTTTGCAAGTGAACTATTTCTTTATACTCCAAAACCTTTGTAGAGAAATGTGTGTAACCTTAACATTGTGTGCTGTATTATATAAGATAAAGAATACTTACAGAAGTAATAACAATACTCTACAGTTTCACCGGTATGTTCCCCAATCCTCCCTCCTCTCACGATTGGTCCGTTCTTTCTCCATCAGGCCAAAACTGGTCCGCTTGTGTTGGGAGTAACTAAATAATAAGTTTTTTCGCCAAACTAGGAAATAATAGAAAATGCTGTCCTTTCTCTGCCACTGTATGAGTATCCACGCACAGTCGCATGCAGTTAACGGCATCATTGACTAGTGTATCAGTACGGTGTATCTCAGTGTGCGTCTGTGTACTTTTCCATCCAGATCAGAGAGCGGTTATGCACAGCTGGGGTTGCCAAATGTCACTGAATCAGCTGAGTCGGAAATCAGGAGCCTTCAAACAGAATCCTCTCCGCACTGTAGTATTTGATCATCTCAGACAATTGATCTTTAGTGTTCAAAGCATATTTACGCTCCAGGCTCCACTTTGCAGAATTTCAAACAATGTGCTGCGAAGTGTGTGATTTTAATATCAAGACAAATGCAAATAAATAAACTCCTGCAGGATTACATCATTACAGTATATGGTGAAAATGCATATTTTCAGTGCAGAACAGTTAGTTAGAAGGGAACTGTGTAAGTTTTCTGTTAGAAAACGTACATAAGACAATAGAGTGAAATTGTAAAGTGCTTTGAGTGACCTTGGTCTGTAAAAATGCGCTATATAAGTAAAGATTACTTACTCACTTACTTACCTTCAAAGCACATTGTTTAGACTGACAACAGTTTTCGTAACGTGTTCATTGAGTGTTATTCTTCTGAGGGAAGAAGCTGGAACACGGCTTGTCAAGGTTGGCCGGACAGTTCAACGTATGAGTCTGCAAAAAATATAGATTAAGGTTTTATAAGAAAAATAATATTGAAGAGGCTGGACTGGGCTGGAGGCATAACAGGTTGAATGTGTTGTCTGAAAAAAGTGAAACATGGACACAGGACAATCTGGTTCATGAAACGTGACCTGGATCTTTTGTAGTTAGATGAGAAGGATGGGCTGCAGTTATAGTGGGTAGACTCCAGTTCTGAGATTTACGATTGGACCAAGCTTTTAATGCCCGGGAGAACTATGAACATCAAATCCCGCATTTGAATGTATTTGAAAGTGTAAACGGGTTGCGTGTTAAAAACATAGTGGTATTTGATGATAAAATTAGTGTCAGAGAAAGCCTCAAAGTTGTAAATATACAAAGTGAAAAGACACCCCTGAGGTAATCCCCTTCACCGTTGACAATCTGTGATCTGTCAGTTAAAAACTAAAGACCCATTAAAAAATAGCATCACCCGGCTCAAGCGACAGAAGAAGAGAATTATAAGCAGAACCGCAATCAATAAACAGGATTATTGCGAGAAATGTATCACTGTTCAAAGCAAAGAGCACAGACGGTTCCAACATGAGCGCGATAATGGTTTATTGGACTTTTCTTAGGAACTTGTATAATGATATTTTTTTTAAAGCTGTCTGGCACAGTACAGGTCCTTTGTGACAAGTTGAAAAGAGCAGTGAGACCAGCAGCAAGTTTCCCAGAGCCCAATTTAAATACAATTAGGAAGCCTGTCTGGTCCAAGGTCTTTCCAGACATTGGTTCTGGACAAAACCCACTGGTCTTCCTCCTGCGTCAGTAAAAAGCTACTCTGCTCAAGACGTTCAAGGCTCAACAGTCTCACAATGAAAGAGAAATCATTGCCCTCATTCAGCAGAGCTTGGTCAACAGATACAAATCTCCCTGACATTACATCAGCACTCACAATGTCATAAGTGTGCAGTTACTACTAGAACATTATGCAAAAGAAGCACTGTTTTTCTTTGTCCCTGCATTATTTTTTTTTTCTGGTAATGAAATGAAATAGCCTTGAACTTTTGTTCCCTCCCAAACTGCACATAATTTCAAAACACACTAGAGTTACCGACCAAATCACCTTTTAAACAACAATACTCAAGGGCAGCTCACAAACAGACCATTGTATTTATTAGTCCTGAATTTGAATTTTGTCAAATGTGGTAATGGAATATACAAACTGCACTCTTTCTCAAGGTTTCATTATCACAATGGAAAAATAAAAAGCATTGTTCACTGTCACTTGTGGGTGTAGAAGTGTCTTTTCGCTGCAAGGAAAATGAAGGAGTTAGGATCACAAATAGATGTGTAACTGATGACTTGGCTGATGTGATTCACAGGATTAAGAGACAATGTGTCAGAAAAAAAATGTTTGGTGTCTACTTTATTGATGTATTCCAGATGTATGTGTTCCAGATTGGGTAAGTGCATAGAATCCACATGTTTTATTTACCAGCTACATGATCAAATTACCAATATGTGTTAAAAAAAAAATACTGTAAATCTGGAAAGTCTCATTTTGTAGGTTACTATGTTGTGTTCATGTGACATCACAACATTCCAAGGGGCCGATGGTTCAACATTGTGGTGGAGGACAGTTGAATAATCATTCCTGGTAGATTCATGTCAGTCTTTCTGCCTTAGTTTACAGCTATTTTCTCTAATTCTTGGTCAAATCCACATGAAACATAAAACTTATTTGTCAGTACATATCTCTGTCGATCTATCGTCTAACTCTGAATGATATGGCAGATTTGTTAAACAAATCACTATCAAAAAATGATCTAGGAAAAAACTTTTGGGCAATTTATTTTTCCACCTTTCTTTCTAAAATAGTTACAATAGCACCTGTCTTCAGACTGAAATACAGTTCTACAACATGAACACAACCTCAGAAGAAAGGGGACACTGGGGCATGTTCAGAAGGCCACAGACGGGCCACAGACGGGCCCCAGTGTTGGTGGCTCTTAGATAATAGTGTTGTGTCGGTGGCAGATGTAGTGTGAATGTACTGAATATGTATTATGTGCAGAGGAACAATATCAGACCCAGATCTGTGGATGGCAGCTCTCCATCGGCTCCACACACAAGCTGCTCATTTGCACTTCCTTCACACTGATTGCTGAGAGCTGCCGCTGCTACTGCTGATACTTGCCTGATACTTGAGTCTTCATCAGTGATTGAGGAGGTGGGAGTGTTGTGGGTCCTTGGTTTGTCTGTTGACCTCCTGCGTCAGTGTCCAAGAGGAAAGGACTACTGTAAATAAAAAGTAAAGTTTAGTCTCGGTACTGCCTCCAGCCCAGGTGTGTCAAACTCAGGCCAGCGAGACATCTTTAGTGGCCATCTTTTCAATAATCATTATCACAGTGACTTGCAGCATTGATGGTAATGTTATACTTCATTTTAAAGATTATTTTCTCGGGATAATAACCATATATTTGAATTTTTTCTAAAAGGTGAACTGACATGAATTAGAAGTTAAGGTAATTTTTTCATATATAATTAACTATGAATCTTTAGTTTGTTTGTTTTATATTTATCCCTAGAAAAGATCCAAACTCAGGTCAAAATGAATTTGCCAAAATACAAAAATATGTAATAAAAACATTCTTATATGACCATGACTCAATGTGAAATGGTCAGAGCATGAAGATATAAACTAAACTTGACCAGGACAAGAAAAATGCCAAGCCAAGAATACGTCTCTTTCTCTGGTTTGAGCGATTACAGGTCATTTGAAAATACTTTTGGCGTACTCTATTTCACCCAGCTTTTCAGACTCCTTTTCCCTTTCGCTCCTTTGCCCAACATCCTTTAGTCTAAAATATTATGACAGTGAACTTTAATCCTTTTGAAGGGAAGGAGATTCACTGTTTTATTTATGAGTCAGCGCCATCTTTATCATAAAACAGATCTGAGAGCAACCTTTATTTCTCTTTCTGAATCAGACGCTTACTTAAATACTGTATTTATATTGTATTTATAATTTGTCACAGTATCTGTATCTACTATTTACTATTTACCTTTTTTTACTATTTACTTTTTACTTACAATTTTGTAGATAAGATGAGTCAATTATTAGAAGTATTATTTTAAATTTATTGTGTTTTAAGATTAACAGAATGTACAAATTCTTACTTGAAAAAAAATGCTACCGTACTTTGAGGGAGAAATGTGTTGCTTGTCCTATTGGAAAAGCTCGTGTTTGTACTGCTTGATCAAGTTTTGCCGTAAACGTGGGCTGAGGGCCGGATTAGACTGTCCAGAGGGCCTAATTTGTCCCCCGGGCCGCAAGTTGAACGGACCTGGTATAAAATAAAACAGCTGAATTCTGCTTCTACATGACTTGTTTATTATTATATGCCAGTGTCGGTATGAAACACTTCTACACATGTTGTCCGTCTAATTGAGAATTTGACTTTTTTTATAATTAAGTACAAACAAGATTTATAGGCTAACTTCTCAACTATCACTTCAGTGAGGGATTGCCTTCAATACGTTCACTTCTTGAAACTAGTACTTTTGTCAGCTCTTGAAAATTCAAACTAATAAAACAAGTACTTGGAGCCTTTGTGTGAAAGCAGCTCTGCAGGATCCAGTAGACAATCAATATGAAACAGGAAGGTGATGGGCGCAGTGTCTCTGCAGAGAAGGGAAACACACTCCGCAAAATGAGTGTTTTAGTGTTGTAGAAGAAGAAGGAATTTACATCTTCACATTGTTAATATCATATCATTTGACGGTGTTTTCTGGGCTTTCACAAATGTTAACATCGGAGGAAAAGATTGCGCAAAACATAAGCCATACCAACATCAAACAAAACTGTTTTAATTTCGTAAAGGTTTGGTCAATTAAAACGGGGCCTCAACTTTGCCAATAGCTCACCACCATTATGCGTGGGGTGAATGAATATATATATTATTTATTTACTTTAAGATTACTCACGGCACGTAACAGTTGCGATCTATGAAGAGAATGCGATTGAGATTAGATAGAAAAGGCCAAACAGTGGAACATTCCAGACAACGCTATAATATTTCAGGGAGATAAGCAAGCGACCGTTCATCCACCCCCATCTTGGTTCTCTTCCTGGCCGTGCAGTTTACCATTATACCCGTGTGTTCTGTCATGTCATACACCTTTAGATAAATAAATTGGTGCAATTAGAGAGAAATCCCTGTGTGACTTTGGTCCCTGCGCGTGGACATGTTCTATAGGCTCATCCATTGTGCAAACAGAAAATAGATACCGCATTACCATAAGTGGCCTCTGTAAAGTAATTACATGGGGCCACCAATGCATACAAATGTCCTTATGTACTTACATGTTTATTCCAGGAACATTTGTGATAAATGGTAACGCACTTTATAATTGGATTAAGCATTACTGTGACAGATGAAGCAAACATTTATCGATTGAAGCCAGTGTGACTATTTCCATGTAATGGTGTAAAAGCAGTAATTAAATAGTAAAAGAATTGAATCAGGGTCACTGGGTCAGAAGATCACCAACAGCACTAGCTATGTGTTCCCTGTCTAATATAATGATTTAATAGGACTATCGCTAAGGCGTATAAGGCTCTTCTAAAATGACATTGAGTTGAATTATTAATCTTGTCCTGCATGATTATCTCACATGTTTTGGCGGTATAGACTTCCGGCTTTGTCAGCGGTGACTCATGATGGTGTGACATGTCTTTTATCAACTGTTGTTACCGGATGTGGTCAGTTTGACAGATTGGGAAGATCCGTCAGACTGACCACACCCCTTGCTGCCCCGTGGTCTATGGAGAAGAGAGTCCCAAATCTGAGCCAAGGTAAGGCGTCCTCATCTGGCAATAACTTGATCATCTTTTGTATTTGTATTCTTCCGTTACGACTTTTTATGCATTGTCCCAGTCCATTATATGATTGTCTCTTTTGCAGAAGTCAAATATTACTGATTGCGCTTTGTCTTAAAGAGCAATCAGACACAATTCACTTTTTACATTTAGCACTTTCACTAATTGGACTAGATTGGAGTAGATTACAATGAGGTAGGAATAAATATTAAACCGCCAGTGATATCAAAATAAGATTATCCAAGGAACGGTAATAATATCGGTATAAGAATCGGTTTGATATTGCACATTTTTGGACACTCGCTTCACACAACATTATTCATTCACTCCATACACGGTGGGGATAAACTACTAATGTGGTCACAGTTGCCCTGGGGCATACACAATCTAAACAACAAGTTTTTGCCATTGGCTCCTTCAACCACCTCCAGTCAAGACAATGTGGGTAAAGTGTATTGCCTCAGGACACAACGCCAGATTGGCACTTTACAGCCGCAGCCGCCCCACTGTGGCACCTGCTGTTCCCAGAGGTCTCACTTGATAATGTAGTCTCTCTCACATAGTATGTACATACACAAAATAGGACTAATAATTGAGAATATATTACCATGCTTTTGCTATGAACAAAACATGTGGAAACAAACAAGTCATTTCTTTGTCACCTCTGCATCATTCATTCGGGTTATGTTCAAATGAAATGATAATGAATGTGCAGAAGTATTGCCTTTTGTTGCGGTGATCATCATAAAAAAGAAAATATACATGCTTTTTTTCCCTAAATTATTCCTTTGCTTTCTTCTGGGATACAACATAACAAAAATAGAGGTGATTTATGACACAATAAGGCAGTGGGAGAGTAGACTAACGTGTTTGTGTGAGATATGGCTCATGAGACCAGCCACAAAGTGTAACATTGTTAAACTAACTTCCAACTTGCACGTACACAGACATCATGCCCCATCATCAGAAGGTCTACTTTAGGGCGCAGGTAGAAACAGCAGCACTTTAATGCCACATAACACAGTCCCCAGCCGCTTCAAGCCCAAATTGAGATTCATTAGAAACCAGGAGCGTGCTGTAATATGGGGAATGATTGGTCCAAACACAGAATCCACGACGCTCTGTCTCACTTTGCTTATGCTGCTTTTATATTCACATTTTAGCTGAAGCTAGAAGTGAGAAATAGGAAGAAGGCAGGTGTGGCATGTAGAATAGAAAACAATAGAACAGATAACTATGAATGTTCTGTCAGAAATGTGTCTTTCACAAACACATCACAGTTGTTACATAACTCATTAACAAGGGTTTTAGCGAGAACATTGTTAAACCTGTTAAAACTAAATACCACCGGCATATTTTTGAGGAAGAGCATTTTTATAGATGAATGCTTTTATTTGAATTGGAGCACCTGGAGGAAATCTACAAAGACAAGAGGAGAACATTCAAGGCAAGGCTAGTTAATTTGTATCGCACAGTTCCTACACAAGTCTCGAAGGAAAACAACAAAATTATACAAGGACATTCAAATCCTTATAATCACAGTACAAACAATCTTTCAGTTTCATGTACTGCAAAACGGACTGTTTTTAATCTGGATTTGAACATTGTCAGAGTATTAAAAAAAAAAATATCGGTTTTATATAGCCCTTTTTTTGGACACTCAAAGACGCTTTACATGTCATTATTCTTTCACTCCATACACGGTGGGGATAAACCACTACTGTAACCACAGCTGCCCTGGGGCACACTGACAGAATCGAGGCAACCAGTATGTGCCATCGGCCCCTCCGACCACCACAAACCATTCACACACACACCAGACTCATTCTAGGCAATGAGGGTGAAGTGTCTTGCCTAAGGACATAACGGCAGTTTGGCACTTTACAGCCGCAGCCGCCCCACTGTGGCATCAGGTGTTCCCAGAGGTTAAGTGTCTTGCCAAAGACACAGCGACAGCAGACAGTAGATGGTGAAAGTAGGGCTCAAACCCACGACCGTCTGACTCAAAGGCCAATGCTCTACCAACTGAGCTACTGTCGCCCTACGAGTAGAAGAGAGTAGAAGCCTGCCTCACATTTTCAGGAAGACTTTTCCTTTTTCTGCTCACAGTCCATCTGAAATACTGCCTCCTCATGTTTAGTCCTAACTTTGGATGCAAACTGGATTCAGAAAGGCCTCATGCCAACCGGGAGTTGAACTCATGACCTTCTTGCGAAGAAGCGAGAGCACAAACCTTAAAAGGAAGTAGAAAATCCACTCTAAGAGGGAAATTATATTTCCCAGTATAACAGTACATCATAACTGATCTTTGACTCCTGTCTAAGTCACGTATCTATAACACTTCTCAAATACTTGTGTCTGGTGCGAGTTGGGAATTCCTCTCACATTTTTCAATCAGCTTTGACATAAATGACACAATAGGCACTTTGTCGCCGTGGAACATCGGGGAAATGAACAGGCCCATGTCAGACACAGCACAGTGTAGAAGCATCACTTAATATTCAGGGACTCCCTCCTTGCCCCAAGCTATAGAAAAACAAGCAATGCAATTTAAAGACATTAAGAAAACTTGTTTGAAACTAAGATGCAAGATTTTTACTGATAATCCTCTTTTCTTATCTAAAATGAATACTAAAATCTCTTGAAGAAACATTGATATTTTCATATACCTCCAAGCAAGAACTCTACATTTGTATTCAGTGTTAAGGAGTGTTAGAGCTAATGTGTTTTGCTGCAGTTGTGTATACAATGTTATAAAGAGACCATTTGACTGTGATTTGTGCAGTGTTTTAATGGCTACAAATTGGGGCTATAGCTCTTGTGTAGTGTAACGGTCAAACTTTGGTCACGGAAAGTTGAAAAAATTAATAAACTCATCACAGACAGTAATTAGGATTAACTTATGTTATGTTTATGACACATTCAGCAGTCTGAATGTAAACACAGCGGTTCTATTGTTATGTCATGCCATATCTGTGTAGCTGTGTCGAAGTCGTACAATGGGAAAGCAAAGCGACAAGTATCAAAATCACCTAGTATTATAAAAATGGCTCCACTCTATTGTTGCACATTATTATTACTTTGTATGTTTGTCGCTTGGAGACAAAACAAAAACAGACGGCGGCTCCTTTGGAAGTGCACAGTGTGACCTTGAGTTGTGTTGCCCTCTCTGAGCTGGGCTTCTATGGCTGAAGGCGGAACATAATCACTCAGCCCTTTCTGTGTCTTGGAAACAGTTTTTGGTTTTTTTTCTGGCATTATGGTGAAGGACGAGATCTGCTTGGAGAAAGTTATCAGGTCCACTCCAGAAGCAAAAGCTCCTCGGTTTTCCACAGACGCTCCATTTATCACCGGGAGATTGATACATAAACCCAGGCCATTGCTCTTAATTCTGACGCCTCTGGCAGCCTGTTGATTAGTGGCTGCCATCACTGAGATTTGTGACAATAGGGCCTGGTGAATGATGGATCAACATTATTGATGGTCAAGGAAAGTCTGTCGAGGTTCAGAAAGTTGAGTGTAAAACTATAATTTTTCTACAGAAAGGTGGAAAAGTTGCAAAAGTTTGGATTTTGTAAACATGTAAACGTGTGGTCTGAGAAGGGAGATGGATAGATAGATAGATGGATAGGTAGGTAGGTAGGTAGGTAGGTGGGTAGGTAGGTGGGTAGGTAGAAAGATAGACACTTTATTGGTTGTCTGGTTATATACAGATTCTGATTGGTGCGGACCATTTTTTATGCTATTCATTCGCATTTTTCAACCACAACAAAATTGCTACTCATCCAAAAGTAAACACATGTACTAATACTGTTTTGGAATTTGAGCCCAAACTCTTGAGAGCGTATATATTTTCCAGAAGGACCAATGATTGAAAAGTATAAATCAAGCCAATTTCTCTTCATTCAGATTAAAAGTATATTTTTGCGCATGTGTGGTTTGTGTGTAGTGTGTGAGCTCTATGAGAGGATTGTTGTGATGGCCTGTAGTCATTGCTGCCGTCTGTATTACCGTCAATGAGCTGTGATCCATAAATGCTAATGAATTAACATTGCATGAAGTTGTTAATGTGTAAAACGACTATTGTAGCAACAGTTGTACCCCTTGTGAATGGTGGCCTTGCAAATGTATTTGTATGTAATGACATTTTGCATTAAATAACTTATGGGTCTGGAGATTTTGGTCTCAACTTTCAATCATTTGTGCAGTATTTAGTCAGTAAGTAAGTAATCAGCACATGTCACAGACCAAGGTCACCCAAAGCATTGTTTTGGAGCGTTTAGGGAAATGAACATTCCAAGAAATGTGCGATGTTGATAAATATCAAGTCTAATGTGTGTAACTTCATCTCACACATAAAACTTTTCTCATTTCGAAATAATGTGCAGACTATACTTTTTGCTATAAAATGACTTTCAAATTGCGTGGAAGTCACCATCTCCTTGTCATTTCCTCTATCCTTGGCAAGAAAATTGAAGCAGAACAAAATGTTTCGGCGGGACATGGAGGACACTGCTTTATGCTCAACAATGACAAGCTCCGGGTCTGTATAATAACATCGGCTGGTGCCACTGCCGCTGGTGTCCATGGAAGTGATGAGGGGACTGGACAGGGACGACCGGTACTGCACCTCCATATTTGCTGAAAACAGTCCGCTCCATCCATTCATTTGCCAACTTATTTAATACACTTATACTGTGGTCAAAACATATAATATATCAAATAATACGAATAATAGTCTCCCCTGTATTTACAACAATAAATATTTAGCTTCATCAATTATCCTGCTGTGCATTAGACCTTTCATACGGCAAAGAGTATCTGATTGTGCTAAATCTTTGTGTTTCCATGGTGATAGGTGAAGTGATGTGGAACCTGTAATATAAAGTGATTGTCTGCAGTTTGTCAGAAAAAGAGACAGAGAGGTGCTTGATTTGAAAAAAACGACGCAAGCTCCCTCCCCCTTCCTTTCTGATTGGTCTACACCTTCGTTTCCGTAACACTTTTATGTTAATCAGAGAACACATTATACATATACATTATTAATACACATGCACGGAGGTTTTCAGAATTATTTGTGAACGTTGTAATGAAAAAAATAATGTTTTTATGCACAAAAAAAGCGATCGCGGCAAACCCGGAAGTAGCTATTATCATTAATTGCACATTATAGGACACATCTGCAGAGGATCTGATTATGGATATAGGTTCAGTATATAAATGATTATGGATATAGGTTCAGTATATAAATGATTATGGATATAGGTTCAGTATATAAATGGGTAACTCAGCGCGGATGTTCAGAATTCTTTGTTCAGTTTTCATGTAGTTCCAGAGCCTAATAGAGGCTTGATTCGGAGGTTCCGCGAAAACAAACAACTGAGCATGCACGCAGCTGCGAGCATCAGCGCCGATGATTGACAGCCCTTGGCATGACTCGATTGGTTAGGGTTAGGGTTAGGGTTACGGCACCATGGATTCTGAGCTATAGCTAAGAGCAGGGAAGGCGGGACTTGTCTGTAATATTAGAATGAATAAAATGACTTATTTTATATCGAGATTAAAGGCCAGGAAGTCAATTTAACACATTTCCTAAAATTTGTAATTCATTTAGCGTTACAGACTATAACTTTAACATGTATTTTGAACAGCAGTATCAACGCCATTGGAATCCTCACTGACCCTGGTTTACCCAGATTCAAACCAACGTGATCCGGACCAGTGCCTGGATCCAGAAAGGTCTTTTATAGATTGAAATAAAACTGGTAATAAAACAAATAAAATGCTTTTAGGTAGAAACTGAAATTTAGATCATCTCTATTGAGTGGTGCATTACATCAATTAAATATCAATCAATCAATCAACTTTATTTGTATGGCGCCTTTCCAACACAAGGCCACTCAAAGCGCCTCACAACCCACATAATATCAGACAAATCAGAGACATCAAAAACTACATATACAAACAATAAATACATTAAAAACAGAATAAAATCACAAGATAACCTTAAAATATTAAAAGCACACACAGGATTAAAATAATAAATAACCACAATGCATTAAAAAAAAAAAAAAAAAAAAAAAAAAAAAAGAGTATGTATCAATAAAATTCTTCAGCCGTATGCACAGCTAAAAAGAATAGTTTTTAGCCCTGATTTGAAAATTGCCAGAGTAGATGCTAGCTTCACATCTTCAGGAAGATTGTTCCAGATTTTAGCTCCATAAATCTCAAACGCTGCCTCCCCATGTTTAGTTCTGACTCTTGGAACCAGTAAGAGGCTACCTCCTGTGCTCCTCAGAGTCCGGGCCGGTTCATATGGCACTAACAAGTCGCTTAAGTACTTTGGTGCGAGGCCATGGAGAGACTTGTACACAAGCAGTGCTGCTTTGAAGTCTATTCTCTGCGCCACAGGAAGCCAGTGCAGAGACCTGAGAACTGGACTAATGTGGTCATATTTCCTGGTCCTGGTCAGGACTCGAGCTGCAGCATTTTGGACATACTGCAGTTGTTTTACAGCCTGTTTGGAGAGACCTGTGAGCAGGCCATTGCAGTAGTCTAACCTACTGGAGACAAATGCATGGATGAGAATCTCCAGATCTGATTTAGACACTATGTTTCTAATTTTGGCAATGTTTTTCAGATGGTAAAATGCTGCTGATGTTACTGATTTGATATGACTGTTAAAATTTAAGTCTGAGTCCATTATAACTCCTAGGTTTCTGACCTTGCCTACAGGTTCCAGGGAGAGAGACTGGAGGTGACGAATAACGCTCTCTCTTTGTTTTTGAGGACCAAAGACAATCAATTCTGTTTTGTCTGCGTTTAGCTGAAGGAAGTTATTTTGCATCCAATCACTAATCTGTTGAGTACAGTGAAGGAGTGATTCCACTGGTCCATGTTCTCCTGCAGTAAGTGAGACATAAATTTGAGTGTCATCAGCATAATTGTGGTAGGATACATTGTTGGAGCGTATTAACTGACCTAATGGCAGCATGTAAATATTGAACAGAAGAGGCCCCAGAATTGATCCCTGTGGCACTCCGTAGGTCAGAGCCATATGATCTGAGACACAGTTTCCTATCTGAACCAAGTATTTCCTGTCTTCTAGGTAAGACCTAAACCAACTTAGGGCAGTCCCAGTGACACCCACCCAGTGCTCTAGTCTCTGCATGAGGATCTCGTGGTCGACTGTGTCGAACGCAGCACTCAGATCCAACATTACTAAAACTGTGACTTTTCCTGTGTCGGTGTTAAGTCGGATGTCATTTGTAACCTTCACTAGTGCAGTCTCAGTGCTGTGATTGGCTCTAAAGCCGGACTGGAGCGCATCAAAGGAACTATTAGTTACTAAGAATTCTGTAAGTTGTTGGTAAGCAACTTTTTCCAGAATTTTTCCCATAAACGGCAGATTTGATATGGGGCGATAATTCTTAAGAACTGTGGCATCTAGACTCCTCTTTTTTAGGAGGGGTCTGATGACTGCCGTTTTCAGGGCCATTGGAAATGTTCCAGATGAGAGAGACATGTTCACTATTTGTGTGAGCAAAGGTAAAAGACTGCTCAAAACAGACTTAAAAAATTTTGTGGGTAGTACATCCAGGCTACATGTGGAGGAACTAAGGCTAGAGACAACATCTTGGACAGTTTCATTATCTGTTGGTGCAAAGTGCGATAGCTCAAAAAGCCTCACCGGCTGTTGTAATGTTATTTCTGCCTTGGAGGTGATGGCGTTTTTGATGCTCTGAACCTTGTCATTGAAAAATTGTGCAAACTCATTACATTTAGATTCTGAAGCAAATTCGAATGGCAGCTGAACAGGGGGGTTTGTTAATCCGTTAACTGTTGAAAACATAAGTCGTAGATTATTATTGCAGCCATCAATGGTTTTAGAAAAATAAATTTCTCTTGTTCTACGTAGCACCCTGTTAAACTTGCACAACTCATTTTTGAAGATCTCATGATCAACCTGGAGATTGGATTTTCGCCACTTCCGCTCGGCCCTACGGCACTCTCTCTTCTGTACCATGACTGAGTCCATTTTAGTCCAGGGGGCCTTTGGCTTATTTGTAATCATTTTAACCTTCACAGGAGCGATGATGTCCAGAACATTTATAACATTGGCGGTGACAGAGTTAAACAATTCGTCAACAGTAGAACACAATGTGTTCTCAAAGTTTATCATTCCCATGAATAGTTCGGTTGTGTTTTCATTTATGTGTCTGTGTCTGACAATTGCAGATTCAGATATATATGGTTGTTTACTATCAAAACACATGTCAAAAAATACACAGAAGTGATCTGACAGAGCCACGTCAACCACATTTACATTTAAAATATTAACCCCTTTAGTAACCAGCAGGTCTAGAGTGTGCCCTTTGCTGTGGGTGGGGCCACTCACGTGCTGAGTGAGACCAAATGTTTCAAGTACAGAACTCAGCTCTTTTGCATTTTTGTCATTGCCATTATCCACATGAATATTAAAATCACCTGTAATCACTAAACTATCAAAATCGGTGCAAACAACTGAAAGCAACTCAGTGAAATTATCAAAGAAATTGTGACATGACTGCGGTGGCTTGTACAGGACAATGATAAGAATAGAAGGAGATTGTTTTTGTTCTATTTTAAAAGAAATATACTCAAATGATAGAAAATTTCCAAGGAGAATTCTATGAGAGATAATATGATCTCTAAATAATGCAGCAATGCCTCCCCCCCTTTTATTTTCTCGTATTTCAGATTCAAATTTGAAGTTTGGTGGCGTTGCTTCTATTAAAACCGCATTACCTGTACTCTGGTCAAGCCAAGTTTCAGTCAGAAACATAAAATCAAGATCATAAGAACGGATAAAATTATTAATTAAAAATGATTTGTTGCACAGTGATCTGACATTAAGCATAGCAATTTTAAAATTAATATCAGTAACAGTGGGTTTAGTTAATTGATTTTTACAAGGAGCAGGAATTAGATTTGAATGTCTAACTGCTGTCCTTCTGTTATGATTTTGTTTTCCATTCAAATAAAAACATTTTTTGAGACTGATGCAAGGAACACACACAGTTTCTATTTGTCTAACATGTAAACTCTTTTGCTGTGTAAGTCCCGGATTCAGGACGGCATTGCTTTGTTGTTTAGAGCAGGAGGCAGCACGGTTCAGAGGCAAGACTGTTATTTCACTGCCAGACGGAAAGGGGTCAGTGTTTGCACCACAGTACTCACCCGGTGCTGGTGAGCAGGAGAAGAAGGAGGAGGGTGGTGGTGGTGGGGGCTCCGATGTAAACAGTCACGCCCCCCTCGGGGAACACTGAATAACGTGGCGTAAGTAATCCGTCAACAAGCTGGTGCCATATCTATTTGGGTGCAGACCGTCTGGACGATAAGCCACGTGACGCTTCCAGAAAAGGCCAAAGTTATTCACAAAAATAAAGTTAAACGAGCTACATGAAGACTGGAGCCACATGTTCAATGCCACTACGCGACTGTAGAGGCAGTCCCCCCGTTTTACAGTCGAGACTGGACCAGAAATAAAAACACACAACCCGGAGGACTGGAGGAGGCGGAATAGATCCATAAAATGCTTCTTTGTGACCTCGGACTGCTGCAGCTTCATGTCGTTGATCCCCACATGCACGATTACCTTTGAAATGGTATCAGGCAGGGACTGAAGCAGAGGAGGGAGACGGATGAGCAGGTCCGGAACAGTGGCTCCGGGAAAACAGTGAGTGACCGCGTTAAAAAAGCAGACGTGTCTCACGATAGAATCTCCAACAATCAAAGTAGTCGGGGCGAAGAGTAGACGTAGCCGCGGAGAGGGCGCTCGGTGTCCATGGCCGGAACCAGCGGGCTCATCCAGGGATGAGTCCGAACCAGGGCGCTGCTGAACACATGGAGGGGAGCGGGGGTGTTGATTCTCAGCTCCGGGCAACCCACGCTGTGTGCTCGGGGACGCTGGAGCGGCGTGAGGAGCAGGCTCGGGTCGCTGCTGTTGACCCGGTGGAGGTAAGCGGTGGTGATGCACTGGGGTCAGAGAAGGGGAATGACCACTCTTTCGTCTGAGGACGGCTTCCTTTAGGAGCGTTTTTCTCGCAGTGGACTTGGATCCTCGAGCAGTAGAGTACGCTGCAGAGTCCAGAGGTTCTGCTGAGGGGGCTGGGATGTCAGTGGAGAGGGCTGCATAGCGGTTTGACAGGCTTAGGACATGGGCCACGGCGCTGGATGGCTCCTCGCAGTTCGCGGGTTCCTCATTCGGAACCGGGCGCTTAGGTGTAGAACAGGAGGGTCCAGAGCTGACAGACCTCTCCCACACGACAGTGTCACAGTATGCAGCGCTCAGTGACATAAGTCGTGAGTGCTGCCCGCCAGCGACATCAAAGAGTTTGGACACGAGTGATTGTTTTTCCTGTAGTTCTGCAGTGAGGCGAAGGACTTCTTTACGGAGGTCTGCAATAGTGGCACGGTCCCTCTCACGAAACTCCAATGTGAGGCGACTAATGTCGTTTATAGGTGTACTGATACTATGCATACATCCATCCACTGTGTGGCGCTGTTGCCTCAGTTACTGCCTGACGTGCTGAATAAAAGTTGTACTGAAATTGCATCCTGAGTTCGAGTGCAGTCAATACATGGTACCAGGAGTAAATTAAGGACATTTACACAAAATGAACAACATTTGACCACCAGAAGAGTTGAAACTCTCGGGGAATGTGAACGAAAACTGGAAATCCTTCAGGCAGAGTTTTGCGCTGTATTTGTTGGCAGCTGGCCTCGATGACGCGGACGAAAAGCGCAAAGTAGCATTGTTGCTAACGGTTGCGGGCCGCGGAGCACTGGATGTGTTTAACACATTTCAATTCGACGATGAAGATTATGGATTGAATGATGTTGTGACAAAATTTGAGGACTACTGCACGCCACGAAGAAATGAAACCTATGAACGGTACGTGTTCAGAAAGAGGATGCAAAATGAAAACGAGTCCATAGAGCAGTATGTAACAGATCTACGTCTCAAAAGTCAGTCCTGTAATTTTGGTACTCTCTGTGATTCAATGATACGTGACCAAATTGTGATCGGAGTACAGGACAAGAGGGTGAGGATGCTATTGCTAAAAGAAACGGATCTCACGGTGGAGAAAGCCGTACGCATTTGTCAAGCATCCGAGAGCACTAAGTTACAGCTAAAAACTTTTGACAATGACTGTGAACCAGCAACTGTGGACGCCATAAAGAAAGGCGCCAGAGAGACAGAAAAGAGGCGTTTTAGAGACACTAAAGACAAAAAGAGAGACAAAAGGGACTGTGAAAGATGCGGAAATAAGCATGCCCCAAAGCAATGCCCAGCATATGGAAAAGACTGCAGGAAATGTGGTGGCAGAAACCACTTTGCAAAGTGCTGTTTCGCAAAGAGAAAAGTCCACATGGTGAGACAGGACAAGACGGCGAGCAGCGGTGACGAGGAAGAACCTCTGTATCTGGATGCAGTTACACTAACGGACATGGACGGTACTGAGGATGAATGGATTGCACATCTAAATGTCAACGGTGTTGAAGTGCCACTGAAAATTGACACTGGTGCAGAGATAAACGTTTTGCCATTAAAATATTTTAACAAACTGAGTCCAAAACCGCAAGTGAGGCCAAAGAAACTGAACTTGAGAGCATACAACAACCAGCCTATTTCCCACAAAGGAGTGTTTCGAGCAACTATCAAAGGGGACGGTCGTTCCTGCAATGCTCTGTTTGTCCTTGTGGAGGAGGAAAGACAACCGATACTAGGACTCAAGGCAAGTAAAAAGATGGGATTAATCAAAAGGATTAATGTTATCGATGGCACAGTTCTTAATACTGCCAATTCACAACAGAAAAACGCAAAAGAAAGTCCGAACACAAAAAATGAAACTGTGAAAAAGTACAGTGATATTTTTCATGGTGTTGGCTGTCTACCAAACAAATACAAAATACAGCTAAAGGACAATGCAGAACCAGTGATACACGCAGCAAGAAAAGTGCCTGTAGCACTCAAAGAGAGACTAAGAAAGGAGTTACAGACACTCATTGCCAAAGGAATTATCAGGAAAGTTGAGGAACCGACAGACTGGGTGAATTCTCTTGTTATTGTGGAGATCTGAGATTGTGCATAGACCCAAGAGATTTGAATAAGTGGATCAAAAGAGAACATTTCAAGTTGCCTACGAAGACAGACATTACAAGTGCAATGGCAGGTGCACGTTACTTTTCCAAACTGGACGCGTCATCAGGTTTCTACCAAATAGAACTGGATGAGGAAAGCGCAAAATTGTGCACGTTCAATACGCCCTTCGGAAGGCATTGTTTTCTGCGCATGCCTTTCGGGATTGCATCTGCACCTGAAGTTTTTCACCGGACTGTTCAACAGATGTTCGATGGTGTGGAAGGAGTTGGAGTATTCCTTGATGACGTGGTCATATGGGGAACCACACGAGCTGAGCATGACGAGCGTTTGGCAAAAGTAATGGAAAAAGCAAAGCAAGCAGGGCTGAAACTGAATAAACAAAAATGTCAGTTTGGGGTGAGTGAAATAACTTACCTGGGAGACAAACTGTCTGCTGCAGGGATACAGCCGGATCCCGAAAAGGTGAGAGCAATCACACACATGCCCATGCCCGAAAACAAGACAGACTTGCAGAGAGCTTTAGGCTTAGTCAACTATGTAGGCCGTTTCATTCCGAACCTGTCGGCTAACACAAAAGCACTACGTAGCCTGCTGGAAAACGGCATAGAATGGCAGTGGAGCCATGAGCACGACACAGAATGGGAGATGCTCAAGAGCAGCCTTGTGAGAGAGCCAGTGCTGAAATTTTATGATCCTGCACTTCCAATCAAAGTTTCCACAGACGCTTCCAAGGACGGTTTAGGAGCGGTGTTGCTTCAGCAGCATGAGGACACATGGTTTCCAATTGCGTATGCCTCTCGCACTATGACAGCAGCAGAGAGAAACTACGCACAAATAGAAAAAGAGACTCTGGGAGCGGTATTTGGATGTGAAAAGTTTCATGAGTACATTTATGGACAAGAAGTGGTGCTAGAGACGGATCACAAACCGCTGATCGCAATCTCCACAAAACCTCTAGGAGAGGCACCACCACGCATTCAACGCCTGCTGCTCCGCCTTCAAAAATACAGTCTCACATTTGAGTTTACACCTGGGAAACACCTCGTTATGGCAGATGCTCTCAGCAGAGCTTCTCTAGACTGTAAAGAGCCAAGCAGCACTGAACATGATGTGCAAGTGCATGTGGATGCAATAAGGAAGCACATGGCTGTGTCAGACAAAAAATGGAAACAAATCGCGAGAGCTACATCAAATGACGACACACTGCAAAAGGTGATCAAAAAGATTTGTTCACCAGGAGAACAAAACTTGAGCCACCCATACCAATACTTCAAAGAGGAGTTGTCCGTGATGGAAGGAGTTCTTCTGAAAGGAAAGAGGATTGTCATACCAATTTCAATGCGCTCACAAATGTTACATCTCACACATGAAGGACATTTAGGCATTGAAAAGTGCAAAAGACGTGCAAGAGCCTTACTCTACTGGCCACAAATGAACAAAGACATTGAAAGTTATATCCAACGCTGCGACACATGTCAACAACACAGATACCGACAACAAAAGGAGCCACTCCTAGCCCACAGCAGACCAAATGAGCCTTGGAGAAAGGTTGGCGCAGACTTGTTTCACCTGGCAGGGAAAGATTACCTTGTTATGGTGGACTACTTTTCAAACTACCCAGAAGTTGCTTTTCTCACAGATACTACTGCAAAACAAGTAATCAAACACTGTAAAGCCATTTTTGCAAGACACGGAATCCCTGTGACAGTGTTAAGTGATAATGGACCTCAGTTCAGCAGCCAAGAGTTCAAGGACTTTGCTGACAGTTATGAGTTCAACCACGTAACATCTAGCCCACTGTTTCCACAGTCAAATGGCTTGGCAGAAAAGGCAGTGCAGATTGTAAAAAGACTGTTCAAAAAAGCAGCAGAAACACGCAGTGACATTTACCTAGCGTTGCTTAACTACCGGACTTCGCCACTGGAGTGTGGAAAATCTCCAGCTGAACTTCTGATGAGTAGAGAACTGAGAACCCGTTTACCTTCAGCTTCACTCTTGCTGGAAAAGGAGGAAGAACAGCGTACAAATCAAGCCAAACAAACCCAGGCTTACAACAAAACTGCTAAACCATTAAGCCCACTATCACAAGAGGACGTGGTACGTGTCAGGTGTGATGGGAGATGGGGACCTGTTGCAAAGATTATAAGAGAGACGGCACCTAGGTCCTATGAAGTCATCACTGAGTACGGCAGCACACTGAGAAGGAATCGACGTCACCTACTAAAAGTACCAAAAACATCTTTTGTGGAGCTCGAGAACAGACGAGATGGACTAATGAAAAACACCAATCCAAAGCGTCCAACTTCCACACAAGGTACCAGTGACATTGTGCATGCTCCAAGTGACACCACCAATGTGACACCTGCAAATGCAGTGCAAGAAAGACCACGCAGAAACATTGTGAAACCTAAAAGACTTATTGAGGAATATTGACTGAGATATACAAAAAAAAAAAAAAAAAAAAAAAAAACTTGGATTTAAAGGTTAAAGGTACATGTTTTATTTGTTTTACATGTATGCCTTATGTTAAAAAAAAAAAAGAAAAGACTGTTTTATTGACATGCTTTCAATTGTCATGTAAGACCATGTTTTCTTATGGTACTGCTATATACGGATTATATATATATATATATAAAAAGTATATATTGATTTTGTCCATATTGTTACATTTACATTTTAAAAAAAAGGGAGATGTACTGATACTATGCATACATCCATCCACTGTGTGGCGCTGTTGCCTCAGTTACTGCCTGACGTGCTGAATAAAAGTTGTACTGAAATTGCATCCTGAGTTCGAGTGCAGTCAATACAATAGGGTTTGTGGTTATTGCAGTGTCGCTTTCCATGTCTGTGTAGGTTTAATAAAAGCTCATGACGTGGTGCCCTCGTGGTAGCCTCCGAGCTAGCACGTTTTCAGCAACACATCTTCATTGTCTCAGTTTGCTCTGGGCTCCAATTCACCCATTCACACATTCATAAAATGTGTCTTTTTGCTCGTTTCTCAGTCTCGCTGAAATGTTAAAATCCCTGTTTGTTTCCAACTGGTAGTGTTGTTTTTGTTTTGTTCTTTTACTAATCATGCAATCAATCCAAATGCAGGAGTGTAATCTATTGCCATGACGTGTCTTCGGATCAAAAGCAATGAGGTGCTGACTATTTAATAAAATGAGAGCTTACACTGCACTCTGGCTTTAACTGTGATTCATTTCTGTCTGTCTACTGAGTGCGGTAAAATAAAAGGGCTGCCGGAGGACGTGTCTTCTGGATTCCAGCCACAGTAAATTGCCGTAAATTGGAGCCACATTACATATTCAGATTTTTTTCACACCGATATTTTGTGTTTAATTTAAAGTATTCCAGGGTTTAAAGTTCATATGCTCAGGGCGCTATGTGGTATTTAATAATGTATTCATATATTTCCTTAAATCCTAATTATTGAGGTAGACTGCCCTGGAGTCACTTGACATTTTCTCCACAGCAGCTCGATGATGGTGTATCTTCAGGGCTTCATCAGGGCTCCATCAGAACTCCAAATGAACTACTCATGATTCTGCAACAATATATTTAGATACACGTCTTATTCTGAGAGTCCACACATTCATGTACAGTATATTGTTTTTGCATAAGAAGAGAGCTCAAAATACTGAATCCTGGTTTTAAACAGTAGATTTTAATGCAATATACATGTGAAAAAGACAGTGTTGGAATTGCCGGGATTTTCTATTAAAGATTGAAAAGGTTATTCAATTAGTGATGTAATAATGCATGTGTTTAAAACAGAACATTAAACATTCTTGTTACATGCTGATTTGTATGTCTGGAATGTTCCACAGTTGTCCATTAAAGAAGCACAGTATATGTAGTTTTAGTTTGTTATATACTCTTCACGTGTATTTGTTTGTGGAATTCTCGGCAACATGGAACAATGATCTATTCGTTGGGCGGCACGGTGGCTGAGTGGATGGCACTCTCGCTTCTCAGCAAGAAGGTCCTAGGTTCGAATTTCTGTTGCAACAGGGCCTTTCTGAATGGAGTTTGAATGTTCTCCCCGTATCTGCATAGATTTCCTCCGGGTGCTCCGGTTTTAAAAAACATGAACGTGCAAAAACCCTCATGAAGCTCTGATGCATTATTGTTCTTTGTACCCAATGGAATGTCACATTGTGCTGGCAGTTATTCCATGAGGTGCAAAAAACATTTTTTATAGGTAACTCTATTTTATTTGCATTTCACTAAAAGGTAAAGAATGCAAAGTAGTCGAGATTCGCCTTGCACATTAACAAAGATATTTCAAGGATGCAGCAAAACTCCCAAACAGAATTCACAAGCAGTCTATCCTCACTCGGGAGGCAATTTGCTCATGTTTTTGTCCGTGATAGTTGACATTGAGAAAAATATAAACATGATTTTGCGTGCATGTGTGTGTGTGTGTGTGTTTGTGTGCGTGTCTGTTTTTATGTGTGCGTGTGTGTGCGTGTGTGTGTGCATGTGTGTACAAATCCAGTTGGAGCACAAATTCTGATCAATGTTTTCAGTCTTCACGTTGCCTTAAATTCACAAAAATTGGAAATATCAAGGATGAATTGAGTGCATAAAGAGCAGGGGGCAAAGATAAGGGATAGGTGAAAACAAAATTTAACCTGCCCACAAATGCTGAATCACTCAAACGTGCGCAATCCACAACAATATTGATGACAAAAGACAACACGGTTTGATCCAGTGAAAACGCAGGCTCCTAAAATGTATGGCTGAACTTCATTCTGATTACATAATAATAACGTGTTCAAAAGTTCAGGGTTAGGGTTAGGTTAGGGTTAGGAAATAACATGGTCGATGATTGATAGTTATCGGTCAGGTCATATTTTATCCCTTGTCGATGTGAGCGATGACAGTAAAATAAATGTACGTGCGCTAAATGTGTTGGTCCATAATGAGCAAAATGTCATTACCCCCGTGGGACCGTTTTATATCTCAACAACAGAACATTTACATTTAAATGCCTTCTGGGCACAACTATGACAGGAGACTGAGAAAGCGGTGATAGGCAGTTATATGGACTGCTACATGCATACTGATCAGGACACACTGCACTGCAACTTTAGGACGCTGTGTGCAAGAAAAACACAAATATATGCATTATTAATATTAGATTTCATTATGACAAAGTTTGAGGTAACATAACAGCCTTCCTTCTGTCTAATGCGATAGTAAAAATAATGATAATAATAATAATAATATTACATTTTATTTCTTAGATGCCTTTCTAGACACTCAAGGTCGCCTTACGTGACAAGTCAAAAGTACGTTCAGTTAAAATACAGTTAAAAGCATCATGGACAGAGGATTGTGAGGTTATGATGTTAGTGAGGGTTATGACCCCAAAGGAAAAAACATATTTGAGGACACAGAGACAGGTTGAGAGTTCCAAAATTGGTTTTATGTATATTATATTTGTCAAGTGAAATGATTTTATATAGATAAATCCAAAAACCAGAATATAGAAAACAAAAACCCAAAGTAATCAAATTAAAGGTGGACTTGGTGGGCCAGCCGAAACAAGCAAAATGGGCCGACACCGAACCAGAGCTGGGGAGCAGAGCGGCTGAAGACTCTACTCCCCATGTGGTGACGAGGCGGGACCAGGAGGGACCAGGAGGGACCAGGAGGGACCAGGAGGAGGAGAGAGGAGGAGGAGCGGAGGGAGCGGGCAGGTGTGGAGATCGGGAGGAGGTCAGTCAGGTATGGAGGAGTGTGAGGTTGTGGATGGCTTTGAATGTAAGGAGCAGGTTTTTGTATTGCATACGGTGAGTGATGGGGAGACAGTGGAGTTGTTGGAGGACAGGGGTGATGTGGTTGACGGAGGGGGTGATGTGGTTGACGGAGGGGGTGATGTGGTTAACGGAGGGGGTGATGTGGTTGACGGAGGGGGTGTGTGTAATGAGACGGGCGGCTGTGTTTTGGACCAGTAGAAGTTTATGGAGGGTTTTTTTGGCGGGGGACCGAACAGGAGGGAGTTGCAGTAGTCGAGGCGGGAGGTGACGGGGCTGTGTATGAGTATGGCAGTGGTGTGAGGGGAGAGAAAGAGGGGCGGAGTCTGCAAATGTGTCTGAGGTGGAGGTAGGTGATGCGGGTGATGCTGTCGATGCGTGCTGTGGAGGATGACACCCAGACGCTTTACCTGAGGAGAGGGGGTAACGGAGGAGCCGTCAATGGAAATGGAAAAAGTTGTTGATTACATTTAGGGTGGATTTGGTGCCGATGAGGAGAAGTTCAGTTTTATTGCTATTAAGTTTGAGGAAGTTTGCGGTGAACCTGGATTTTATTTCATGGAGGCAGTTGGGGATATGGAGCTGGGTGTCATCCGCGTAGCAGTGGAAGTGAATTATACATTAAGTTTGTGAATTCTTAAATATTTAAACAAATGAGGAATAAAGGTGAAACTCTGAAAATTAGGATATCGTTCAAAAGTTATTTTATTTCTGTAATTCAACATTCAAAGTGTGAAATATATATGATATAGACCCATCACTTGCAGGAGTATGCCAAGCCTTTGTCAAATATAACTTCAGATTCACTTAATTATGGCTTGCGGTTCGTTCTCCCAATATTCTGATTTAATTTAATTGAGGTTTTTTTAACAAGCTGTGAGCCAATTTTTTGACAATCATTAACATTTATGAACTTTGGCCATCCTCCTTCCTATGGACCAATGGCTCCAATGTGTTTGTTATTATTGCATTTACTGGGTTCTCTGATCTGTTCTTGGCAAATCAACAACTTTAAAGTCCTCAGAGTTACTGTAAACACAATACATTGAATCAAATTGAACTTTAAATGGTGAGTTTAGAATTATATTTCTCTTCTTATGGGCACATAATGGGTCCTTTGCATTCTACTTTTTGTTTACCAGCCAAATGAGTCTGTTGATAACGCAAAGAGCTCCTGGAATTGCGAATGAACATTCTCAGATGAATCAGGGCCAGTTTAAAATCAAATATTTTACAGAAATTTTACATGTAATTTGTCTGCACCATTTTGCTCCCTATATCTCCCTATATCTCATGTTCAGATTTGCTCCACTTTTCTGGAGTTTCCCGCGGGGAGAGGCGGCGAGCTGGGGTGGCCATTCTCATTGCCCCCCATCTCAGCCGCCACGTGTTGGAGTTCTCCCCGGTGAATGAGAGGGTCGCGTCCCTCCGCCTCCGGGTGGGGGACAAGTCTCTCATTGTTGTGACGGCCTACGGGCCTAACAGCAGTGCAGAGTACCCGGCCTTCTTGGAGTCCTTGGGAGGGGTACTGGACGGTGCACCGCCCGGGGACTCCGTTATTCTCCTGGGGGACTTCAACGCCCATGTGGGAAACGCCAGTGACACTTGGAGAGGGGTGATCGGGAAGAACGGCCCCCCTGATCTGAACCCGAGCGGTGTTCAGTTGTTGGACTTCTGTGCCAGTCACAGTTTGTCCATCACGAACACCATGTTCGAGCACAAGGGTGTCCACCAGTGCACGTGGCACCAGGACACCCTAGGCCGGAGGTCGATGATCGACTTTGTTGTCGTATCATCTGACCTTGGACCGCGTGTCTCGGACACTCGGGTAAAGAGAGGGGCGGAGCTGTCAACCGATCATCACCTGGTCGTGAGTTGGATCCGCTGGCAGGGGAAGAAGCCGGTCAGACCTGGCAGACCCAAGCGTGTAGTGAGGGTCTGCTGGGAACGTCTCGCTGAGCCCCCTGTCAGACGGACTTTCAACTCACACCTCCGGGAGAGTTTCTCCCAGGTCCCGGCGGAGGAGGGGGACATGGAGTCCGAGTGGACCATGTTCTCTGCCTCAATCGCCGATGCGGCGGCTCGTAGCTGTGGTCGCAAGGTCTCTGGTGCTGGTCCCGGCGGCAACCCCCAAACCCGGTGGTGGACACCGGCAGTAAGGGATGCTGTCAGGCTGAAGAAGGAGTCCTATCGAGCCATGATGGTTCGGGGGACTCCTGAGGCAGCTGTCCAGTACCGGCAGGCCAAGCGTGCCGCGGCCCGGGCTGTTGCAGAGGCAAAAACCCGGGACTGGGAGGAGTTTGGAGAGTCCATGGAGCATGACTATCGGTCGGCCTCGAAGAGATTCTGGAAAACCATCCGGCGCCTCAGGAAGGGGAAGCAGTTCTTTGCCAACACCATGTACGGTGCGGGTGGAGAGCTGCTGACCTCGACTGGGGATATTGTCGGGCGGTGGAAGGAATACTTTGAGGTTCTCCTCAATCCCCCCGCCACGTCCTCTGTTACAGAGGCAGAGGCTGAGGATGTTGGGGCGGATACATCCATCTCCCTGGCTGAGGTCACCAAGGTGGTTGGCAGCCTCCATGGTGGCAAGGCTCCGGGTGTGGATGAGATCCGCCCTGATTATCTGAAGTCTCTGGATGTTGTAGGACTGTCTTGGCTGACACATCTCTGCAACATCGCGTGGCGATCGGGGGCGGTGCCAATGGAGTGGCAGACTGGGGTGGTGGTCCCCCTCTACAAGAAGGGGGACCGGAGGGTGTGTTCCAATTATCGTGGGATCACACTCCTCAGCCTCTCCGGTAAGGTCTACTCCAAGGTACTGGAGAGGAGGCTACGGCCGATGGTCGAATCTCGGATCCAGGAGGAGCAGTGTGGTTTTCGTCCCGGTCGCGGAACACTGGACCAGCTCTATACTCTCCATCGGATACTCGAGGGTTCATGGGAGTTCGCCCAACCTGTCCACATGTGCTTTGTGGATTTGGAGAAGGCGTTCGACTGTGTTCCCCGGGGTGTCCTTTGGGGGGTTCTCCGGGAGTACGGGGTCGGAGGTCCTCTGCTGAGGGCCATCCGATCCCTGTATGACCGGAGCCAGAGCTGTGTTCGCATTGCCGGCAGTAAGTCAGACCTGTTCCCGGTGAATGTTGGCCTCCGACAGGGCTGCCCTTTGTCACCGGTTCTGTTCACTGTATTTATGGACAGAATTTCTAGGCGCAGCCAGGGGTCGGAGGGGGTCCGGTTCGGAGACCACAGGATTTCATCTCTGCTGTTTGCGGACGATGTTGTCCTGTTGGCTCCAACGAACCAGGACCTGCCGCATGCACTGGGGCGGTTTGCAGCCGAGTGTGAAGCGGCTGGGATGAGAATCAGCACCTCCAAATCCGAGGCCATGGTGCTCGACCGGAAAAAGGTGCCTTGCCCTCTACAGGTGGGTGGAGAGGTCCTTCCTCAAGTGGAGGAGTTCAAGTATCTCGGGGTCTTGTTCACGAGTGAGGGAAGAATGGAGCGTGAGATTGACAGGCGGATCGGTGCAGCGTGCGCAGTGATGCGGTCGCTGTATTGGACCGTTGTGGTAAAGAGGGAGCTGAGCCGAAAGGCAAAGCTCTCGATTTATCGGTCAATCTTTGTTCCCTCCCTCACCTATGGTCATGAGCTTTGGGTAATGACCGAAAGAACGAGATTGCGGATACAAGCGGTCGAAATGAGCTTCCTCCGCAGAGTGGCTGGGCGCTCCCTTAGAGATAGGGTGAGGAGCTCAGTCACACGGGAGGAGCTCGGAGTAGAGCCGCTGCTTCTCCAGGTCGAGAGGAACCAGTTGAGGTGGCTCGGGCATCTGTTCCGGATGCCTCCTGGACGCCTCCCTAGGGAGGTGTTCCGGGCACGTCCCACTGGGAGGAGGCCCCGCGGGAGACCTAGGACACGCTGGAGGGACTATGTCTCTCAGCTGGCCTGGGAACGCCTTGGGGTCCCCCCGGATGAGCTGGAGGAAGTGTGTGTAGATAGGGAAGTCTGGGCGTCTCTGCTTAGACTGCTGCCCCCGCGACCCGGCAACGGATAAAGCGGAAGAAAATGGATGGATGGATACAACCCTCTCATAGCTCAACTGTAGATAAAACTCGGCAAAAAATGTAAATAACTCACGAAAGCTCTCATAGCTCCACTTTAGATAAAACTCTGCATTCTCCGGTGAACTCTGTTCACGCCGAAAACAAACTAAAAAACACAAAAACTCCCTTTTTCTGTATGTAATTTAAACCGTGATCACTGAAATATTGTTGCTTCTTTACTTTTGTCATTTATCAGCCTGAAATTCGTCAATTTCAAAGCTTTTGTAACAAAGGCCTCTTTAACACATTTCCCTTTTTATTGCTTTTATGTTTACACCATGGTTTCACTAAGGATCCAACACTTTTCTCTGGCTAGCAAGGGGCCTCTACCCCGGTAATTACTCAAAAACGGGCCTCTACCCGGTAATTACTCTTTTTCTCTTCTCAAGGGGCCTCTACCCCGGTAATTACTCAAAAAAGGGCCTCTACCCTGTAATTACTCTTTTTCTCTTCTCAAGGGGCCTCTACCCCATCAGGTAGGGCTGGGCGATATGGCAAAAAAAAAAAATCTCCGATTTTTTCACACCAAATCCGATTTTCGATTTTAATCGATTTATTTTTTTCTATTTAAAAACAAACTACAACTGACAAAGAAATAGATTTTCCTTTATGCAGTTTAATCTAAATCCCCATGGAGCATAAGTGTAACAGGAATTAAGCCTTAAAACATGCTTGTAAACGGGATGGCTCTGCCATTGTAAACAGTGAAAATGTAGCTTCACAGTTTTATAATAACTTCACTTACAATGACACTATGCACCTTCAAAATAACTTAAATCACACAAACAAGGCCCATCGCAAATATATCAATCCTATTAAACACATGCATTATTTACATGAAAAATCACATTTTTAAAACTGATTACTCAAAATAGAAATGTTGTAACAGACAGTCTTTTCCAAAAGCCTCCTCGGGTTTTCATGCTTGTTCTTTCAACTGTGCCTGAGTAACTGTGCTGTAGTACAACGCTCGGTCCAGCTGGTGGCGCTAATACTAACTTCAGTGACTCCCGCATTGTGCGAGCTTCCTGTTTACATTCTGATGCTGTAGCTAACAGCTACTGTAGCATCTACTGTAGCTAACAGCTACTGTAGCAGCTACTGTAGCTAACAGCTACTGTAGCAGCTACTGTAGCAGCTACTGTAGCAGCTACTGTAGCAGCTACTGTAGCTAACAGCTACTGTAGCTAACAGACAGCGGGGAACACGTTGTTTGTATCAGAGCAATGAGAGCAATGTGTGAGACGTGTCTTTCCCCAAAGTGCAGCGGCTCAGTGGGACACGAGTGTGTGCGCGCCACGGACACGGGAGTGCGCTTTGGAATAACGAGCGTGAGAGAGCGTGAGAGATGTGGCGTACGAACATGGCGTACGAACATAGCGACCGGGGCTTGCGTGCGTGCGTGTGTGTGTTTTGGCGATTAAATAAAGTCTGATTCTTGAACGTTTGAAGTGTTATTGCAACAGCACCAACTGTGAGAGCGAGCATCAGGCCAGAGGGAGACTGTTAGCATTAGGTTAGCTTCAAAATGACTGCTCAACACCATAGACCCGCGGTTAGCGCGTTAGCGCTGTAGTTCTGCGCTGGAGAAAATAAAAATCGAATTTTTAAAAAAAGAAATCGCCCTAAATGTAAAACTCGAATTAATGATTAAAATCGATTAATCGCCCAGCCCTACCATCAGGTAACGAACCTGTTTTTAATCTAATCTGATCTATAGATATATGACACTTGGTAGACCTCAAAACAGACCAAAATTTAGCTAGTATCCAATTATACAGACTTTACATATAAAAAGGTGTCTGCTTACCTTATTCTTGTCAAACAGGATCCAAGGACTGTCCGAGAGGTCCACCAAATATCAGCTTTTCCACGTCCAACCAGGTCTCCAGATCATGAACCAGCGCTCACTAGTACCGGGAACTAGTTTCCATCGGCAGAGACCAATCGCACGTCAAAAATCCCCGGAATGTGGACATGGGAAAACAATTTTAAACGCTCAGTCCAAAAAACAGGACACAAAAAAAATATAGTGAGAGAGCGAAAAAGAGTCCTGTAGCCGGTCGCCTCTCCTGCTGGACCGCTCCTAGGCCCCCGATACTCTCAGCTCTCCCATGCCGAGAAAAAGAAACAAAGAAAACTCCCTCAAAACAATCCAGAGAATGGCACACACTGAGCCGCGCATTCTCCACCAAATCTGTCAGGGATGAAGCAGACAGAGACGGATTGTGGTGCGCTAGGGCTGGGCGATATGGCTGAAAACTATATCACGATATAAGTAATTCATATCGGTCGATAACGATATATATTGAGTTTTTTTTTTTTTTACCTAAATAAATATATTTGTTGTGTGGGCTAACCAACCTTAGCAGCCTTGTTTACATTCGCGGGGCAATGAGGCTGGAGGAATATGTTCACACTGTGTCCCTCGTTGTTAGTCCTGGTTTAATCCTGGTTTTTTATTCCTGGTTTAGCTCCTGGTTTAGCTGTTTGAGGGTCTTGTGTCCCCGTGACCGCTCCGTGCGGCTCTCTGTGCCGCACATGCTTCCCGAGGAAAAAGTTAATCTCTTGCTTTCGCCGAATACATCGGGTCTGTCCACTGCCTCTGCCGCCGCACATGTTATTCCGCGCACGTACGTGCATAACCATTGACACGGCATTGAAACACGAGCTATAGATCCATGGACGCTACGCATGGTGCGGTTGTTGGTGTTTTTGCATTTCCCAGAAAGTTTTGCGGTTCCTGCTCGGCTGTTATTGGTCGAGAAGCCTCTGCCTACATCCCCCACAATGCCATGCGCTTATGAGTCGGCTTTACTTCCGGTGTTTTCTTCCTGTTTTTCCTGACGGAGTAAAGTTAAACTATCGAACATTCTATCGACCCCATTCTCTATTGATATCGAACACATGTCTATCGCGATATATATCGTTATCGTTTTATCGCCCAGCCCTATGGTGCGCCAAACTCTGGAAGTTTATTTAAGTTTCTCTCAAGTTCCAGTGGTTTCCTTTGTTTCTTCTCTCAGACAGAATAAAGGCAGTACACAGTTTATATAGTCATTGTCACGTCACACATCGAAAGACATACGTGTCACACAGAGACAGTCACATCATAGTCAAAATATAATCAGAGTCCTTGTACAGTTCTGCACGTAGGCCATATTGCTATCTAATACTACCAGGACCATGTGGAAGAGGTTGGTGTGATCGGTTGCAGCTCGGGTCTCATGACCAGCTTGCACTCCGCTTTGGATCAGTGTTTTTGTTCGACATGGTTCTATCTGAGGAGCCTCTGCTTTCAGTCTGAGCGGTCGCTCGCACTGACCCCAGCCTGACCCCGGACTGTCCTGTTAGAGAAATCAAACACTTCTTACTTTTCTCTGTGGGGATCATGCTGCTGCTGGCTCTTGAACACTCGTCTGTGAAGCTCGACTGCGTGTTTAATAAACAGGCCGTGCTAAAGTGAATATGAGATCAGGCCGTGTGTAAAAATCAAACTATGTGAAATGTTTCAAGGACTGAGTCATGCTTTGTAGCAGTAAGATTTTTCTGCCACCTGCTCAAACTGTTGGTCTAATAATGTTGACCTAAAATTATTTGTGCCATCGGCCCCTCCAACCACCAACCATTAACACATACATCAGACTAACTCAGATAAAGTGTGTTGCTTTACTTAACAGCCCCAGCCCCCCACTGTGGCATCTGATGTCTCCAGAGGTCACCCATCACAGGACTAAGGCTGAGTTTACACGGAGACAATGTGGCAGTAAAACGGTATAGTTGGATGTCGGTTTCTACCAACCGTTCATCCGAAGACTGTGTTCCAGGGGGGTGAAAACGTAAGTGTAGAGATCCAGCCTTCAGAGTGGGACAACTCAGATACGCTGCACAGCGGGGAGCTCTTTCACACCCGCGAGAGGGAAAAAGGTGTGAAATCCCCCTCTGCTCTGACCCCCGCCTCCGCGCTGCTCCCCGCACGTAAATTTGGACATGCGCAGTAGCGGAGAACAAACATCAACAAAAATGGCGGTGTTCTGTCGAGTTGGTCTGCCCGTCGAGATGATCTGGCTCAGCTGTTAATGATGTAATGCAAACCAGCGCTGCGCGTCTCACGGCAGCCAAAGCAAACCGCGTTGTGATATGTGTGTTTTAAGAGGAAGAGTTTCGTGTAAAGTTTGTTTTAACACTAGGACCGCCGTGCTCTAAACATACCTTGTACCGCCCCCTGCGGTCAGTTGACCGCTATGTATTTTGCGCTGATACAGCCTTTTGCCAAATTGATTGTTCACTAAACCAGAACTTGTTGTTGCAAGGAAATCGTGATCATAATGAAACTGTGTAAATTATTTGTCTAAATATGCTAAGTAATTGTAATTCTAGCCGAAATAAAAGGCTAAGACGACACATTGTGCGTGTACTGATCCATCAAAATTACGATGACTTTTCTGGCTAGATTTATTTTGTAACTTTGCAAACACCTAAAAGGTTGGTCACTATATGTTAAATTTGACTCAGTAACAATATGTAAATTCAAACAATATAAATGATAGTTTAGAGCACGGGACCATAACGTCTTCGCGCTGCTATATGCGTCTACTTCTTACGTCATCTCCAGACTGTTTTCTCTTTCCAGCCGAAATCACCGTGGGAAATATTATCTAGATAATAATAACAGTATTCGTATTGACACAAGATCATCAGCTAGGCTACCATCGTCAATGTACAATCTTCAATTTTACACGGGACACGTTAGAAAGACAAATAGATTTATTTGAGACAAGCAGTGCTCTTTATGATCAGAACAAAATTATAATCAATGCCTTGAAGTGCACGCTGTGCAGAATAACACACAGTGTTATCTGAATGAAATAAGAATGAGATCCTTATTGATATGATCAGGGCCGCTTCTGCCCCACAGTCGCTCTCCTCCTGCAGGTGTCCGCGGGTGACGAGAGGCCTCACAGCGCTCTATCTGCACTCTGCCTTGATAGTTCATCTAATTGTTCTATTTTATTGCGATATTGTATTCTGCTTTATTGCCTTCATCTATGTATAAATATAAGAATGTAAATGCAAACATGCTCGAACTGATTATAAAACAAATTACAGAAAATGTGCGCAACCAAAAGTGGTTATAACGGCGCAGAACTGATTGAAAACAAAACATACAAAATAGAACATTAATATTGATAAAACATAGAGGCTATTTACATTATATACAAAGTCTACACACACTTCAGGCAACGAGGTTCTAATTGGACCACACATTTGCCACATACAGGCCGCTTGCACCCACTGCAGACCACGGTGGTTTTATTCTGCTTGCAGTGGGCATTGATCTGGCACTGCCGTCTCCTCTCTGGCACCTGTGGGTGGGGAACATAGGGAAGCGGGAGAAGCGGTCTCTGCACTGTTGCAGGGGGGGCGGCTTTTGCTAGCATGTGCTCCCTGCGCAGCTCTTTGGCCAGCTCGAGGATGAAGGCGCGCCTCGCAATGTTTGCCCCTGTACACTGCCTGTATAGGACCCATGCGTTTATTGCAGCCAAATCCAGGATGTTGCAGAAAACTGCCACGGGCCACCTCCTTGTCGCACCTTTTGTTGAATAGAGGCGAGCCATCTGGTCCAGCGAGTCTACACCAACCTGTGACAAGAACACAACGTGATGGGAGGCTGCATGCAGTGCATGCTAAAAAGCAGAATTACCTTTGTGGTATTATAAAAGGTGATGGTCTCAGGCTTCCTCTTCCCCTCTGTGCCTGTAAGGACCGTCTGGTGGAGAGTACTCAGGATGGAGACACTCTTCTTCCTCTTTGCCTGGTACAGAGTGAGAGTGGCACGCTCATGCTTCAGCACCTTGGTGCTGTGGAGCTCTGCGCGCTGTTTCGCTGAAGGTGGGAGTTCTCTGCGCGCAGCATTCATGGTCCCGACGAGGCTGGTGTTTCTCGCCAGCAGGCATTTGGCTAGGGATAACGAGGTGAAGAAATTGTCAGTGGTGACATTCCTGCCTTTGTCCATGAATGGCTCCATGAGGTTGAGCACTACTCTCTCCCCCAAGCGCTGCCCAGCAGGCCGCGCTGCATCTTTCCCAAGATAAGGGATCCCATTGAGAAAATATTTGGAATCAACGTCTGCCGCCATCCAAAATTTTATGCCGAATTTATCGGGTTTATTGGCCATATACTGAGTGAAACGGCAGCGTGCTTTTGTTGGGTATAGCTGCTCATCCACCGTAACATTTTCTCCTGGCCTGTAGCACCGGATAGAGTTGGTGACGAAATCCCTCCACACGTCCGTTATGAGGGCAAACTTATCACTTGCGAGTCGGGCCTGCCTCTCCTCTCTGCGGTCAAAGCGAAGGAAACGCATTATCTGTCTATATCTCCTGCGAGGCATTGTGCTTCTGAAAAATGGAAGCCCCCACTCATCTGACCACAAGCTCTCCATCTCCAGATTTTTATTGAAGCTTCCCCTGACGTATAAAAGCGCGATGAAAGCTTTGAGCTCAGGGATGGAGAGGTACCACTGTATCCCAGAGCGACGCGCTTCAGCCACGGTGCAGTCCCGTATGTGCTGGAGGAGCAGGGGATCCATCAAGCACAGGAAAGCACTCTCCAGGTCGTGGATCCCATGCCTTGCAAATGCAGTAGGGCCTGCAATTTCCCTCAAAATATTTTGAGATGGCCTTCTTCCGCGCCCTGTGCCTAGTGGCACAGACAGCCACACGCTCCCGTCTTTCCCCATCTCTTCAGGACCTATGCGGCATTGGAGCAAATATTAAAATTAGGACAAACAGTCTGACAAATGCAATGGCATTGATTGCAGCTTGCCTTATGCGCTGCGTATTAGGCTACAGGCCTATACCTGATTCTGGAGCAGGTGCTCCTATCCAGACTTGGTCCCCAACGTCCTGTCTGCGCACTGGAAGAAAAAATAAACACATTTACAGGCCTGCCATGTGAAAATTATTGGGTAAATCTTGTCTATTTGCATGTGCCTACCAGCCGTATCCGCTGCCCCTCTGTGCTCACCTCTTGCTGCTGCAGCGCGTCCTGTAAGATAAGATAGTCTGTATTTATCTCACAAGGAGAAATTAACATGTCACATTTGGCATGGATAAACACTCAGATTGTGCAAACATGTTAAATGCAGGATATATTATGTACAATAAAAAATGGTAAAAGACTATCTTGCCTTTTTCATTATACAATAATGTTTGCACAAAATAAGCCCCCAATCACCTGACCAAAAGCTACGTTCTTGTTGAACCTTCCCCTAACATATAAAAGCGCGATGAAAGCTTTGAGCTCAGGGATGGAGAGGTGAGCGACGCGCTTCAGCCACGGTGCAGTCCCGTGTATATAAAATTATATATATATATATATATATATATATATATATATATATATATTACACAAAATATAGGCTACAATACATTGAATCAGCGGGTATATGCCTACTAATCTATTCTTTAGGATATATTCTATTCAAGCCGCGCTGCTAGCATGCTAATTTGGAAAACAACAGCAAGGACATTTCTTGGTTATTCCTTAGCCAATCAAACACACAAATATTTGGCAAATGTCCTAAAAATTGGTCTAAATTGGAGAATAGAACAAATAATGTATATTTACCTGCCGTCAAGGCGGTGCCTGAAGGAGGCGTCAACCTTCTCTTTGCGGGAGGAGGGAGCGCTGTGTCGGGCTCTGAGTCGGTGTTCTCACCGCTGTCACTCTCCACTTCAAAATCAGACATCTCACCTCCGTCAGACAGTTCTTCATCAATGTCTTGAAGCATTGCTAGGGCTTCATCTACCGTGTACTTGGCAGCTCTTTTCATTTTTGATCCTCTCAATTCAAAAGTATTGATAAAATGGCTTCTTCTTCCTCTCTTTCTCTCTCCCAAACTCAATCCCCTTTATAGTCTAATGACAACATATTTTGATACATTTTTATAAGGCGCGAAAAACCCCCGGGAAATGGTTACTATGACAATAGTCGCCCCTGCGCCATGTATCCCTATGGGGCAGCAGAAAGGGCTGTGGTTTACAAATGTTAAAATGCGTGTAAATCTTGTTTTCTTTATTTTTTCCAAGTACAAGAACACGTACCTAATAAAAGTCATAAAATTTCAACTTCTGGCGTTTTGTTTTGAATACACTAATTAGCATATTAAAGTGACTGACGGTCAGTTGACCGCTAGGGGCGCTCCTAGTAGCAGTCCACTGCTCCTGTGAAACTACACCGCTAGTGTGCCCAAATCTGATTTGCGCATGCGCACAAACCCGCCAGAATGGGGAAAAAACTCGATCTAATTAAATATTTTGTTTGAACAGACTATTGTTAATCATATTGAATACAGTATGATACATGCATAACATTTAATTTATTATTTCCATTATCAACCCGACAGACCAGTCACAGGACGCGTCATGGGCCTGACGTATGCAGCGGTCAACTCAGGGACTGCGATCACACAGCAGCAGTGTAGTTTGAAGTTTCACAGGAGCAGTGTACTGCTTAAAACAAACTTTACACGAAACTCTTACTCTTAAAACACACATCACAACGCGGAACCATCAACATCTCGCCTCAAATTGCATTAAAAGTGACATTCTTGTATTAACTCGTTCGTATTTAACTTTTAAAGCAATTCGCGGACTACATGTCCGCCATCTTGGATTGCTTCGGCTGCCGTGAGACGCGCATGGGCAGGTTTGCATTACATCATTAACAGCTGAGCCAGATCATCTCGACGGGCAGACCAACTCGACAGAACACCGGGCGCTAGAACTACATCGTTTTTCAACCTCATGTGAACACTGAGAAATTTGCATTAGGAGCCAGGTCGTTTCTGTTAATAGCCTGGAAACGTCTGCGCAGCGTCTCAGTATAAACAGGGCCTAAGCAGGCCCTATCCTGCTTAGCTTCAGAGGTCTGAACAGAAGACTTTTACGAGCAGGTGTTGGCACCAAATTCCATTTGGATGACATCAGTCTCTTTAGCTTAGTATGGCAGTTTTAGCTGTATTTGAGATATAATTAGGAATAATGGTTAGCCGCTATAATGCGTCACTGGGTTAATACAAAAGAAAATGTGTAACTTTCTACTTTTCCATTCATTTCTTAATGAAAACAAAGTGAGTTGTGAGATTTCATAACACTTTGAAGCGACTTTTGTTAAAGTTAAACTCAGTGGCGGCTGGTGGAATTTTCTACTGGGGGGGCTATGAATATGATGACTAGATATATACCAGCAGTAAGTAAGTTTACACTGACTGTTGTGACTGAAGCCTCACACGAGAATGAAATATTTATCTTCCCAAACATAGCTAATTTGAGGGCATTTTGCATGTGGATACCAGTCTGCTCATGCTTCTTTGCCTTTTCTAAAAAGTGCTTCAGATCAGTCATACCTGTCTTGATCCATGCTGGGTCAGATCCTGATGTTTGAAACAAGAGGCATGGAAAGCAAAATAAAGCATTAGCCTCGCTACATGCTGCTAGCCAAGATTTGGCGCTGAACCAGGTCCTGGAAAAAGTACGAGTGTACCGTCTCCCCCTGTCGCTGGACTGCTGACTAAATTAGACTAATGGTAATATTTGGCTGATCAGGTCCAAGCTCTTTAACCTCAACCTTCTCCTGGTATGATCTTCTCTCAAACGGTATTGTTTTGAGTGATCTAACTGAATTATTCTTTTTCTCGTTCTCCATTTTGCGTCTCTTTACGTTCGTCTCAAACTCCCGCAGCTTGACCTGTCAATCACTGTAAACGGACGTCACAGACAGTGACAGTACAGGTCGAGGGCGATCCCGCCCCCTCAGGGCGCACTTCTCCTGCGCCCCCAAATCGTCTTAAGCCGTGTTCAGACCGATCGCGATGGAGGCGAAAAAATCGCATCAAACGCCAGGCGTTTTTCGCTTGAATATTTGATGACACTCGCTTCTATCGCGGCGATTACTCGCTCTGTTCGCCTGAGGATTTTCGTCTTGATTTCGCCTCGCCGCGTCATCCAATAGGAGGAGCTTATGGCCAGTTGCCGGTTCCGGTTGTTGTTCAACTCAGCATGGCGGGCTTTGATTTTCTGGAACGAGTCACTATACTCTATTTAATGTGGAAAGCCGAACAGCGGCGGCAGCGACGCCGTCTCTGGGTCCACGATATCCTCCAGAGACGCTCCCAATATGGGGAGTACCACCATCTGCTCCAGGAGCTGCGCCTGGATGACGGTCGATTCCAGCGGTATTTCCGTGTGTCCAGGACCCAGTTTGAGGACCTGCTGTCCCGCGTTGGGGCTCGGATCACCGTCCGGGAGACCAACTACAGGCGCTCTATCTCCCCTGCAGAGCGCCTGTCCATCTGTCTTCGGTTAGTAAATCAAGCGGTTCTCAATAAATAAGATTCCAAATGTTATAATCCAAGTACTTTACATGTAAAGCCATTGTGCCACTGTTTAGCTTTTAGATTTATGCCAAACTAATCAGTTAGTTATGCCAAACTAGACACGATAAGCTCGTTTCAGGTGGGGGTTAGATAATTAATAGTCCATTAGGTTAGATAACTAAATGTTGCAACCGACTGTGATTAAGAAAATTGCAATAAACAGCCAAATAGCGCTATCTAGTGTTTCTTGTGTAGTACCACATTACCTGGGTTTGCAGAAGGGCCTTAATTATGATATTGCATTAGTAATGGTTGATAAAATCATTTTAAATACTTTATTTAAAGTAAATTACAAGTAAGTAGTATAACTTGGCAACAAAATCAATATCCTTTAGTAGAGTTAATAATTTTGCCCTGTGTTTTTCTTTTTTTATAGATATCTTGCCACTGGGGACTCCTACAGGACTATCGCATACAGTTTCCGGGTAGGTGTCTCCACTGTCAGCGGCATTGTCCCTCAGGTGGTGGCTGCTATCTGGCACTGTCTTGTGGAGGAGTTTATGGCTGTGCCCTCCACTGAAGACTGGCTGTCCATCGCTGCAGAGTTCCAAGACCGATGGAACTTCCCTCTGTGCTGTGGAGCAGTGGACGGCAAGCACGTCCGGATTGCAGCGCCCCCCAACTCAGGATCCCAGTTCTTCAACTACCAGGGGGATTTCTCTATTGTCCTCCTGGCTGTTGTGGACGCTCGGTACCGGTTCCGGGTGATCGATGTTGGGGGGTATGGGAGGACCAGTGATGGCGGCATTCTGTCCAATTCAGCTTTTGGTCAGGGTCTGCGGGCTGGCACACTCCATCTGCCTGCTGACCAACACCTGCCTGATGCTGAGCACAGAGGACCTCAGCCTCATGTATTTGTGGCTGATGAGGCGTTCCCGCTGAGGAGGAACATGATGCGACCTTTCCCTGGACGCGGACGTGGTGGCCTTCCCCCGGAGGAACGCGTCTTTAATTACCGCCTCTCCCGGGCCCGCCTTGTTGTGGAGGACGCCTTTGGCATCCTGACCGCACAGTGGAGGTGGTACCGACGCATCATTGAGGTGCGTCCTGAAGTGGTGGAGCAGTGTGTGAAGGCGACATGTGTGCTTCACAATTTCATGCGGGCTTCTGTGGGAGCTGAGGCACCTGCTGTGAGGGGTGCAGCAGCAGAAGAGGTACCACTGCAAGGTTTGGGCCGGGTAGCTGCCAACAACTCTTCCACAGAGGCAAGACGCGTGAGGGATGCTTTCAAAGAGTACTTCATGGCAGAGGGAGCAGTATCATGGCAGCCCACAGAATGATTTCCACCAGTCCTTCTCAGGACTAACAACGGCTTTTTTAAAAGCCACCCACAAACATAAAGAGCTTATTTCAAAACTTCAGCCCTATTGTACATTCTACTGTTTTAATGTAACTATATTGCAACAAAATGAACTGTGGACTGTATTTTTTGTTATGTTTTTCTTTGTGTTTGCAGGGACTTCATCCAAACTCAACGCACATTCTGTGAATTAAAGCTCATGTTATGTCCCAACTGATTTTACCTCCAAGGCAGCTGCAGTTCACATCCATCACATCAGTCCTCTCCAATCAGTGAGTTATTCAATTAATACCTATAAATGCTGTGGATTTAATACAATCGCTTATGAATGTTTGTCTTTTTGTCATTATTTCTTTTTGCAGATATTCGACAGGACATGAACTCAAGTGGACATTCTGGAAAAAGATAAACACCTGATTTTGAATAGAAAGGAGGATCTTATGATATCTGTCCCTTTGTTAATGTTGTGGGTTTTTTTTTTGTGTGTGTATGCAATATTTTTTTAAGCGACTTTCATGTCCCTCCAACTCAATTCCGGTTACTTATGTGGCCCCTCTGAAAATTACAAGCACACCCCTGGTTTAAAATATGTTAAACTATATCATGGTCCTCTTCAGGGGGAGGGATCATTTTGTATATGCTGGGATGGTTTTACTACAATGTCTTGAGACAAGCCCCAAAGGAAAACCTTGTATTTCAGTCTGCCACAATAAATTACAACCAATGCATAAATGTACCTGGTTTGCAGATGCATGATTGAGTCATATTGTGATATTACAATGAATGTATGAAATATATTAGATATAAAATGTTTGCATGCAAGAAGACAAGTAGAATGACATTTTCTAGATTTATTTATAAAAAATAAAAAAAAAATACAAAAATAAATAATATTGCGGCCTGACTTGTATGACGAGAGACAGGGATAGAAAGGAACACTTCAACAATGAACAACTAGGAGAGGAGGAAGGAGAACTGGTCCTTCCCTGGAGAAACTGCCAACATCTATAAACTTTTATTTAAAATCTATTGGGCCGAATGTTCCAAATTGAGCACAACAGTGCAATTGTCAAATATGACTTTATTTATTTTTGTTTTTATGACCTCTAGGTCATAGAAGGACAGTCTCTCCAGGGAAGGAGCAAGACTTAGGAGGTAATACTCTATGTGGCTAAACTCCCGGGTGGCCGTTGGTGGAGGGACAGGGCGCTCTTTCAGGGCGAATAAAATGGCCTGCTCCACCGCCGTTGGCTCTGCCCGGGGTTGTGGCCGCCTCCTTTTTCCTGAAAAAAACAAAACAGTAACTAATTAAATTGGAACAAGACTTCAATGTCAAAATACTCACACACATATATATATATATATACAGTATATTACAATATCATGTGTTGGTGTGTTAATGTATAGCCTATTGCATGTGTGTTTTTTTTTTTGGTACTGTAACCTGTACACACCTATGGGAGTGGGTGTTGGTGCAGCAGCAGCAGGGGTTGAAGGACCAGGGACTGGAGACCTGGATGGGACAGGGACAGGATCTTCCTCCAGTGGGGATCCTGGCCTGCTCCCATCATCGTATTGCTCTGTCATGACAGTCAAATATGAAATTAGTCATACTTTACGGTGTACATTTCTCATGAAAGATTTTGCTGCATACCTTCAGTCTCTGATGCCTCCTGGTCCTGGGTGGGCTCTTCTGGGAGGTCCTCTGCTGCCTCCTCCACCTGGCCCATGTTGCTGGTGGTGGCACGAGGGGTGACATATGGGTCCAGGAAAGCAAGGACAGCAGAGAACCTCCACCTCCGCACCGCCCCTGCTGCTGACCCACTCCTCCTGTCCAACTCCTTCCTCCTCTCCTTCAGATATGTGTCCCGCAGACCTTTCCATTTTTTCTTGCACGCACTCTCTGAAAATGTATAGGATATAAATATAAATTGGCTTATGTTTGTGATTTATCTTCCACTTTTGACTGTGATGCTTCTCCCCAATTAAACGAGTACAAATTAAATTTGCATTAAAACGTGACATGCTCATTTCAATACTGCACATAATACAATATAAAACATTTGCATGTCCAAAAGTAACTTAATTTAGAGAATACGAAACGAAATAAGACACTCGTAAATAGCGACACATTTTGCGCGGGATACTAGCGCTACGCTAGTAGAGTGAAAATTATATATATAAAAATAAAAAAATTACCTGGCACCCCCGTCTCCTCGCTGACCCTTCTCCACGCTAGCTCCTTTCTATCCCTGTCTCTGTAGTGATAGTTGCTGGTGTCATACAACTCGGGCCGCTGGCACACAGCTACGATCAGTGAGTCCTCCATGTTGAATGAAAAGATGCTTCGTCTCCGCCGCGGTTCAATGCTACGTCACTGCTCGATTCAGTCCCTGATTGGTCAACGCCCCGCGAATTGACCAAAAAGTTCAGATTTTTCAACTCGAGCGAGTAGGGCGGTGGAGGCGAAATGGCTCTAGGCGCGCGTCAAACGCCCCTTTCGCCACTTTCGTTCCGCTCTTTTCGTTCAAAACGCCCTGTTCGCCTCGCTCTACTCTCGTCATTCGCACCGCCGGCCTGTCATTCGCTCCTGAGCGCACCCGGCCATAGACATAACATGTAAATCACTCGCCCCTGACTCCTCCATCGCGATCGGTCTGAACACGGCATTATCTCTTGCATTGAAGAGGAGCTACTGCGCATGTACAACTTTTAACGAGAGTCCATAGACTCTCGGAAATACGTCCTCAGTCCGACACAGACAACGCTGATGAGCTTAATCAATCCAACTCAGCATAAACTATAAAGTATTTCTTCCACATCTGAAATAAAACACACATAAATTTCGAAATATTTTAATGTTATTATTTTTTTTAACGTTTTATTCAAGGTAACATGGCAAGTTGTGAGTGGTGGGGCGGCGCCCTAGCGCCCTCTATTGGCCGGCCGCCACTGGTTAAACTCATCATTCTATCAATGTGCAGAAGCCTGTACTTTTCCCTTGTTGTGTCTATCTGAAGGCCAAGCTACATGGCACCGTGGCAGCTGCTGATTGGAGGTCTCCATGCCTCCGCTCTGTATAATACACTTGCATTCTATTGTATCTGTGATCGTGTGCTTTGTTCGTGCTGTCTCTACCATCGACAATAAAACATGTCTTCTGTCTGAATTTAAGACGCGATCCCAGACTATGTCATCTTCTTCAGGTGGCGGGCATTGTCTGTAACATCTAGTGAACAGAAGACTATTTTTTTTTTTTTACACAAAATGTGTTTTTTTTTTTTCAAGCCAAAACTGAAAAACCTCAAGAGAATGCATCTTGATCAGCCCATGGACAATCTGCACAGCCCCTGATTCCAGTCAGGCTGTGAGCTGCTGAGACATGGACAATACCATCGTCCTCTTTTGCATGGACATGATTTGGAACAATTGGATTACACAATTTGGAACAATTGGATTTCTGAATTTGGACTGAATTGGATTTCTGAATCTGGACACTAAAGCTGAAACGTGTGATTGAAAGACACGTCACAGAAGAATTCATGGCTCGACACAAATGCAGCCTGAAGAAACCAACAGAAGTGGGAGAGACTGTTTTCAAAGCAATATCTGGAACCACCATCGACTGATGAAGTTTGGTATTTTACTGAAGATTGTTGACAAGTTTTATGAAAGATCTGAACATGTTTTATGAGTTTTTGAAGTATTCCGAGTTCTGAGTTTTTTGAGGTACCGAGTGAAGTACCGAGTTTATGAGTTTTTGAAGTATTGAGTTATGATGTTATGTTGCTGTTTATCGATCCTGATGGTCACACGTGAATGTATGACCAGAGGGGGGGAATGTGAGATTTCATAACACTTTGAAGCAACTTTTGTTAAAGTTAAACTCATCATTCTATCAATGTGCAGAAGCCAGTACTTTTCCCTTGTTGTGTCTATCTGAAGGCCAAGCTACAAGCACACCGTGGAAGCTGCTGATTGGAGGTCTCCTTGCCTCCGCTCTGTATAATACACTTGCATTCTATTGTATCTGTGATCGTGTGCTTTGTTCGTGCTGTCTCTACCATTGACAATAAAACATGTCTTCTGTCTGAATTTAAGACGCGATCCCAGACTATGTCATCTTCTTCAGAGTGTTACATCAAACGTCCATAATCAAGCCACAAAATATGTTTCCTTCCGAATAAAGGAGACAAAGGATGTGTTGTAGTAAAGCGCCCTCAAGTGTTGAATAAAAACAATACAACCATAAAACAATTATCCAATTGGTAATTTTGTTTTAATGTTTTCGATTGGTCTGGGAAATCCAACAAAGTACTATTTACACAACTGTCTTTTTGGAAACAAAAAAAGCCTGAAAAGTGCAAACATGAAAAAAATAAATTAACATAAACCACAAAACTGATGTGTCTTTAACACTGGAAATAAAAAGAATAAAAAAAGTTGAAAAACAATACAAAATATGGAACAGATTAAAAACACAAGGATATTGCAACATTTGCTTGGGTTGGTGTTTTTTTTTTTATAAAACAATAAAAATGATATGACATTCGAAGTAACAAACTCAAGTAACCGTGCAAGTGCAACAGTTACGGTCTTTCAAAAGTGAATTCCAGATTTGATCCCTAAACAATGATTCATGTAGTCAGAATGTTATTGTTTCAGCAGCTTTTTGCACTGATGAACTGCACTGAATCATGTGTGCAGTGGTTTAGCATCCTCTGATGTTGTGCTGCTGTAAAAATGAACAGAACAGTAAACTATGACTCTTAAACATATAGAACATGTCACATTTGTATAATGCACATTACTGTAGAAATGAGAATGAAAGCAGAAATGTGACTTTGCTGGTGGATATTAAAGGTGTAGTATGTAACTGGGTGAAGTACACCACCCGTATGTCTCCATGGAGATAAGATCTTTGTCTAGAATATTCCACATGATTAAAACACACCTCCACAGACCACACCAGTCTGATTTATCTGAGATGATAAACATTGTAATGCTAAACTGTGGAACATTTAAGGCAATGATCTAAAGCAACAGAGCACCTTTAAATGTTTTAAATATTCTACCAGAAGCACTCCAAATGCACTGCACACTGAAAACCAGTAAAAATGTCATTGATTTGACATAAGGTATGAGACTTAAGAATGTTCAGTAATCACTGTACGGTTTCTTCTGTAATGTGCAAATTGGGCAGAGCTACACCGGTCATGCACATGTTATTCTGTACACAGCGTCTGGCTCTTGCATAGTTTATGAAAATCATGCATTAGCATCTACATGCACCACTGCATTCTCTCCTCTGTACAACACACACATCACACATTTGAGGGTTGATTGCCTAGCATAACAAACCAAATATGTTCATCTCAAAGAGTTTATGTACTGTCTGCCCTGGACCTCAAAAAGAACGCAGCACATTTGGTGTCAGTAAACTAAAACGAAGATTTGAGATGAAATGTATTGCTGTTCCAGCTAAGCTAGAGAGCGGACAGCTTTAGGCTGAGAGCCTAAACTTCAGCACAGGAAGTTAATGATCCAGCACCAGACGACGGCTCTTACAATATGAGGACATGAATACTGTTGTGTAGGCAATGTGGTGAATACAAACTATTGTTTGGATGTATACAACTCAAAACCTAATACAATCTGTAGATGTGGCTTGCAATATATAACAAAAAAAATTGGAATATGCATGTCAGCTACATTTCATGGTTAGTATCCACGTGATATCCACGCTTCTTTTTTTAAACAATCTCTTCCCTGCTCTTTGATCACAATCTCACAGTGCATATAGCACAGTATTTGGCTACAAGTACAGATTCATGTGTTTCATTGCATAATGAGAGGGTCTATTACTACCACGCATTAGGTACTACCACAGGCAAACAGGGTGAAGGAAAGCATCAAAAGTCAAAGTGCCATGCTCTGATAAAGAAGGAGAAGAAGAGCAGCCTGATCCCTGCACTAATGTAAACCTGTCAGCTTCCAAGAGGATTCAAACTACATTTGACACATTCACCGATTCTGTCATGAAGAGTATTCTGTTGATATGTAAAGTGAGTATTGCCTCTGCACTTGTCATTCCTCACAATGACAAGTCAGAATATAAATATGTTGTGAGAATGCATTGATGGTATGTGGCTGCTTGTATACCAACTGCAGGTTGGATACAGGTCCAGTTACTAAAGTATTTGTGTGTGTGACTTATGTCCAGGTCCAGCACCAGGACAAACTGATCCATGTACCATGAAAGCAACCACGGCTCCAACTATTAGTTAAGTACGAGTATCTTTTGACTTTCTTGGTGAAAAACTACTAGAACTACAAAGTGCAAATAACAATTCTACTCATAATGCATAATCCTACTCTGTTTTCATGTGGACTAGTTAAAGGCGCTTAGATAAGACTTTTTTTTGACAGAAATGTATATAGTTACGCAGTATGTTTTTATATGTACATTTAAATATATAATTACTGTTCGATATCTCAAAAGTGTCTCATTCCAAAAACCAGCATATTTTATGAGGAAAAAAGCCTAGCCTTCAAGAGGCTGTTAATAAAAATACATTTCTATAGTAAATCTACATTGTAAACAAAGAATAAAATATTAAAATCTTTCAGACCCCTAAATTACAACGCTGTTCAGCCTTCTGATGCTTGTCCTGGAACAGTTTATGTATTGCTCATCAGTTCAGATTGAATAATCTTTGATAAAACCCCAGGACGTTATGAATGGCACATCGTTTTACAGAGTGAAAACCATCAAACAACCTGTTCTGCAGTCTGTAAAACTGAAGTGGAAAATGCCTGAAAGACCAGTTTAAAACAATCCTGAAAAGGACTAAGAACAGATCACTGATTTGAGAATGAAACTGATTCTTAGAAAACAACAGGGATGTGTCAGACATGTTTTGAAATACTATTAACTGAGGACTAGCACCATTACTTTTTAGAGGATTTATAACTTAAATCATCTTGAAGCATGCTGGTGGGGAAACAGGTTAAGTTTGAACGTTATCTTATCTACCATAATCATCCTCTTTGAGATGGTCAGGTAAGCAATGCTATTAAATAGCTTGCATTGCTTTGATACATATACAAATATTAAAGTAAAGCTGACAAACTGATCAAAACATGTCTGAAACTCCCTGATGCTCTCTGTGAAACATAGGCACAAAGAAAATAGCTGCTTTATGTTTTACCATGAGCTCATTTCTGCTTCACTGAGGCCTTTGTGTTGTGCGAGCAGGAGACTGTACATTTGAGGCCAGCTTTCTGGAAGATGCCTTTTTCTCCAAAGGCTTCTTTCCGTTTGTGGGAGACTGGAGACTGACTTCTGAAGTGGAAGACTTTGAGCGGCCTACATGCAGAAGGCTGCGACTCGTTTTGGAAGACTCCTTGGTCTCAGATTTAGTCTCAGACTTTGTCTCTGCTGAGTGGTTCTCTACTGAAGTGTCTCCTGTCTTACCCCCAGCACTCACATCTTTGACTTGTCCGTTCTGCTTGCATGTTTTCTCTGAGGACTTTTTAGTGAGCACACTACTCTTGCCCAAATCTGCCGACCGGCGGCTTTCCCTTTGCCTGAGGGCGCTCTTGAAGAAGGAGAGACCCTTCTCCTCAGACTTGCTGCTGCGCTGGAGGTCCCGAGTCGACACACTTGGCGAGCGCAGACTTGTGACAGAGGAGCTGCTGCTGGAGCTTCTCACAAACCTCCTCTCAGGACGAGTCTCCATGACCTTAGAGGGAGAGGAGCGAGCGGTGAAGCTGTTGCGTACACTGTCCACCACGGGGTTGGTGTGCATGGAGTCCCTGCTGCAGCTCCTGCGGGTGCAGCTGGAGCTGATGGAGCTTTTTGCAGTTGGAGATGGAGAGGCGGAGGATTGAGGCGGTGAACGCAGACACGCCTTGTGTTGTGGCGTTAGATCAATGCTCTTAGACGCTCTGGTCTTCACCGGCGTGCTGCTAGGTGTTGACGTGCTCTTCTTAGAAGGAACACTCTTCTCCTTCAGACTGCTCACCTTTTTCCCTTTGACAGGAGTGGTGGGAGGGGTCTCTGTAACGCACTTATGAGATGCACACAAGCGTTTCTTGGAGCTTTTCTCTGGTTCGGTTTTCGTGTCTTTATTGCCTTTAGTGGTGCTGGTCCCTTCAGTCTTTGACATGAAGCCTCCGATGCTGCTCTTGCGTTTCTGCTCTTTAGCTGGAGTAGCTGCAGTGGGGATCAAGTTTTGGTCTACAGCTGAAATCTGGTTGTTATTTTCCACAGACTCCTTCTTTTCCTTCTTGTCTACAGGAGTGGGAGCTCTGCAGTGCATCAGGTCGAGGAAGCGATTGTTGTCCTGGTCACTCCCGTTGCCCTCGATCATAGATAAAGGACTCCTGTTGCCAAAGAAACGCTCGTGACGACTGTAGCTGCCAAAACAGGACGTGGACACTTTGTCGTCATAAACCTCTCCTATCCTTTCCAGAGGAGGAGAGCAGCGCGAGTCCAGGGAAAAGCGAGAGGGCGAGTTTGACCTCATGTGGAGCTTGGCCGCAAGGGACCAGGAAGGTTTGATCCCACTGTCGCTCAGGGCCAACGGACTGGCCATAGACGAGCGCGACGATATGCTTTGCCGCTGGATACTGCGCACAAACGGACGCACAGAGAAGCCCCCTGAACACAAGAAACATCACTTTAGTGTGTACAATACTACACAATCTTCTGAATTTCACATCAGTGAACTAGAGAGCGACGTATAGGGATTTTCTGTGGTTGACGCAGATTTAAATGTCTGATAATAAAATAAACAGAGGGTTTGTGCTAATGCTAGTAGACAATATTGATGAAACAGGCCAATTTTAAAGGAGAAAGAGAGGCATATGGAAACACCAAGATAGCCACTATTTCAATTGTGGAAGTTTTGTTTATGACTCATCTTTTGTGTAATTATTTTGTGTACCGTATTTTCCAGAGTATGTGTTGCACCAGCCAATGATACAGAAGATAAGATAAGATGTGCTTTATTTATCTCACATAGGAGAAATTTACATGTCACATTTGGCATGGATAGAACACTCAGATTGTGCAAAAGGAGGAAATGTGCAAACATGTTACATGCAGGATATATGTACAATAAAGTGACAATAATTATGTACAACAAAAGTGACAAGTGTCGATTGGAAACAGTGTCAATAGTAGTGCAGGTTTTCACACAGTGATCATTTAAAGTGACTTATTGTACAGTCTGACAGCGGTGGGGATAAAGGCCCTGCGGTAGCGCTCCTTCCTACACTGAGGGTAGAAGAGAAGAAGCAGATACTGGCAGACAAGCATATAGCGCCCTCTCGTGGTCGATAGTTTAACAACATGTGAAATTGTTGTTACACTGTGCAACTTATGGTACAGTTATCAATTGTTATGGAGGTTTTTTGTGCATTTTAATTCAATTATTATGTTTAGATATTGTTCTTTGTTGTTTTTTTCTTAGCAAAATGAATAAACAATAAAATATGTTTATATTTAACAGAACGGGACCAAAGATAAAAAAGTGGTCAAGTACTGTAGACTGATTTAAAGAATTAACTCTCATGACTGATTACCAATGGTGTTTTGGGTTCATTATTATCATAAAATTTGCGTTAAATTGAGCCAGATTAGTGAATGATCGGGCAACATCACTATTCGGATTGGGTAGGAAATGGTGAATTTTATGAAGTGGCACTTTGTGTGAATATCACCGCTCCAATGCCATGTTACAATATCTGCCATGGTTCTCATCTGGAAATCACTTGAGATGCTGTGATCATGATGGGCCTCACCGTCGTCTTCATTCCTCTCTGCTGGAAACTCTCCGGACTCGGCGAGAGAGGCCAGTGAGGTCCGCCTGGAAGAGGCTCCGGAGGCCAGGCTGGCGGGTCTACTCCCGGGTAGACGGTTGATCCAGTGGTCACACAGAGAGGAGCTGGTGGAGCCTGAGAAGTGTGGAAAGTCATTTAACATATGCACAGGAAAAATGACTGGTCAGCAAAATACAACTCAATTACTAAAGTACAAGCATGGCATACCCCACCACAGTAGATAAATAAATCTGGATGTTTATAAAATGTAAACATGTTTTTCATGGTTCAGAGCACAGGCTAATTAAAACATAATAATTACTTACACAACACGTTTTATCTACAACCCTCTTGTTTGCAGTTTTTATAATTATTTACTGAATAATTAAAGAGGCACAGACCTGCGACAGAGCTGTTGGCGGACCAAGACGGGATGGCGGTTCGGCGCTGGTAAAATAGAATGTAAGCGGTCTGTTGACACACATCGTCGTCTGCGACAGGTGACACCTCGCTGTCATCAAAGCAGTACCACTGGCCGTCCACAGAGTTCTTACAATATGCTGAAAAACACACACGCACACAAAATATGACTGCACAGCTTCAAAAGCCTATTATCAAATCCTACATAATCTTACAGTGCTGTACGTATTAGATATATTTTCTTTGATTAGATACAGTATTGTTTTTATTTAGTAAAATCACGTTTCTATTTCAATTTAGCAATATATTTTGACTTCTGCATCAATAGTGTTGTATTTTTGTCAGAATAATGTATAAAGATATAAATAATGATTATCACGAGTTTAGATACGTTTCAAAGATACCCAGCCCGAGCTACGCATTTTAGGGGATCTTGAAACCATTATGCCACTGGTAATTAGTAATGAATATCATCTTAAAAGAAAATAACAGCTTCCCGAATACAGTCGAAAGCAAACAAAAGTGACACCTGAAACGTACATTCCTCTTTAAAGCGACTGTTGCTTTTTGAAGGTTTTAACTGCATATCCCTATTGAGTAAATCAGAAGAAAGGCGACTTCAATTCCACTTTCCATCTCAGACTGACGCCATGTTAGTTTTCTCTGGTGCAGGATACGACGCTCAGCCTCGTAACTTCTGACTGGATCAGGATAGAGGAGAGGGGGAAATCTATCAAGCCGATGCCACACCCACTTTCTGCTAAATGTAGTACAGAAAGGCGTATGGGAAGACTGGCTAGTTCTATATCAGGGTTATTTGAAAGCTTGATATCGACTTTCTCTTTCAGTGCATCTGTGTTGTCCTAAGTGACGACTTTCAACAGTGTGATTACCGGTGTAGTGTCCTCCGTGCATGTTTCCGTGGTGATTGCACACAGCGTATAGGTCGTACAAATAGTCGTCCGGGTTTCTCCCCAGGCCATAAGGGCGTCTCCATGGTGACCAGTGTGAGGGTAAACTCCAGCTGCTCTGACTTCGCTTCACCACATGGGGTGCCATGTCCATCCCGAGCAGAGGGAAGCGCACCATGTTCTGCATCTTCACCCTCCGGTCGCCCTCCTGCAGCAGAACATATATTATATATTAAAGCTCGACCAATGGAGACAATCATTTTCTAAATTCATGAATGCAGCACCCAACAAGACTCCATTCTTGATGGATTATAAAAATCCATCCAAAGCAGAAAGATTGGAAGAAATCTCACAAAACATAGGACTTATCTCGGCCTCAATTAGGTCAAACCAGGGAATAGAAGCAGTCTAAATGACTCTTGAATGAATTAGCCTTATAATAGTAAAACATTAAGATTAGTATTCCTTGTATATCATGATCAATCAATCAATCAATCAATCCTTTATTATCTCACACAGATGGAGAAATTCAGTTCGATGAATAAACATCAAGGCCGATGAGTCAGGAGTTCATGACCAAATGAGTCATGAACTCCTGACTCATTTGCTTGGGATGGGACGATCACCAGTATAAACACTGAGATTAAGATTAGTTCTAAAAAATTTATTTTAAAAGACTCTTTCTGCTGGGAAAAACTAAATGTATTATTTTATTATGTAAAAAGTAAACCATGTTACTTTAAACGCCACAATAGCCTACAATACAACACGGCTCATACCTGTCTGAACCGCTTCAGGTGCAGGATGAGGACGTCAGGTAGCGTCCACAGACTGAGCTTGATGCGTCCCTGCTGCAGCTGCTTACAGTGGGGGCAGCGCCAGGCGTCGTCCGGAGCCAGCTGAAAACACATGCAGCTTCAGCCACTGAACCACAAACTAAGAAAACCTCACATGGGAAACTTTCCTCAGCGCTGAGCCAGGCCAACACAACCACATTGTATAAAGTGGGCTGTTCTAAGAATTTAGACCGTTTCTAAACACAGCACAAGGAAATATATAATCAAGCCTACAGAATTGAGATTGAGACTGATTTAACTTCAGAAAAGAACTAATAAAGTCAGCAGAATGAAAACGGATGACTGCTCTCCTGATCAGTTTAAAGCATGCGCTTTGTCACCAGCTATTATTTTACTAATCAACTGCAAACTATTATCATGCTTTTCTTTATATGTCTGATCTGATGAGCATATATACAGCATTTTTTTTCTTCCATTATTAGGTAGAGGCTGTTCTTTTACACGTGAATAAAAACTGGCTCAACACATTTGTGGCACGGGTTTTTTTTTTTTTTTTTTTTTTTTTTATCTTTATTTGAATTGGGACAGTGCACATTCATCAACATGTGTTTTTAACATGTAAATGTGCCAGAGTTAGCCATGTAGGCTAATTTTCATCCGTAGTCCCATGGCAGGTTGATATTAAGACAGATAAAGCATACAACAGGCACACACAGAGACACACATACAAACCCACACAGAGGACTTCTCGAAGCTCAAACTTGAGGAGAGGTGAATTGTTCAATCACTCTGAACATGGTAATATGATCCTACAGCAAGGAATCGAGGAGGTGCCATCAGCCCCAACGACCAACACAAACTAGACCCATACTAGGTAATGTGGATGAAGTGTCTTGCCAAAGGACACAACAACAGTGTAGTACTTTACAGCCTCAGCCTCCCCACAATGTTTCAACCTGAGACTACAGCACTTCTGTGGCACTGAGGCAGGGCATAAGGAGGATCAGGTGCTGTGTCCTGGACATGGGCGGTACCTGCTCCTCTTTGGTGTAGAGCTGGAAGCACTGAGCCAGGCTGCAGGCCTGAGGCTGGTGGTGCTGCTCGCGGTGCAGGTAAACGCTCTCTGCGTCTGGGATGTACTCCTCCTCCGTGTGGCCAAACAAACTGTGGGAACATAAACACAAACATCATTCAGCTCGGGATCATGTGACTGTCACATGACCTGCCTGTATATCACTCCTGTGTGGACAAGTTCGACTGTAGGATTATTTCTGCATGACGAGGAAAACTGATAAGGAAAGAAACTGCCTGCACTCGACTTCCAGGGAAACCACACTGTGTGAATTTACCGTTGGTCAATCAATAGTCTTACAAAGCCATGTGGTACTGCTGCCTCAGGAAAATCATTATTGAAGCCTTAAACCAATGTTATTAAAAGTTGAGCCCGCTCTGAATGACTTTTCTCAGATCCGACTTTACGGTGCATTTAGAGCTGTCACATGTGGAGTGTTTGTGTTGGAGTTTTGTTGGAGTGACATAAAAACGCTGAACTCACTATTCCTTGGTTTCTTTGTCCCACTCCACTACAATCTTGACATGTGGCGGCCCTCCATGTCCACAAGACTTATACGCTCTGCAAAAAGATGACACAGAAGATTCATTCATTAAAACATAGGTCAAAACTTGAGCATTTCTTTGCCATACTTGTGGTTTCAATTGTTTTTGGAAATTGTTTGGAAAGTTGCGGTTTGAAGAAGGTGTCGTGACTTGGTTCATGGAACATGAGCTGCTGAGGTGAAGCGCGTTAAACTTGCATTTCCACAAACAGCCCAAGTCACGTTCAGGCACGTTTAGAAGAAGGGAGAGGAACAAAAGGCAGTTTAAAAGGAAAATCAAAACCAACAGTGATGTAATGTAGACTTTCTAGAAATGACGCAAACTTCTTTAGCTCTGACATTGCCTGAACTCTAGCTCTCAGAACACTGTTTACCAAAAGCTTGTGGATAAAAAGACCAACAAAAAAGTCACTACACATCATACGATAGAAAAAAAATCACGATACAAAATTCAAATCCAGCTACAGCATTTAATTTGCGAATGAGATAAATGTACTATAGAAAATGAGCATTAGAATTTGATTCAGATTCAGATTCATTTTATTCGCCATTTGCAGTATGTATACACCACATTGGAATATATTTGTAAAAGTTCCCCGTGTGCACAGGACAAGTACAGACACAAAACAACATTAAAAGACAAAAATAAAACAAATTTTAAAAACAGTAAACAAATGTCACAACAAATGTCACCGTGAAGTTGACCAACTTAAAACAGATCTATACGAGTGCAAAACATTAAAGTGCTCTATTCAAACTGTTAACAGCTCGTGGAAAAAAACTGTTAGCATGACGAGATGTCCTGCATCTCAGAGAACAGTATCTTCTGCCAGAGGGAAGAAGCTGGAACAAGGCTTTTCCTGGGTGGCCAGAAGAGTCTCTGATAATTCTCAGGGCACTGTTAAAAAGTCTGGATTGATAAAGAACCTCCAGAACAGGAAGCTCGCAGCCCACGGTCCTCTCTGCAGAGCGGAGCACCTTGTTTAAAGCTCTCTTTTCTTTATCTGTGATGTTACCGAACCACACAGACACAGAACCAACAAGCAAACTCTCAATGGTGCAGCGATAAAAGTTCAACAGAATCTTAGAGTTAGTGGTAAATTCTCTAAGTTTCCGCAGGAAGTAGAGACGCTGACGAGCTTTCTTTACGACTCGGTCAGTGTTTTTAACCCATTTCAGGTCATCAGACAGAGTTAGACCCAGAAACTTACACTCCTCTACAATCTGCACTTGGGAGTTATCGATTGCGACAGGCAAATGAGAACTGTTGCGACTGAAATCAAAGACCAGTTCGCATGTTTTGGATGCGTTCAGCTGGAGGTTGTTAGCCTTACTCCACTGAACCACGTTTTGGATCTCGGCTCTATAAGAGGATTCATCGTTATTACTGATGAGACCGATGATGGTGGTGTCATCAGCATATTTGATGATCAGGTTAGAGTCTGAGGAAGACACACAATCATGAGTGTACAGTGTAAAAAGTAAAGGACTCAAAATACATCCCTGAGGAGATCCAGTGCTCACAGAAACAACATCTGAAAAACAGTCATTGATTTTCACTCTCTGAGATCTGTCAGTTAAAAAGCTATAGATCCATTTACACATGGCAACACTTAAACCCAGAGACATGAGCTTTTCAATCAGTTTACCTGGGACAAGACAATTAAAAGCAGAGCTATAATCAATGAACAGCATTCTTGCAACAGATTTCCTATTGTCCAAGTGACTGTAGACAGAGTTCAGAGCAAAGGAGATGGCATCCTCCACACTCCTGTTCTGTCTGTAAGCAAACTGGAGCGGGTCAACACTCACAGGGATCTGGCTCTTAATGAAGTCCAGCACAAGCCGCTCAAAAGTCTTCATTAGGACATAAGTGAGGGCCACAGGGCGATAGTCATTAAGGCATGTCACAGGAGTTTTCTTAGGAACTGGGATAATGGTCGACTCTTTAAAGCAGTTCGGCACAGTACAGTTCCTTAGCGACAGGTTAAAAATGTCTGTTAGCACAGGAGCAAGTTGCTCAGAGCACAGTTTCAGGACACGAGGAGGGATGCCGTCCGGGCCAGGGGCTTTCCGGACAATGGTGCTGGACAAGACACGCCTGACTTCCTCCTGAGTCACGGTGAACGCAACTTGATTGAGGCAATCAGGAAAGACAGTAGGACAGGCATCGGCAGATTCGAAGCGGCAGTAGAACGTGTTCAGCTCATTAGGCAGAGCTGGGCCAACAGATCCGATTTTCCCGGCACTAGGTTTCCAGGACGTGATGGCTTTAATACCGCTCCACATGCGCCGAGGGTCATCTTCCTTAAAATAACCCTTTAACTTGTCCCCATAACTGCGCTTTGCAGATTTAATAGAACGTTTCAATGCATAACAGGATAGCTTATAGGCAACTGTATCGTTAGATTGAAACGCCAGAGCACGCTCATGAAGTTTTTGTTTCACTTCCGCATTCATCCAAGGGTTTTGACTGAGATGTACTTTAATGACCTTCTGTGGGACACAGCAGTCAATACAGAAGCGTATGTATCCAGAGACAGCGTCACAGAATTCATTAACATCCTCTGATTGAAACACAGACCAGTCAGTGGCATCAAAACACCCTTGTAGCTTCATGCTAGCCTCCTCGGACCAACACTGCACAGTGCGTGAGGTTGGTTTATGTTCCCTGCTCCTCTGAGAGTATGAGGGAAGAAGGAGAACAGAGGAATGGTCGGACTTTCCAAATGGAGGTCTGAGACTGGACCTGTAAGCTCCCTTCACATTGCTGTAGCAGTGATCCAGAACATGTGCTCCTCTTGTAGCTCGAGTCACATGTTGGTAGAAATTTGGGAGTACAGTCTTTAAATTACATTTGTTAAAATCCCCAGCGACAATAATCACTGCATTAGGATGAGCAGTCTCGTATTTATGAAGGATCTCGCTCAGATCCTGTAGTGCTACAGTATAGTCCGCTCGTGGGTGGATGTAAACAGCGCATAGAAATATCACAGAAAACTCCCGCGGAAGATAAAAAGGGCGGCAGCTCAAGACCAGGCATTCCAGATTTGCAGTACATGTTTGGTTCACGATGCGAGTGTCCGTGCACCAGCGCTGATTAATTAAAAAGCACACACCTCCACCTCTGGATTTCCCCGTGGTCTCCTTTTCTCTGTCCGCGCGGTGAACGGTGAATCCCGGGGGCTGAACAGCAGAGTCCGGGACGCCTGGATGGAGCCACGTCTCGCTGAGGCAGAACACAGCGCAGTCTCGGGCCTCTCGCTGGCTCTGGACCCGACACAGAAGCTCGTCCGTCTTGTTGGGCAGAGACTGGACGTTGGCCAGGTAGATGGAGGGCAAAGGGGTCCTGGAGGAGCGGCTACGAACGAGCAGACCGCCTCGTTTTCCCCGGTGTCTGCGCCTCCTGCGTCGGCTCCCGGTACCCTGCTCCACACCGCGGAGAGCACGATGGAGACGCCCAGTCCCCCCGCTCTGTTCGCGGCCATTGCCGCGGCCCGCCTGCCCTGTTTGACGGGCCTCACGAGTGGGGCACTCAATAAAGTCCAAGCACCTCAGTTCGGGTAAGACCTGCGATACTCCACAAGCTTGGTCCCGAATGTAAAGAAGTGTCTCCCGGTCGTACTTCACGGTGGCAAGTGTATCACAGACGAAAAACAACATAGAACAGACAGTGCACACCAGAGCTCTTACTGAGGCGCCCTGACCCGGCGCCATCTTGCTCCTCAATCAGAGAAGAAACTTATGGAATAGCTTCTGCTCGACAAAGCAACATGTTCTCATAATTTAGCTAAAGGCACATGAGTATTCACAGATTACAGATTACCGGTGAAGTGGCTGCTACATAAAGTCTATAGACGGAGACGAACCTGTCCACGGTCGGGTGACACAGCGGCCTCTCGTCTTGAGGGAGGAGATAGGTGATTCCGACGACTCCAACCACTCGGAGACTGAAGGGTCCCACCTGCTCCACAAACATGACATTCAGATACTTTGCAATCTTGTAAATACTGTGATCCACATCCCACCTGAATATAAACCCCTGGCCTCAGGAGGTGACGCATTTTTTCCAAGATTTCCTTCTGCAGAGTGTCCCAGGTCACAGTGCGCTCCAAGTACAGCACGAACGGCAAGCCAAACCTGAAATGGTACAGGTGTAAAAATATTGGTAAAACCTTAAAGGGCAGGTGAATGAGAAGAGAATCTATTGAGGAACAGTGACATATGAATTGGGAAGAATTGTCAATACTAAATACATTGTAGCTTATGTTTTAAAACTAAGCTATTTGAACTTCAATCTAGACAAAAATAGTATGTCCAATGCAAAAGTTGTGTTTGTATTAAATCACAACACTCTAAAGAGCCTATAGTCGCAGAAGGTGAAGTGTTTACCAGTGCTTGTTTGAATGTCCATTTGTTTTTTTCTGTGAGTAACAAAATTCAAACAAGTCCTACATATTCTCTGTCAGTACAAATCAACTGCAGTCATATTATTAGACAAATAATAATAAAAAAGCTGTATAGAAGTGGAGAGACAATATTCAAAAACATACACGTTTCTGAATATTGTACAAAGAAAAAATATGGCAGGTTTATGAATCTAATCACAATTAAATAATGATCAGAGAAAACATTTGGTCATTTAAATTTTCAATATTTCTTTCAACAACTGCTTCCGTCCCACAGGAAGTGTATTGGCGCCTGCCCTGCAACTGAAATACAATTCTACAACAGGACTTCTTTTGGACAAGAATGAGCTAAAATTGATCAAAGTGAAAAATAGATCAATGGCATACTGAGGAACACTCTAGAATGGAGATGCTGAGGAGCTCGCTGTTGCGGACAATACCTCTTTCCTTGATGTCCGGTGCACGCTCTGTTACACACCAACAAGATCATTTTCTCTGGCCCGAGGTTTTTGTTTGGCGACGCAGTCAGAGGCGTCATGGCCCCCTGCATGAACGAAGGAGTCCGGCTCAACTCTGCCCCGTACTTAAAGTTATTGTGATTCAAGTTTGCCAGAAGACTCCCTGATGACAGAAGCAAAAGGAAGAAGAGTGAAGTCAAATTACGCTACGTCCCGTTATGCTGTGTTGTGTGTGTGTGTGTGTGTGTGTGTTGTGTGTTCGTTACCTCTTTTGTGACGTATGTTTTCCAGTTTGAAAGTCTCGGGTGTTTCGAAGGCAAAGATGGAATCACTTTCTTGAATAATATTAAGATCGTGGTCGTCGTCACAAAACGAGCGGTGGAAGCCGTCGTAGTACATCTCGGTCAGAACAAACTGGAAAAATAGCAAATATGATCAAAATCGACAATTTGACGACTCCTTTTAGGTTCACCCAAATGCATCAGAAACGTCAGATGAGGATTGCAGGACGATAAAAGCACCGGTTAATAATACAGTCAATTCTGGAAATTAACTATTCTCGTCACCGTGCAGCAGATTATTGTCTGATTTGTAACATGGCGCAGATTTGTATATTGTCCCAAACTGCATTCCCAGATACTTAAATATTAACCCTTCACCACAAAGTATCAGAATTGCTATATGAGCTCCTGAATCAAGGACACAAGTTTCTATACAGCGACCAGGCTTCCCGCAAACACTTTATTTTATTTCTGTCATTGATTTTAGTTGAGTCTTCACCTAGTTTTAAATCAAATGTTTGAAAAAACTCTGGCGCCTATTGGGCAAAAACAATGAGGATCTTTTGATCAAATTGATGTAAATAATGTATTTGAAATGATAATACAGTCAATTCAACAAATAATAGAGAAATGAACCCTGAATTAATTAAAATGTTACTCTTAAAATTACATACTATAATTTTCTGAAAAATTCCTAGTCTAGGATAAAAAGCAGAGAGGGTCTGAAATGCAAACCAACTTTCATGATGGTGAGCAAATATTTGAGTCCATTTCTAATAAAAAATGTAAAACCGAAAACTTCTTAGACCTCCATCCAAAAAACAGAATACATCCTTCATATTACTAATGAGTAAAGAACATTGCAAATCAGACAATGGCAGACCCTTCTCTAGAACACTCTAGAATGCCAGATGCAGCCTGCAGCTGGCCTGACAGAGCGGGACACATTCTACACTAATGAGAGACTGGAATAGCACCTGGTCCATGGGGATCTTGGTCTCTCGTGACACGGCCTCTCGGAGCCGGTACACTGTGCTGTTGAGGGGAACGGCCACTCCGACCCTCATGCAGTGAGAGTACTTGCCCTGGTAGACCACCGTCACATACAGGGGGCTGCAGGGGAAGACAACACACCTTTATCAGAATTGATAATGTGATAATCTCTTAGAGCTACATGTTCATCTTCTGTACATTTACCGAGTGCTTCCCATTATTGCATAAGTGTAATGTTCTTTGTATTATTTATGTAATTGCTGTGGAACGTTGAATAAGTCACTTTTATTATTAGATGATCACAGTTTATGTCATTTGCAATATATTGTCCATTAAATGCATTTTTGTGATCAGACTATAAGATTGCATCAAATTAAGGTAACTTACTGAATTTCTAGGTCATTTTTGTATATTTAAATACACAAAGAGAAAAGGGCATTCTAATTCAAGCATCTGTCGTGTGAATAAAAAATAAAAAGAAATTGGCATAATCCATTGATCTGCGGTTGTGTTTTGGATATGTGAAATTTGCACACCTTGTAAGACCAGTACTGGTGCCAGTCACTATTGAGCGTGTTCCAGCGTGTAGAGAAAGTATTACTGTCTTACGCAGCTGAGCACTCACCGCGTGTGGGGCAGCGGGATGGGCAGAGAAATGCACAGGAACGGGTCGAACGTGTTGCTCTGTTTTTGACAATGTGGGCAAGTGAGAGACGACCTGAAGAGGAAAGTGCAAGAATAAGAATCTAGTTTGGCTTGTGACCGAGCAGAGACGTCATCAAAGGTGTCGTCTTACTTGTACTGAGCCTGAAACAGCTCTTGCACAAACGATCCAGCCGAAAGGGGAGGAGACGGCCCCTCGACGCTCTGATCTTCCTCTTCTATTGGAGGCTGATGGAGAAGAGCAAGAGTTTGAAAAAACACACCAATCGAAACAACGAGCCTATGTGGTTTCAACCGCAGAGCACAATTCAGTAATTATTGACTTTTTAATAACGGTAGGCCTGACCTTTCTTCTTCACCCTGTTAATAAAATGATCAAAAACAACAGGTTACCTTAATTGCCGGTCGGCTGTTGGGATTGACAGTGTCGATGTCTTCATGCACTCGGTCCAGCAGCCACAGCAGAAACTCCTGAGCATCATGCTGAGCATGTCCTTTGAATTGGGTGGCATTTTTTGATACAATGCTCTGCAAAACAATTGAGGAGAAATAATATATTTGGTGTTACAACATGAAATAAAAAACAAACCACAATGTTGTCAAAAAGAAAAATATGACGTAATTTCAGGAATAAATTAATTATGAATTTTGTTTCTGGACGTGGTGGTTCATCACCTTCGTGAGTTCATGGCGATAGATAGCCAAAGGAACTACAACATCCAAACAGGAGAGTTCTGTCTTCATACAAAATATAGTAATACATTTGTCTGTTTTGTGGCTGTAAAGTTAAACCGCTGGGATTGAAAACTATGAATAAATGTAATAGTTTATAAATTGCTCTTCTATATATTATGTTACGGTGTAATTTTATATATTACGGACCAGATGAGAGCTGACATCATATATTAAAAAGGCAACGGTAGTAGCATATTGACCAATGCAAATGTGCCTTTTAAAAGTCCCTCGTAGCCATTCTTTGTAGATCTGCTAAATCAAATGACAGAGGCCTGAATAATTAATGCCCCACTTACCTTGAAATCCCTGCTATGCTGCGGCGTGTACTCAAAGGTCCACAATGCCCTCACGAGTCCGGACAGCTGCTCGGTCACCTCCCCTTTGGCCAATGGTCCTTTCCTCTGCAAATGGACACCATTTGTTCTTGGTTTCTCCTCGTTTTGCTCTGCAGATGAGAAAAATGTGTTGTTACTATTCCCTTTTAACCAAGTCATAATGATAGAGAAGGAATCCGTTCTATAATATGATGCAACAAAAACACTGAACAATAGTAGTAAAGACTGCATACCTTCTTCTTTAAAGTGCTCCAAAACAAGATACTCCGCAAACAGATCAGTGTTGCTGAGGCACTGTAGTATTGCATTCATGAAGCAGGTATTCCCATGGTTTTTAAGCCCAGACACTCCCGGGATCTTGTCTCCAGAGAAGAACATTTCCCCGGAGTCCTCCATGGGGACATCCTTACTCCCAGAGTTGAACGTGGAAAAGCCCCCATCATCTTTGTCATCTTCTGCTTGTAGCTCTGATCCAAAGTGTGACAAAGCTGTGAGTGTCCTGAGAAATCTACTCATAAAACTACCCACCGATCTGACCGAGCCTCGTCTGAACAGCTTCTTACTAAAGCTTGTTTTCTTGTCCTTGGTGGCAGCTTTGCAAGACATGTTTGTTGACTTTTGCAGGCAGACACCACAGATGACACTTCAGCTGTTTACCTCATGCCCTTGCAAAAGTTGTTGTTCACGACCCATCGTTATCATTTTAAATAAATAACCTCAAATATGTCAGTGGCATTTCGACACGAGGGAGCACGTTGGGCGTGCTTGTCAAAAAACATGAATGCACCCATTTTTTTGTACTCCTCTGCAACCTTGTCAAAGACTGCAAAGCAAGTCAAAAATTAGCATTACAAAAGCAGCTCAGGGGTGTGTATTCCTCAAATCCACAACTTTCTCTGTAGTTGGCTTTGTTTGTGGTTTCCCCTCGCCGCAGGAATGAATCAACATGGGCTGGTTTTGCTCGGAGCGAAGACAGATAAGACAGCGGCAGAGGGAGCTAATTTCACGCTAACGCTAGCTACAATAACAACACGATCCGCGGGGCAAACGCAGACAGTTCCATATCTGCGACAAGTCCGCCTCCCAAACAAGACCAAAGTGTGCCATCGTCTTCGTCCTGCTGCCTCTGATCTGTCAGATTAAACTTGAATCCGTGTGACCCCCGCGCTTCGGTTCCTGCATTTTTGGAGGCACATTTCAGGGCTAAAAAAAAAAAACAGCAGTACTTGGTTTACTTTTGCTCTTAGATTTGGCAGGAGTCACGCGCTGCTCAGGTGTGCACTGACACCTGCTGGCCGGGGGCGTCATTGCGTCCTACTTTCAAAGGCCACTGTTTGACACATGTGGTTTTGTGGTATACATAGTTCCCACAGACCAATGAATGTCACATGACCTCCTCGGAGACGCCATCTTTGATGGCACGCTGCTGTGTTTGTGCATTCCATTAAACAGAAGAATGAGAATAAATGTAGATATTCAAACGCAAATTGGAAAAAAAGGGCAACTTTTGAGCAAATAATTGTATATTAATACAATGGCACCACAGTTTAACGTGCTACGGACATGTTTTACATATTTGATCAAATTATGCAGCAAAAATTAACAAGCAATGCAAACATTTCTCAAAAACTTTAGATTTAATACCAGTTGGAGCTCCATTTAATTATTTTAATTATATTAACAATTAATTTAATTAATGCTAATGCCACACGGACACTCTGGATTGCTGTTATTGTTTATTTCCGCGTTTTTGACCGTATGTTTTGGTGAATGGTGGGCAACTGATTTTTCCAGGCGTAAAGAGCAGTTTATTTTATGACACAGATCTTTTTACAGAAGCAATGCTGTTTGTGAACATTGTTTTAGCCCACCATAGAACTATTATTATCTATTTAATACATTTACGTTGCCCTCGAGAGCCTCGGACGCGACACCGATCCTCCTCATAATAAAGTAATCTAAATAATGAAACTCTCAAGTTACCAGCTATCAGCATACACAAGTTAGTACTGAGTAAATTACGTCTGTCAACACATTATAAGATACGATACGCACCTGACACAAAGTGCTCCGAGCATATTCTTGCGTGTTTTGAGGGAGTTTCTTGCCTGTTTATCTTCGCAAGCCATAACCTCCGTGGTTGTTCTGACAAAAGCTTAGTCTTCTCACATTCATGAAGTCTAATGATGGGTATACTGTAAAATCCAAGTTTAACGGAACCTCCGGCACGATTTGAACATCCATTGACCCAGCAGGAGATGACCATTTTCAACTTTATCACGACATTAACACGTTTCAGCTTCTTTTTCTATTGTTTTGCCCACAGCATGCCAATACAAATGTCGCCGGGTCGGCAAATCCCCGTATGTAGTGACGTCATGTGGGAACTATGTATATTATATAAAAAAAATGAAAACAGAATATTTAAAATTTGCTACACAACAACAGCAACAAATCTGTTTTAACATTGTGCTTTTTAATCATTCAGATTTATATAAAATTATCAATAATGGATTGATAATGGTCATCCCAGTCACCTCTGCAAGAGCTATTTTTCATGAATCTTTTTATTCTTAAATTGTTTATTTTAATTAGGTCATTCATGTTGTTTTTGCTCTTTTGTCCGGGTGCAGTTTTATGTATTTGGATTTTTTTTTACATGAAATAGTATGTTTTTAGGGAGAAACGTGATTGACTATAGAAAGACCCAATAAAGTATTTATTTGAAAATAAAATCTTATAATAATAAAATTCATGAATTGGTTGTAGAGGAAAAAAAAAATGTATGCATTCACATATTTCTCATTTTGGCTATACCCAAATGTTAAGCCCCCAACAATTTCCAATGCTTTTGACTTCAAAATGTAATAATCTTACATTTTTAATAAGCACATTAAACATTTCAAAAAGGAAAAGGTTGGATAGGAAAAAACTTTATTGATCTCACAATAGAGGAATTTACATAAAACACTTGACATAATGTTATATGTAACACCCTGTATCACTCAGGGTGTGCAAAAAGACAAGAAATATGCAAATAGGAAAAAGAAAACATGTCAAAAAAGTTGAATGATATAGAGTACATTTTGTGCAATAAAGGTATTTTATGAACATTTAAAGATAAAAAGTTACTATTGCAATAAATCACTACAAAGTCACTACAAAGGCCCTGCGGTAGTGCTCCTTCTTGTTCGAGGGTGCCTCCGTAAGTTCATCAGTTCTGTTTGGCTGCCTTCAAGTGAGGTATTATATAACTATGTTTTTCTTTTAATTATTTTAAATGAATATTGCATGATCATTTAATGAATCTTCTCTTGTAGTAAACCACTTTGAGCTGGTCGATGTATGAATTGTGCTCTACAAATAAACTTAAATTGTATTGATTTGAACTGACTCGCTGTCAGTTTCTCCTTTTGCCAGGCGGGGGCACACCAGGCCCACAGATCAAAACACATTTAATAAAGAAAGAGAAAGTGATAAATGTATACAATTCATCCCACTCTGGAGAATTCTATATTTCTCAACTAATGAGAATATGAAGGAGAAGATTTCCTTCATCTTGGAAGCTAATGCATTGGAATAGTCCAGAGTAACCGACAGGCACCATTTCCTTCAGATACAGGGATGTGAGCGATATTATAAAGTGGAGGATTTTCGTTGGGTTTTAAAGGAGGTAGTGTCTGAAAAAGCACTTCATGGGTTTCAACTTCCACGTCCATGCAACATCTTGAGGACCATTTTATCACCCAAAAGAAAGAATATTGGCTTGGAGATATGGGTGATAAATTGGTAATTGCTATGACAACAGTCTTCATAGTTCATCATTACCAAACCCATGGAGTGACTGGTTACAAATAGATTTTCTGACAACAAAGTAATACAAATGAGAATTCCAATATAAGGACACCTCCAGGCCAACATGACATGAGAGTTCCCAGTTATTTTCTGTTGGGTGTCATGTATGAAGGACAGAGGATGTGATTTTGAATGACAGCTGATAAGTGGTGCTGGGGGGACGTTGTGTTCCTCTGATGAAGAAAGCTGGACTGTGACCACTGACCATGCTGCTGGCAAGCCACTCTAGCCTATAAATATGTTTTACTGGTGCTTTTGACTGACCGCTCATCTGCTACTGGCACATTGTATGCTGGGGAATGCATGTAAAAAATCTGTAGATACACAGTCAGTGCATGAAAAGATACACATTTTGAGAGTATCAGATTGTTAATGGACTGTTACTGTAAAGCGTTGTGCAAGAAAGTCAAGTAGTACCTTTCAATGAAGCTGGTTAATTCAAACGTTATACTATGTTTTCTTTATTTTGCTTTTGGGGGATGGTTGAGGAGGTATCACACGGTCACTCAGATCTTATTATGCATGTTGTGTGAGTTTATAGCAGAGCATATGTGCCACGTCCGTAACTTCAATGCGTGTGGTAGATAAAAGTACGTTTTATTTCACGGCAGGGCTAAATGCTTCTCTTGTTATTTTCTACTGGCGCTCACAGCAGTCGGAGCCAGATGGGGAAGTTCTCTAATGATGTGACCATGGAAACAAGGCGAAGGGTCACATGTGTCTCTTCACTGCAGGAAGAGCCGCATCCACTCCATCCATGGCTCCGGTTTTAGGAACTGTGTGGCAACTCATCACATCTCACAACAGACGCACAGATACTTCCATTCCTTTGTGAAGGTGTTCGCAGTGTGTGTGCAATCAAGACATTTTGAGGGGCTGGATGCCACATAGGTATTGAACATATATACTGTTTGGTCAGATCTGGTAAAAGTCTTCATGGCTGGGGCTTCTCCAGAACAAATTGGGCAAAACTAAAGCAAATTGAGCCGGATTAAGTTCATTCGTTTTTAAGCATATGAGGTGATCACCATAGTGTATATACCTCTCTAGTCTTATTTGACAAGCATAATAATTGACAATTGGGAGGACCAACAGTCTTGATGATCCACCCGGAAGAAGAAAATCCTCCTTCATACCTTTAAGTGGTGCACAGAAGTATGAGTACACGTTACTTTGGTGGGTGCTGCTTGTGAAGACAATGTGTGAAATCTTGTCTCAGCTTACACACGCACCTCTCGTCGACAGCCATGTAATTAATGTCCCTGAGACTATTTAAAGCCTCTGCTAGGCTTCTTTTATTGTGCAAAGGACTGACAAAATGCCAGTTGATCTCATGGGTAATGTGGGATTATGTATATGTTCACAATCAGTTGGTATAGTAGATGATAATTCCACATTTCAGGCAACGATTAAAGATACAGTATACACCTGGAATGAAGAGAGGTTTTTGACTTTTACCAACACCAGATGGCACTCTACTTCTTTACTTTCCATCAAACGTGCTTTTGTCTCCAACTACACACTTTTTTTTAACAGAACATACTTTTTTATTTAGGGCTGCCTCTGCATAAATAAATCACATTTAATTCCAGATGAGACTAAAGTGAAGTCCAAATAGGCCTGCAATACATGACAATAACTTATTTAGGCTTTCTCTTCAACAATTCAAAAGTCTTAGATGCGCATGTTTCAACAGGTGCATTTGTCTAACTATGTCCAATCCACTCCACTTTAATCAGAACATTTCATAAGAAAATAGTTTGCAAAGTACTGCCCAACAAATCAATAAATACACACAAGAGAGTGAAATAATTCAAATGCAGATCTTCGGGGAAACCCTAAGATCCAGGCCGAGCTAATTAATACCAGCAGAATGAATGTTTTAATGCCACAGTGATTGACAGCTCTGCTCGTGATGCGCGGGTTCTTTCCTCCGCGGCATCCCTCAGCAACAGACGGAGATGTGTTCAGGTTCACCGCGTAAAGCGCACGTTTACTTCAGACAGTCACTGACACCACGCTGGAAATCATCATTCAAACCTTTGGGAATAATATTAAGCAACCATAGCTTTTTTTTTTTTGTTTTTATGTCCACGTTGATTGTTCAACCTAAGTAAACTTTATAGTGAACAAAACATGAAAACCTTACTCGAAGACAATCCACTTTTACTCACAATTCTTTTGTAAATCCAATTTTACCAAAGACAATTGTGTAACTACAACATTTGAATCCTGCATATGCCCCGAGCAGTTGGTGTCTGAATCCACTTCCTGAAATATACCTGGACAAGAACAGTTTGGCTGAACGAGTGAAACTGCCCTTCACATTGCATCAATAAATGAAAGATGTGACCACCAAGAATGCGTTGCTCATCTATCTATAACACCACCTATACTCTGTGGTGATACTAAGTAATTCCCAAATTTACTAGTATGATTTAGAAGGCCCTGGGACTTCCCAGGGAGCTGATTCAAAAATCAATATACATAGACCATCAGTAATGTACCCTGTTACTCCCTGGTCAACAATCCAGACGCCTACAACAACTTTAGTCAGAGCCTCTCTGCACCACAACAGAATGGTTCAGGGTTGACTTTACTTCATGAAGAGTACATTTTCATGTATTTTGGAGTAAACTTTACTACATACTGTAAAGAGTGAGGTTTCATGAATGATTAGGAGTAAACTTCTAACAGATTTTTTTCCAGGCACAGGTATCACCGAAATGATTGACAATTGGGGGGAAAAATAGTCTTGATGATCCACCCGGAAGTAGAAAATCCTCGTACACATCTTTGTAATGTTACTAATCACTGGTTTACAGTTATTTAAACATATTCACCATGACTTCTGTTGAAAATGTATGTTAAAGATTAGGCACATAACTTTATTAAGACTAATTAAAACCAAGACAAGTGGTACCTAATATATAATCATTGTCAAAACAGTTTGTTTCTAGAGTTTGCACATGCATGTATTTTTTGCCCCATATTTGCACATATTTAGCTCCGGTCTTAGAGACAAAAAAGTGAAAAAGAAAGGATCACACACTCTCAGCAAAACATCTCTCAGCCCAAAGCATCAACCAGTGACTCATGGGCTCATACAACTGTGCAAAATACAACATGTTTTCTAATAAGAAAAGGACATCATGTTTTGTTTTCAACATTGCAAGACATTTTGGGCTTAACCTCCTGAGACCCTGCGACCTCATACGAGGACATTACATTTTTGCCTCTTGGCACAATGATACTCAATTTTTTACATCCTTGACCTGATGGCCACATTTAGGGACACTGCCCGCGCCATCTTGTGGTGATATGATAGAATTACACTTAAGGCAGTAGGAAAAAAATGGTGGCAATATCAGCAAAAGACTTCTACAAGAGTTTACAGAAGAAAAATGCCCCAGGTAAAAATGCTATCAACATTTTATGAATGAAATCAATTTTTTTATGCACAATAATGTCTCTAGCTTCATATGGAGTTTGAAATTTGACAAATTTTGATTGTAGTAGCAGGCTAGGATGTCAGTAAAAGTGAAGCACTCGTTTGAGGACGCTAGGACTATGTACCGCTATCTGTTTAGCTAACAGTGTGGAAGATTTAGATGAAGTTACAGTTGTAAATAGTTATTTTGAATCACACATTTGCTTAGTTATGTGGTTTACAGTTGTAAATAGTATATTTAAGTACTAAGTGGTATATGCTAAGTATTGTTTAGTGTTGCTAAATTCTAAATCATAAACAATATAGCTAGGCTATAGCTAGCACATGATAGCCAAGCTATGAAGTGTCACTGATATACTGTAGATTTTGATGTTGGTTTTTAACATTATCATTACAGGCACACTTTCATTGTCAAGAGCAGAACAATTGCTGTTGGCAATTGCAGACAACTCTGAGATAGAGGACTTCTCAGATGGGGATGATTGTATCATCATCTCATACCTGTCAGTCATCTTCTGGTGTTTCCCATGGGGAGAGGCGGCGAGCTGGGGTGGCCATACTCATTGCCCCCCATCTCAGCCGCCATGTGTTGGAGTTCTCCCCGGTGAATGAGAGGGTCGCGTCCCTCCGCCTCCGGGTGGGACAAGTCTCTCATTGTTGTGACGGCCTACGGGCCTAACGGCAGTGCCGAGTTCCTGCCTTCTTGGAGTCCTTGGGAGGGGTACTGGACAGTGCACCGCCCGGGGACTCCGTTATTCTCCTGGGGGACTTCAACGCCCATGTGGGAAATGCCAGGGACACTTGAAGAGGGGTGATCGGGAAGAACGGCCCCCCTGATCTGAACCCGAGCGGTGTTCAGTTGTTGGACTTCTGTGCCAGTCACGGTCTGTCCATCACGAACACCATGTTCGAGCACAAGGGTGTCCACCAGGACACCCTAGGCCGGAGGTTGATGATCGACTTTGTTGTCGTATCATCTGACCTTCGACCGCGTGTCTCGGACACTCGGGTAAAGAGAGGGGAGGAGCTGTCAACCGATCATCACCTGGTCGTGAGTTGGATCCGCTGGCAGGGGAAGAAGCCGGTCAGACCTGGCAGACCCAAGCGTATAGTGAGGGTCTGCTGGGAACGTCTCGCTGAGCCCCCTGTCAGACGGACTTTCAACTCACACTTCCGGGAGAGCTTCTCCCAGGACCCAGAGGAGGGGGACATTGAGTCCGAGTGGACCATGTTCTCTTCCTCTATCACCAATAAAGCGGCTCGTAGCTGTGGTCGCAAGGTCTCTGGTGCTGGTCCCGGCGGCAACCCCCGAACCCGGTGGTGGACACCGGCAGTAAGGGATGCCGTCAGGCTGAAGGAGTCCTATCGAGCAATGATGGTTCGTGGGACTCCTGAGGCAGCTGTCCAGTACCGGCAGGCCAAGCGTGCCGCGGCCCGGGCTGTTGCAGAGGCAAAAACCCGGGACTGGGAGGAGTTCGGAGAGTCCATGGAGCATGACTATCGGTCGCCCTCAAAAAGGTTATGGCAAACCCTCCGGCGCCTCAGGAGGGGGAAGCAGTGCTTTGCCAACACCGTGTATGGTGCGGGTGGAGAGCTGCTGACCTCGACTGGGGATATTGTAATCCTAACCCTAACCCGGAGATGGTAGCCTTGAAAAACCCCATGCATTGCAGAGCACAAGACTGCATTGGAAAAGCCTGTCTCCGATGCATGACATGCAATGTGTACCTGTGCTTGCAAAGTGAATGCAACTGCTTTGCAGCATTTCACACTTGCCAATAGGGCTCTTCCAAACAGGCAGACAGATTGCTTTCTAGAAAAAGAGAGGGAGCTAGTTTGAAAAAAGCCCCGGTTCATAAGCTGTTCAGCAGAATTTTACTGTTTTAGGACTGTTAATAATATTTGCCATTATTTGTTCTAGTATTGTATTTATCAATTCAATTCAGCCATATTGAAGGCTTGAAATAGACAGTTTACACAGTATTTTGCGGTTTTATTTATGTATAGCCAATTTTTTGTCATGTGGATGAATGAAGAAAAAGGGAACCCAAATTGCAGGACTGAAAATCAAAGTAATTTAATAAAATAAATCCAAGGTAATGTAAAAACAGAACTGAAGACAGGACAAACATTGTGGAGACAATGGACGGACAACAAGTGAGGAAGGGCACAAGGTATATATACACACACAGGGACACACAGGTGAATCACATTAGGGCGGGGCAACAATCAACAGGACAGGCAGGATTCAAACTCAACCCGGTCAAAATGTCCACACCATGACATTTTTAGGCTTTGAAGATAGAGCTGTTTGGATTTTATGTCTAACTTTGATGTTTACATTTTTCAAATAAACTGTTATATACTATTTTAGACCAATGGAGTCTATTTGTATTGTATAGTAAGGTCGACCCACTGTCCTCATGTGAGGACATTGATTTTTGAGAGAAGTACTAATTGGATCAAGCTGAAATTTTGAATTTCAACTAATCAGGACCTTCCGGCCTAAAAGATCATAAATTTTCTCTTTAGGTTATGAGAGACCCACTGTCCTCATACGAGGACATGTTTTTTCTCAAAAACTACTTCCTGTACAAAATCACAATTTAGGTATTATACTTATTGGGTCCTACTTATCCTAAATAGCAAAAAAATATATAAAATGCACACCAGACAAATGCTCGGGTCTCAGGAGGTTAAGAGCATGTCTTGTTTATGTAGGGGTAAATGTATAGGTACAGAGAACCTTTATTCATCCCACAGTGGGGAAATTTCAATATTTCAACACAAAACATACAAGAAAAGTAACTGCAATGATTCTTAACTTGCTGTATATGCTTCATAAGAGCAACAAATATATAGAGAGTAAATTATATAAACATCTGGTAGAATAAAATGTGGATAGAGTGAAATTCAGTGGACATTCTGAAATTGCAGTATTGCACAATGCACATGATTGCAGCATTAACATCTAATCTCTAGATGAGATGACATGTATTGGCTCAGCAGCTCTCATTGTACAGTCTGACAGCAGCAGGAAGGAAAGACCCGTAGAACCCTCCAACAACATCAATCAATCAATAAATCAACATTTATTTATATAGCACAGTTCATACAGAATGCAACCCAAAGTACTTCACAATGGCAACATTTAAAACCAATTTAAAAACACACTGTAAAAACAAATACAAAATACATGCTGTTATTAGTGTAAAAGTTTAATTACAACAACTTGGCTATAGCTCAGCTCAATCCTTAACAGCTATGACGCACATACAAAGTCATTATTCGAGGTTTTATACAGAATTTGGACACATTCTCCTACACTCAACACTGCTTCAATTAGTGCGTTTCCCCACCCTGTGCTGACACCCTGAAGCCCCCATGCAACTTCCTATGTCCATATTTGGCACAGCATCAGCGGTGGCGGCGCGCGCGTGAGCTGGGGGAGAAAGGCATTTGGAGAAAAAGGGGGTCTAAAAATGATCTTAAGTCCTGCCAAACGTCAAAAGAAAACCTCGGGAAGCTTGTTTTGGTGCGAGTTGTGCGAAGAAGAGCCGCGCGCTGTGAGCCACTGAGAGCCGCTGACCACTGCTCCAACTCTGAGGACGCACCAGCGACCACCACCGTGTGTTCTCTGGACCCCAGGAGCCAGGTAAGAAGGGGTCCGCTCCAGCAGCATCATCTCACACCTGCACACTCACACACCCGCAGTGGACCTCTCACGGATGAGCTGAGACATAGGCACCTGTTGATTTTGTGCATGCGTAAAAGTTGTTTTGCAAGACATGCTGTTGTTATTACAGTGCCTTGTGTTTGTGCGTGATGCTCATGTTGACTCCGGCATATAGAGGCTGTTTTAAGACAATCAAAAAAGACTCAACTCGTGCTAAGTGGACAGATATGTTTGTGAATGTAGTTTTGAAGATACGCAGAATTGGAATATTGAGAGCATTTTTGTTTTGTTATTTTAAATGCTGCAATATAACTGATGTGACAAAGGAATTATACCGTAGATGCACTTTCAAAAACTAAAAAGTGAAATATCTGTCGGAAACCCTACCACTGTACGAAATATTTCAGTAGTTTTGGGCTGAAAGTAATAAGAAAATATATTGTATTGTATTGACAACAAAAAAGGTTTGACTACAATTTGACTACAATTTCTTGATTACCTTGAATACCAGATTTTTTTTTTGGTAAATACTTAAATATTACGTGAAACTGTTTCACCTCATCTGCAAAGAACTAATTCCAGCAATAGAGACACAGACACAGAAATGTTTCTGCTTGTGCCAACACTGCTCCTAAGACTGCTAGAACAATCAAGGAGGTTCGAAATAATATTTCAGGACTGCTTGTATAGAATATAAATTATATTGTTTCTAAAAACATGTCATTTATACGCAGTTAAAGGTGAAACAAATGTGAATACTAGCAATAGCAGCTTTGTTCAGTCCTGCATATATATCTATATATATTTATCTGTGCTGTAAATATGAACCTATACTTGCGATATTGCACTACTGGTTAGATGCTGAATTGTGTTTTGTTGACAATCACAGTGTTCAATAAAATCTTATCTAATCTATATTGTAATTGATTTCTCCATTCACTGAAAGCTTCATACTCAATTAGTATAAAAATAATAATCGATAGCTACAGCCCTAAAGAAATTTTACAATAACACCATATTTCTAAAGCATAACACATATTTTAATGACATGCTTTGATGCATTTTCTGGAGCTAAACTCCTGAATATTATCATCTGCAAAGTAACTCAAAAAACCTGGTCCCTTAATGTCCATATCCCCCCTAACTCATATTGTTTAGTCTTAGTTTTAATACAAAACTCTGCTTTAAATTCCATGGCTGTTAAATCAACTGTTCATCTGCAGACATGGGTAAGCCTCATTGATCTGTGCATAGGTGTTACGTGTTCGAGCGGTGGTGCTTCGCTGTTCGTTTCCTTCACACCGATGAGCTCTCTCCCCAAGTGACAACAATTACACCGCTGTAATTAAATCGCGAATGAAAGCACCATTTATTATGAAACAGCACAGAGCTCGCTTTCCTCTCTGTCCTCATTTTTTTCCTGATCTTTTATCAGAAACCAGTTCCCAGCATTTTAAAAAAATATATTTTGGTTAATTTGATGCCTATTATGTAGCGGTCTGATGGAATGGCAAAGGTTCTAGTAATGCTGGACAAATAATAAGAACTTGAACTTGTAGAGCACATTGAAGTGGGTGTAATGTCAAGTGTGGAGGTGGTGATATCGTCTGCAACAATGTTTAATGTCTGCAATTCACGGTGGCATGCTCACAACGGTTGTTTAGTGGGCGAGAATAAGTCGTTAAGGTTATTCAGTGTAATTGTTGTACATGATCTGATTGTGTGTCACTGACATACAGTGTCAGAAGTAAAAAGTCGCTAGCTTGATGCTAACTCCATCCAGAGACCTTCCAGAGACTTTATATAACAGCAGTACAGTATGTGTTCACCATAGACTGTAAATATCAACGGACGTAGTCACTCCTATCTCCGCCGTTCAAACAAATGGGCCAAAAAATGTGCTCTACTGGAGCTATCCATTATGGCCGCGAGTGGTCCCGCCCACAAGAAAATTGTGAAAAAACGCATCTGCGCATGCGTCAGCCGGCGCAAGCTCCTTTCCTTTTAACGAGTGACTTCAAAAATTCACAGCAAGTGGAACGGAGCCTTGGGCCAAGAGCCAACTTTTGGATCATCCTGTAAAGACGTTTTCGAGAGGTCTGCCAATGCTATATGTTAGCATTGGCTAATTCTTATTCAGGGTCCACCAAAAGCCCCGGTGATCCAAGATGGCGCCCTATTCAAATGAATGGCTTGTGCTAAGTAGCGCATGGGACTTCATGGAGACCGGGAGATTAGCAGAACTCGCCTATATTTGGGCATCGTCTGGTCCTCCCGGTTCTGCGCAGTGGACGAGCTCCCATGATGCGTGTGTGTGTGTGGCTTTCATGCACGTGCACAGAGGGGCCCGGCCGCGCTCTGACCAATCAGAGCTGCTGATCAGAACAGCAGCAGAGTGGAGTCAGAGCAAGAAGGAAAGGAGCAGAGTTTGTGGCAGTAAAGCGTGGATTTAAAGAAAACAGAAGGATTTAAGAAGAAAATAAAGTTGAGGATGACAAGGGACACTAAAATCCCCACAAAATCCGATCTATATGAAAGCTGTAGGTTCTCTGTCAGCTGAGGTCGAGCTGTTTTAATTTACATTGAGTTCTATGGGACGTTTTTCTGGGTAGCCCGCGTGAATTTAGTCTGCAGTTCCACGGTCGCCCCCTTTGCCCATGAGTTGGACAGCTATAAGCTAATACCCTATCCAGTTCTTACAGTATTGTAGATCCATGGTCCACCCTCATCGGCCCGGGGTGGTATTGCAAGCATGTCAGTGCACGTCATTTTGGCCACTTTTGAGCCCACGGGTGTTCACGGAGGTCATAAGTCATAAGTTTATTTTATTATTAAACGGTACCTCTCAGCAAGAAGGTCCTGGGTTCGAATCCCGGTCGGAACAGGGCCTTTCTGGTTGGAGTTTGCATCTTCCCCCTACCACTAAAAATATGTACAATAGGTCTGGCATGCGCTTCCTGTATTGGCGACCCCGCTCCCGTCTCTGTGTGGAGTGAGAGGACAAATGCCTAAAAATAGCAATTGTAAACCGCTTTGTGACTCTGGTCTGTGAAAGGCGGTATATAAATAAAGATTACTTACTTACTTATGTCCGCATCGGCGAACACGCTAACGCTAGCTGCGCTAGTTTAGTCACTACTAGAGCCTGAATGAGAACAACTCAAGCCCCGGCGATCCAAGATGGCGCCCTATTCAAATGAATGGTTGTGCTCAGTGGCGCTTTGTGAAGGCATGGAGGCTGAACGATTAGCGGAAGTCGCCTGGAACTCGCAAAGATCTAAGGGAAACTCGCCTGTATTTGGGCATCGTCTGGTCCTCCCGGTTCTGCGCGGTGGATGATCTCCCATAATGCATTGCACCAAACACGCGTGTGTGGGTCTCACACCGGGTCTCACGCACGTGCACAGAGGGGCTCGGCCGCGCTCTGACCAATCAGAGCAGTTCATCAGAGCGGGAGTTAGAGCGAGAGCCAGAGGAGCAGAGTTTGTGGCACTAAAGTGTGGATTTAAACAAAACCAAAGGATTTAGACAAAAAGTTCAGGATGACAAGGGACACTAAAATCCCCACAAAATCCGACCTTTAATAAAGCTGTAGGTTCTCTGTCAGCTGAGGTCGAGCTGTTTTAATATGCATTGAGTTCTATGGGGAAAATGTCTGGGTAGCCCACGTGAATTTAGTCTGGTTCAGTCTGCAGTACCGCGAGAATCCCCCGAGCACATGAGTTATTCAGCTACAAGCTAGTAATACCCTATCCAGTTATGATAATAGATCCATGGAACAACTACTGTGTTCCCCATTGTCAATCCTGGTTAAGTCCTGGTTTAGTCCTGGTTTAGGTCCTGTTTTGGCTATATTTTGTATTTTTGAGTTATTTTGTCTGCTCGCTAGACCGCTAGTCCCGTGACCACTTTGCGGCTCTCTGACCCGAGAGAGAGGTAGAGAGAGACGAGAAAACAATCAAGCATGCAAATGGAATTTATCGTGGCCAGGAAAATTATCACGCCAATTTTTAATCATCATGCGATAATTATGATTTATTGAATATCGCGACAGGCCTAAACAGGGGTCCACTGTACAAAATATGCTAGTCTGATAACACGCTCTTCCTCTTGACCACACACATATATAAGCCGCACTTGAATATAAGCCACAGGTTTTCATGTTGTAATGTAGCAGACGACTGTATTTACCGGTCACAACATGATTTAATGACGAGGTGTGCCGGTAATCATTCATCAGTCAAGTTTGACAATAAATGAAAAGTCCATAAACTCTGCTCTGGCAACTCTACCACAACAAAAATATACATATTTGCCGCATCCCTATTTAAGACGCAGGATTCAAAGAACTAGACAAAAGTTTCAGTTTTAGGCTGGAAATTACGGTAGTTAATTTGCTAAAAAAACTCCATCCATCCATTTTCTACCCTTTAATCCATTTCTGGGTCAGGGGGGTGGCAGTCAGAGATGCCACCCAAGTCTCACAGCACCAGCCCCTCACTGACCCTCTGCAGGTGGTGAGTCCACAGGAGGACGGCTGCTCTCTGAGTGAGAGCATAGCCTTGATCTTTCAGCTGGGGCTTTTGGGCAAAGTGGGGTTAAGTGTCTTGCCCAAGGACACAAAACTTATGCAACAAAAACGCGCCATTAATACAATATTTGAAAGACTTAAAATTTGCTCTTTGCCAAAAGGCAGATCTATTGTGCAACACAAATACATACATGAAATTACATGAAATAACTAAAACACTGCTACATTTTTCATTGTATTGTTTTTTGTTAATGGGCACACAAGAAACATTAGAGATCATTCTGCAGCTTTCAATTTGAGAAAATTGAAAATTGTTTTGAAAAGTATTGTTTTGTTATCGTTGAAGAACCAAATTTAGAAGTCAAATTTTGAGGGGGGAAGATTCACTTCACCCACTTAGAAAGTGTCTTGTGTGTGTAAATGGTTGGTGGTGGTCGGAGGGGCCGATGGCACATGCTGGTTGTCTCGCTTCTGGCAGTGTGCCCCAGGGCAGCTGCAAATGAATAATGACATCTTTAGTTTCCAAAAAAGCGCTTTATAAAGTCAATGCAATAATATTATTGAGCCTCTCGACAGTTTGAATGAATGTACCTGTTATCTGAGACTATCCACTCAGAGAACACTTCACTTGGACCATTTCTGGCTCACTTATGGTCACATGATTCTAAATTTGTGGAGATGTGGACGCTCCATAGTCACATAAGTCTGTTCACTTCTTTTGAAACAGATATGACTTTTTGAGCACTGTTGCATTTGCAGACTTTACATTAGATTAGATTCAAAGTTATTGTTATTACAAAGTCAGAACAATGCAACAAAATACTTACTTACTTATTATCTTTTTTTTTCTCATTACACACACACTGTCCTCTTAATGTGAAGAGACGACATCCGAAAGTGGATTGACAATATGTTATTAACGACTATGCAGAAACTGTTTCCTAATTTACCAACTTCAACAGTTAACTTCATAGTAATGCCCTATCGTGGTCCAGGTGGTCCAGCCTTAGCATCTCTAAAGAGTTTGCAAGCTCCTGCCATCAGTGTAAAAGTAACATGGGACACTACAGAGATGTGCCCAAAAAGTAAATCTCCAATCTCAATTTGTCCCAATTATCATCATGTGCTTTCAAATTTAGAGACACTAATCATAGAAAGGAGAACTTCCCTCTGAAGAAAAATCTGAGACAAATATGCACCATTTAATTTCATGAGTTAGGTGTTGTCCCCTTCTGTGTGGCAAGTATATTTCAGTATTTAATAAAAACCACACAAAAAACAAATCAGATCCATCAGTACGTTTCCCCACAGATCACCCAGCCCTATGCTATGTTTAAGATCACTTATGTCACAGTAAAACTGGAAAGTCAGACCTACCATCATGCAGAGCATATGGAAGTAGCTGGATTTTCATTAGGGACCAAATGCATGCTGGGAAATGGATTATGTGTTATCTGCAGAAAGGGTTCACACACGTCAGCCTCCACACGTTTCACTGGAAATACTCGCTAAAGATCTGAAGTGGAAGTGGCACTTTGACTTATTGGTTTCCGTTGAAGCTTGATCATACAGCATGGATGAAAGGTCAACACCTCCAGTAATGAGCAGCAGTTGTTTCTCAGTAATCACACACTGGTAATTCATGTAAACATCACAGGAAAAAGGCATTTTTTCTGCTATAATCTGATAGATAAATGCATATTATTACATTATAACAATAATCACAATCACAACAGTTAAGCGCTTTATGACTCTGATCTGTGAAATGTTTACAAATAAGTGTATATAAATAAAGATTACTACTTAAAGGTAAAAAAGGAGGATTTTCCCAAATATTTGGAAAGAACCGACCTCCTCTGACGGAAAGCTTTTTACCGTGTCTCGCATATCACCAGATTGAGAAGAAACTATAATGTGATTCATGGGGAAATATTCCCTATTATATGGGAGGATTTTTCCTCCCATATAATAGGGAATATTTCCCCATGAATCACATTATAGTTTATTAGTCTATTCCTATGCCTTAGTTTTGCTCATTTAATTCTGAATCTTTGTAAATTTGACTTTTGGATTATAATAATTGCACACACTTTTTATTGTTATTGTATCTTTATTATTATGAGATCATTTGGACATTTCACGAGATAGTACAATAAAAAGTAATCTAAACATGAAGTCAAAAGATGTTTAACATAAATTAGTGATGGGTTGTGAAGCAAGAGATCCAGGCAAGTATGGGGCGTGAGCAGTACCTGAGGTCTGCCGGCACTTCCTTTGCTGTTTAAGTATTTATTAAAATTAGTGTAATTTTCATCCATGGATTAATAATTAACTAGGACTAAACACATACTACAGTAGTTCTTGACTCGTGAGATCTGAAATCGTGAAGCAGACAACAGACATAAGGAAAATATGAATCAATTTTCTGCCTTGTTGAGTGTTGAGATTTCTATAAAGGACTCGAGTACATTCATATTAAACAAACACACCTCATACCTTCCCTGTTCTGTCTTTTATTTCTAAATCAGGATTACATTTAACATGAACACTTTCTTATAATGGTACTTAATAGACTGAACAGATGTTTTCTTTATTTTTTATTGAACAATGTTGATGCAGTGGGACAGATGAACAGCGCCAGTTGGACGCGAGTAAAAATAGAAAAGTTGCTTTTTCATGAAGTTGCATGTGTTGGAAACAGATATTGTACAGTCAAGGATCTGGGACATCGGGAACAGCAGCTGTCATCCACGGACAGTTATATTCAGACACTAAACTACTGTAAGAAAACTTTGTGACAGCCCTGAATTTTTTAAGGGCCGCGCTCTGGATACTATTGTGTTCACGTTTGAATCACTAAGACGGGAACGATTGCATCAGGTGAGAGCGCAGTGTCGGCTGCTTGAACATCACTTTTTGCTTTTTCAGTAAGGTTTTACCAGTGCATGAGGCTGTAAATGAGGCTTTATGAAACACGCAGCTGGGACAACGGATGCAAATTAGCCTAAGGCTAACTCCGGTACAATGCATCAAATGGAGGCATTTATGTTCTAATTGTACACTGTCCCTTTTTTAATAAATAAAATACAATAAAAAATACAATAGACACCTGTTTGCAAAATCATTTCATTTTCGCCCTAGTATTTATTAAAACGTTTTTTAGGTCCTGTAGCAGCTTTATACATTCTAACGCAGCACAGATTGCTTGAAATAAAACTATGGAAGATTTTTTGTGTCATCAGATTTTGAATGTTTTAAATGCATGTTTTAATATTTTTATCTTTGCATTTCAGTCACTAAAAATTCAGTTTACAAATTTCAATGTGAATATAATTTCAAAATGACATATTCACCTTCAAAATAAAAATGAATGAAAAAATGAAAAAAAAAAAGATGGAATATTTGTTCCATCAGAAATTGAATTTTAAATGGACCTGAATTCATCTATTTTAATGTTTTTAACATCTTGAATATTTTTGACTGTGAATTTCAGTTGATTTCACAATGTTTAATTCAACAGTTCAATTCGATGCGAAAAATTCAATGGTGAAAAATTCACATGACACATCCGGTGTTCTGACGAGTTGTGTGCTCTGTCAGTTGGTCTGAGCATGCGCAAATTAATATTTTGAAGGTGAATATGTCATTTTGAAATTTTATTCACATTGAAATTTGTAAAGTGAATTTTTTGTGACTGAAATGAAAAGATAAAAATATTCAAACATGCTTTTTCAGGGTTAACAATTTCAAATGGAAAAATTCAAGCTATCAAGTCTGATGGCACAAAAAATCTTCCGTATAAAACTGGTTCTACATGTGGTTGAATGCGTTCAGAAACTGGCCTCGCAAAACTGACCTCGCAATGGTTTTGTTCTCAGGGATGTGACAGAATCTTCTGACCCCACTAACATAACGACTGGTACATCAAAGCGTCAAATGCGAATCACCTCCTCGAACTGGTGGGGTCTTAAGCCAGCTTTTACTAAAGGAATAGATTATAACCAAATATTGCTTCTTTTCGTGTTGATGTAGATTACGTGGTGCTCTGAAATAGTTTAGTCGTGTTGTGAAAATAATATTTGAGAACATTTGGTCCTGTACAAATGCGTAGACCTTCAATCACTGGTACTGATAACGATTTTGATTTAGATTGTTAAGAAAGAACACCAAAAACAGAAATATATAATTGTTGCAGGGCTGTAACAACGAATTGATTATTTAAATTATTGAGTAAGTGATTTCCCAGGATGAGGAGGAAGAGAGTGTAGATGTCAGCTCAGACTGCTTCCCAGCGACCCGGCAACATATAGAAGAAAACGGTATAGATTTCGGAACTTCACATAGACTGAGAAGAATTAAAAAAACCAATGCGTAACAAGTCATCTCTGTGAAGATGGGCATCACTGGAGTTTTTTTTGTCAAACATAGAAAAAAATATTACATTGACTGACCTTTCAGGATCTAAATGAATAGTCTACCAACTAATCAATAATCTAAAATGAACATTCACGCCGCTCTCATTATTCCAGCCATTACCCAGGGATGCATGGCAGTAACATTGGTAGAACAATTACCCGTAGTGCACTTAAATAATCTCATTACTGGGTGTAAAGACATTTAATTGAGGTCGCACTCGCCGCACCCAGCGCCTCCTTTGAACATCCAACTTCACTTCAGCTTCACGCACAAGCAGACACTCGGACAACAGACTAATGACTTAGGAAGGATGTTATCGAGCGCCGCAGAAAGACTAATCTCAGGATAATTGTGATGTTTGTTTGAAGACCATCATGGATCAGCACCTCACACTCTGCTGCTCTTTTGACCTCTGAATTTTTTTTACATTTTTACTGAACCTATGAAGTGCATAATAAGCATTGTTAATCCTCCGATGTGTATACAAATCTCACAGAAATGTTGGTGTTTTGCTGCGGGATGAAGTAAATATTCATGTTTTGTTACTAATTCTTTTGCATCTTACACTCTAACACTAGAGTTAAAGTTAGAGTCAGGAACTGTTCATTTGGTTAAGGTTAGGGCTAGGAAAAGGCAAGGGTTATGTTGTAGCGGGACAAATGCCAAGATTTTAGTGTTTCATCTGGTCTGTAGTTTTCTGTCTATAACTCCCTGGCGTATGTTGGCAGATCTGAGAATACAAAGTTAACCAAAATTTGAAATTCTTGAAAAAACACACACATGAAAATTACTGACAATATGTTTAACAAATTCAGTTAATTATATGGCAATTGTTGAAGCTGTGTTTGTCTGATAAATGTAGTTTTACACTATGAAACTGTTAGTAGAGTTGTTGGATTTTCATTAAAGTGAATTAGAATATATTCAAAGTTTAGATAGCTTTGGGTTAACCTACGTGTGTGATGGGAGCATTCTCCCATTCCCGAGGCAAGAGTGAAAGAGCATAAGTAAACAAGAGCAGAGTAAACAAAACAAAGCATGAAGCCAGGAAACATCTGTGTTGTGACAAGAAGACTCCTGACTGATGAGAGGAGATTGGTTTTCTCACCTACTGTAGGTCATATTGTCACCAAATGGTCACATGTGTTTCAAATTATCAGGGTATAAGAACAGAGTTTTTGGTCCATTCTTTGTCACTCTGCTGCTTTCCATCCAGCAGAGACCCAGACTGGTGCAGTCTGTAACTTGTCTGTTTGTGCTGATGTCCAGATAACCTGTAGTTTTGAACCAGCGGCTGACAACATGTATTAAAGAGATTATGTTGTTGAAATGTGAGTAGTTATTCACATATTTTGGTCCTTCTTGCGCCGGATGCCAACATGCTTTTCTGCGGAGCTGAGGATGCCTCAAACATGGAGTTGGAGCAACGGTGAGGTCTTCTTCATTCAGAACTGCTTTGAGGACTCCATCTTTGAGGCATGGCCAGTCTCCGGTTTGAAGTTGACGGCAGAACTAGAGTTTCTGGACATCCACATGGACAAGGTAAAACAATTTTTTTCTAAAAAAAGAAACTAAATTTAAATCGTCTTTGAAGGCAGGAAATCCAATTTATCTTCTCAAAGAGCATTGGGGCAGTGAGATATCACGCACTTCTAAGAAAGTGGAGAATTTAAAAGGGTGAAAGTCCCCGTTGGTTAGTTCATCGGTACCAACAAAGCGACAGAATAGATGCAACTTCTATCCACTGGGTGAATAAACATCCTCAGAGAAGAGAAAACAAATTCTGCACTATGGACGCATACGTGTAGTTGGAAAACCAGATCTGGCCATTTTTGAGGGAAAAATGGAACATTTTGAGAGTGGTGATTTTTTTCTTCAGCCGATTAGTGACTTTTTGGTAGAACTTTGTGAGAGCTTGCATAATAAGACGACAACAATTTTTCTAAATAATAATTTAAATTGGAAATTGAAATTGCACGTTTGAGCTGCAGCCCTTGTGTCCCCTTCTGCCTCTTTCCCCTCCTCCCTTTCTGCTGCTCCCTGTTCCCCCTGTTCCCCCTCATCCCCCTCATCCCCCTTCTCCCTTGCCCCTTGCAAAAATTATCAAACGATAATTGTAATGTTAACAGCAGGTTAGAATTAACACTTGATTTTTGTGAAGAACACATGGCTTCACTCAGTCTGGGAAAGCTGAGTGATTTAAAAAACATTTTAGATGTGGAGGGAAAAATGTTGAAACAGCAAAAGAAGTTTCTAGATGCATGTATTAAGATGAGAGAATGCAAAGAAGTCATGAGTGAGTCAACACTAATGTTTTCTTCTGTTTCTGAGTCCATCACAGCCAGTCAAAGAGAGACACTTGGGGGCAGATGGTCTGGTCCTTCCCAGCCACAGCTCCATTCACAGCCACTGCCTCACTCCACTCCAACCAGGAAGACAGGTCTGGGAGCAGAGTGCATCCAGATGGGGAGGAGGGAGCGAAGCAGTGGCAAAAAGAAGCAAGGCTGCTTTAATTGTGGTTCTTTTGACCATTGGGCACGAGAGTGTTTTAAACTTCACAGATCAATTACAAGTTCATGTGCTGTGGATGGGAACGACCAATCAGACGCCTAAGAAGTCCTCTCTGACTGATGCTGACTCAGAACAATCAGATAAGTGGGAAACATTCTGAAAATAAGCAGTTTAATTTTTCAGATTTGAACAATAATCATGTTTAGTTTCATTTGAAAGGTTTAAATTCAACAGTAAGGGAAGTTACTGTAGCATGTTTAATGGTTTCATCAAAGAAATGTAAATCTGTTTGATTCTGAATATAACTAGTTATACATTATTTCAATAGTTAATTGTGATGTTTTCATTTCTGACACAAGAAAATATACAGTAATATGACTGTTTTCAGCAACAGTTTTAATTAACTGCTAAGGTTTTCTTTTGGGGTTTACTGGACAAAGGTTGAAATGTATTAACAAATGTGTACTTTGTGTGTTTTGTTTGAGGGGAAACACCTAAAACACCACTTTTGATGCTCAAAAAGCTAAAAGTTCATTCCTGTGAAGGAGACGCTCACTCCCACCCCCACCAATCATCAACCAGCAAACCAGCAGGCCAAACCAAGGCTAAATGCTGCAACGACAGAAGCAATGATGCAAAGGGTCATCCAGAGGTCAGACTCAAATCAACAACTTGACTCTGTGTGTTTTTGGGACATTTTGCAGATTTCCAAAAAATCTGAAAGACTGGGTTGACCGAAGACATCACCTTTGTGCAAAGATCTAAGGACTGGAGGTTTCCAGTTTTTGCTATCAGTTCTAAAGTGTGTGAACAGGAAAAGAGGCTTCTGGACATGATGGGGCTGTGCTGGATGGTGCTGGACGTTGCTGAATGCAGAAGACATTGGGGTGTGGAGGCGTGTCTACAACAGGCGTTACTGGACAATAGGCTTTTTGGTGTGGTGTTTAATTTGCTAACCAAAGTTGACACATTTCAAGTTAATACATTTCAGGTGAAAACGTTCCAGTTTAATACATTTCAAATGAACGTTTAGTTTATACATTTTGATGCTACATTAAATTACATGAATAAGTGGGATTATGTTCAGTTATTGAGCCATTTTTAATGTCTCAAACAGGGGGGAGATATGGTTTATAGGGGAGTAATTCTATGAATATGAAATGATCTCTAAAAAACTTTTTTGAGTTATTTTCTGTGTGTGTTTCTGTAACCAATGTGATTTTTATAAGACACATGTCAAGAGGGGTCTCTAAGTTGAGTCGACGCAACTTGGATTTCAAATGTAATACTGTGTTTGTATTAATTTCATTGTGTTCCATCTTTAAGTTGGTTTACTAAACATTGAATGTGATTAATTCTTTTAATGAAAAAAAGGAGGGAATGTTAGTAGAGTTGTTGGATTTTCATTAAAGTGAATTAGAATATATTCAAAGTTTAGATAGCTTTGGGTTAACCTACGTGTGTGATGGGAGCATTCTCCCATTCCCGAGGCAAGAGTGAAAGAGCATAAGTAAACAAGAGCAGAGTAAACAAAACAAAGCATGAAGCCAGGAAACATCTGTGTTGTGACAAGAAGACTCCTGACTGATGAGAGGAGATTGGTTTTCTCACCTAGGTCATATTGTCACCAAATGGTCACATGTGTTTCAAATTATCAGGGTATAAGAACAGAGTTTTTGGTCCATTCTTTGTCACTCTGCTGCTTTCCATCCAGCAGAGACCCAGACTGGTGCAGTCTGTAACTTGTCTGTTTGTGCTGATGTCCAGATAACCTGTAGTTTTGAACCAGCGGCTGACAACATGTATTAAAGAGATTATGTTGTTGAAATGTGAGTAGTTATTCACAGAAACGTACTTTTTTGAAAACATATACATGATATGCATTTCATTTAAGGTGTTTTGTTGAAAGTAAATGTGCACAGATTACCTAGAGGATAACTATTATGATCAATAGCTTCCGACAGTGAAAGCATTTGTTTTCACCTCAGCCGATTTATGGAAATGTATCCAATCGTGTTCATTCAATGTGTTTTATCCTGAAGATACAATCATGTTTATCCTTTACCATGGATCTATTATAATATATAGTTGTACAAACGCGGTGTGAAGAGAAGAGATGCATGGTGGAATAACGTCTGTGGGAGCATAAAACTACAATGATCAGAGAAGCAGGATAATATACACAGCCGTGGCAGAACTGTGGCTAAAAGCTCAGATTATTATTATCTTTCACCACGGCGCCCCATCCGCATCATGGTAAGGAAACAGAACATTCAAACTCACGTTTTCTGGAAATTGTTTTGCGGGAATTATGTGTGTTTTGCATATTTTAGGCTTGTCCCCTGAATAAGGTTTGTTGAAACTTACATAGTGACATACTGACATAGTTGGAGCGGGTCAGAACATCCGGAGACCAGTGCTGCAAATTGTGCCGCGTTCTCATTACTGTCAGTGTGAAGAAAGTTATGTATTGTTCACGTGTGAGTCTGTTGTGTACAAACTACAGCAATGTGCCTCCTGTTGTTTTTCTCCAGCGACCAATTTTTCCTCTGTAAAGTCCGCTTTACTCTTGTCATTCGTTTGCCTTAAAAAAATTGCTATACAGCCGACATCCGCTCGCCTCTAAGCTAGCGGCAAAGTCTTTCTCGCTGCCGACTTTGAGTGATCACCATGGCAACACGTGCCGCACAGCTGTCTGCTCTCGTGACGCTAATGTAAATTAAAAATGTGGGTATCGGTTCTCTGGATCGGGTCGACCTGATACCCGATACCAGTATCGGTATCGGTGCATCCCTAAAATGCACAGTAGCCCTTTTTCTAAATGATCAATGTATTGTTTGCAGCGTTTAATTTTGGCTTCTCTTTTCACCCTTTATTCTCCCCACATCTATCCTTTCTTTAGGATCGAGCCAAATGGGAATAAATGTTTTTGTTTTTTTTCCAAAATAATATTTCTGAAAATATTATCAGCCTCCAAAATCTAAAATTGGAAACAAGATATTACAGAACATCTGACCTGGTGTCATCATCGTGTGAGTGTCCAGGGAGTGTTCTGTCATTTATCTTTGATGGTTTTTTTTTTTATTATTTTGTCTTGGAGTCGAAATTGTGTCTCATTTTTACAGAGATTAGGGATATGTTAAATTGCTTGTTATACAATTAACCCAAAAAAGTCATTGCACAATGCTTGCAAGATTACACTGTTTCTTTATTGCCCTCCCATAATGGTAATCTCTTTTTGTCCAATTTAATTTACCTGTATTTACTAGGCCCTTCTTGACGGCTGTTACCATAGAGACACTCCATCCTCAGCGTGGCTCCTCTCTCCTGTTCTTTGCCTTTGCGGGTCTCTGTGGAGACAGACGCACCGGTAAAGCTGTGTTTGGCTCCGTCCACGTCTCCCTGGCACCCATCGCACAGCCGCTTCTTTGTCACTTAGGTTTCTGATGGCCACGACTGTGAAAATCCAACTGGGAGAAATCCATTGCTGTGATTGAAATACAGCCCACCTGGAAGACAGCCTGTCAACAACACGCCAACAGTCAGGATTGTTTTCAGCACAATATCGTGGTTTGTTGCACAAGCAGTCAGGATTCAGTGTGGCTGTTAAAGGTGCACTGTGTAACTTTTATCTACAGGGTTCAGTGTGTGACCAGTCGTTATGTATTTTGTGAATAATAAGAATTGAGAATTTGTAGCGTTTTTTATTAAACCATAACAATGTAACAATGATCCTGATAGTAGCCTGATTCATCGGCCGTGGAAATTCTCCAAACATTTCGGTGATCATTGCCAAGACAAAATGTATGACTTGGTCTACATCCATATTGATGCATTGTTTACTGCTGAACTGACGGAGGCTTGAGTTTGACGTAAAGGCTTCACATCTGTTCATTGATTGGCCGTAGTTCCTGGTTCTCCGAACCGTTTCTGCCGCACTTGACCTTGAAGTTTAGAATAAATGAAACTGAGCGCAGGCACTAAGTAGCACCAGCTTGGCTCAGCAACGCCCCCAACAGTGACACAATGTCAGTGACATGGCGGTATGTGACGTGACAGACGTGGATATTATCTATATCTGGTGGGCCAGAGGAAACCAACCCAGAGACAGGGAGAAACATACAAACGCCAACCTTCACTTGCCGTGAAGCATGAGTTCTCTCCCTCAACCTGTTCAGGTTTGATTAACTGCCTGGAACAAAGCAAGTTATCCTAAGATCTGAGTTTCACAGCAATTGCTGTGAAATTAATGTATAAGACTTAGTCATTTTGAAGTGTGTAAGTACTCCTTTTAATCAAGAGCTGCTAATGTCTTGTAATTTAATGCATGTGATTTATATATCTATTGGTTTGTGGCCATGACATAATATGCACTTAATGCTTTTGCACAGAAAATGATTATAAAAACTTAGCTTGACATTTCCTCATTAATTAATTCTGTAACATGATCACAATGAATTCTAAGGCCCCATTTAGACGGAGACACTGCGGAGAGCAGGCTCAGTGCTCGAAGTGCTAAGCGTCTACACGACAACGGAAAACAATGTAATTCTTGTGCCCGGCCAGTAGGGGCCAGTGGTACAACACGACACACGCACCCCCACCATTATATCAACAACATCCTCCTCAGGCCACTTTAAAGACGGGGAAGAATGCACGTTATTCTTCATTTAACAGTATCTTCGAAAATGGAAACTGAAACTAGAGCTTTGCGTGGTTTCGTTTGGACTAACGAAGGAGTAGAATTCTCCTCCATGTAGCGCTCGAAGCACGTCGCCACCATTGTTGTTTACGTATGTTCTCGGCTGAGGTCATTTTTTCACTGTTTTTACATTTTGCAATTTTTTAATCTAGCACGCTTGCCCAGACTACAGGGATGTGCGGCCTTATTTGAAACTTTCCTGTGGTCATTGCAGCCAGAGAATTCACACATTTTTCTTCACTCGGCTGTGATACAGCCCCTCGCCGTGCAGTGAATCTATTCTGTTCCACTCTGGAGGCCGTTCCTCAACGCTAGCGTTTTCACCCCCCTGAAACACTGTCTCTGTGTGAACAAAAAGCCAATCCGATTCCCAACTCCATTGTTTTTCAACTCCAAAACAGCACATAAATGTGTCTGTACCATGTCACTATATTTTTGTTCACTTGCTCAAGGCGTGACTCATGCCGCTCTGTAAGACATGACAGCTACACAAGAGCTTGAAGTGAAGTGAAAACATGTATGTGAAAACAACTCTTCTCACGCACTAAACCTGCAGACGTTTTTTACTTTCTATAGTCTAACTCTGCTGAGAATGTGATTGGTTTGAGACAAGCACAAGCCGATGACTGACAGAGATTTTTTCCCTGTGAAATCCTGACTGCCAAAGTATACCCAGTGATGAATACTGTATTGTGCTGTCTTTTCACAACAAAAGACCCAATAGTCCCTGTCATTAACCGTTGACAATAAAAGACAATTAGCTCTTTGTGCTGGTAGAGAGAAATGCTGAGCTCACGTTACCACTTTATCATGCAGACAATATTTCAAAGTACAATAAGTGCAAAAATGTCTTCAGCTGTTTGCAAAACTTCTATGATTTTATCTTCCAAATCTGTTCCAACGCCTTCTCTAAAAAGACTCTCTAATGAAAGCTGCTGTTGATTGTAGCTGCAAAGTTCTGAGAAATATCTTCACTGACATTTACATACTGTTCTCTCCTCTGTGCCATTTAATGCAAACATTGTGTAATTTTGGAAACTGCTGTGTAAGACCAATGCATTGTAGAGAAATCATACAATTGGTGTCCATAAATGGATTTTATGGACAAAAAGGTCTATCAACATCTATCATCAAAAACAGAGCTGGGGTTGATTTTTGATCCATCCATGCTCCTAACCCTAACCCTAACCCCACCCCTTCTGTCTAAAAGCTCCCATCTCAGTCTTGTATGATGTCATTGTACCGCTATGACATCACTTTCATTGAAGTTTTCTGTAATCTTTCATCTTTATTAGTATAGCATCTTTCACACACCAGAGTCACAAAGCGCTTTACAATTGTTGTGTCTCTCACTCTGCACAGAGAAGGGAGCGAGGTCGCCAGCACACAGGTTGCCAGACCTATTGTACATGTTTTTAGTGGTGTGGGAAACTGGATCACCCGGTAGGGAACATGCAAACTCCACTCAGAAAAACCCCATTCCGACCGGGATTCGAACCCAGGACTGAGAAGCGAGAGTGCTATCCATGCACTCAGCTACCGTGCCCCATTATTCTGTCTTTTAAAACCAGCGTTTTCCCCGTAAACTAGTTTTTAGCTCTACAATTGCAGAGCTGTCTTTGCGGCTAGTAACTTTGAAATTCTGAAAGAAACCAAAACCAAAAAAAATCTACTCCTTTCTCTGGTGTTAGCATCTGCATTTACCTTTGATACTTGTTTCAACATATGTTTTCAACTGAAGATATTATTTCACATTCTAGAACATGACATGACAAAGTAAAAAGTTGCATTTTAATTTTCAATGGCCAAAAATAATGTGTAATACCTTTTCTTTAAAGCGATAATGTCGTGGGGAGCGAGCCTTGAACCGCAATGCAATGTTAAAACCTTCTAAAATAATCTTATTCAAAGTAAAGTATTAATAATGGAAATGCATTTAAAAGTGCATTGTTTTAGTCAACCATTCACCTTGGATTACATAAAATAGCTTGAGGATAGACATTGAGGGCTTATGTCTCCGCCACATTCGTCATTGATCCACATGTTATCCACTTTGTTACACTCAAGTGGCTATTCTTCTTCCCTGTCACACACCACTCTCTGACAACTTCAAAGAGCTGCTGGGCTGAAAGTGTTTCAGATTTACCACTTCAGATGAAAAGAAAAATGGTCTCCACTATCCAACCATCCAGAAGTTTTCTTAACCTCATCCCAGAAGTGTGATTATAGATGGCAGTTTGGGCTTGCTCATGATCAGGCGTCTATGACAGAATACAGGTATTGTCCACAGCAATTGTATAATCCTTCAATGGTTTATTTAAAAAGCTGTAAAGGTCCAAACTTTTTATGATGTATGGAATTTTGTTCAATGCAATTAAACAGTCATTCTGTGTTGTACTTAACGCAAAGGGAAGTTTGATTCTATATCACAATTCATACACGATTCAACTCAATGTGCTTAACAAAACCAGATACAGAATCACAAGGATCACAACAATCAAAATACATTAAAAAGAGTGAAGATAAAATCGCTCAGTTTTATGCACAGCTAAAAATCACTGTTTTAACCTGGATTTCAACATTGTCTGAGTAGAAGCCTGTCTAATTTTTTTATTGACGACTGTTGCTTATTTTAGCTGCATAAAAACGCTGCCTCCCCATGTTTAGTCCTGACTCTGGGTACCGGCAGGATGCCAGTCCCTGTGCTCCTCAAAGCCCCAGTTGGGTTCATATTGCACTTAATATTGGAACCCACACCAACCCATTTTTTCTGCACAATCATTTGTCAGTATTTCCCGGTCACCACAACTTGTTAAAACGACATATATATAAGTAAAACGCTATACAACCCATTCTCGTCTGGTTGGTTATCTGAAATAGCTGTATGCTGTGCTCCTGCTATACAATTACCTGTCATACGTTTTAATTCCGTTAAGTGTAATGTCATTGGGATTTGCAGCTGCTCACCACTTCACGTATATTCCCTTTAATAACATAATCAGGCTGCTATTTTGAGTCTCCAAGATGCTCAAAGATAGTGGCACTAAGCTGCTTCATTTGTACTGTTTCTCGTCCTCTAAGATGGCAGGCCTTTTCCTTTTCTTTGCTGTTTTGAATGTCACAGCTCTAACAGGAGACGAAAAAGCCCCTTTTCATGTCTGCAGACGGAATGTGACTTGTGCTCAAGCTGCTGTCAATCACAGTCTAAAAACACACTGAATATAGTTGTAAAAGTGACAATGGGAAACTTGAAATAATACATTAAAGCATATTATATTATTCATATTATTTAGTCTTAGTTACAAAAACATTGACAATGCTGGCCACAATATTGATTTTGAGATTTGTAGTGCTTTTTAACTATTATATTGTTTGAATGCATAAAAGTTTTAATGGTTTTTTTGTCATTTTATTTTTGGTCTCCTTGAGTGTTGTAAAGGGCTCTATAATTAAAATTTATTGACTGATATTTTGGTTCTCAGGCTGATGATCCAATGAGAAAGCAGCGAGTCACATGAGAAGTCAAAAGAGTTGACAGAAATAAGGCTGTTGGCTGTATGGATGCTGTTTCTCTTGCAGTTTATGTTCGTAGACAGGCGCGTTCATGTGTGTATGTTCATGTGTGTATGTTCATGTGTATACGTTCATGTAATTTTGCCTCTCACTATTATACTTGAAAGTGTCTGTATTTGATCAAGGTTACAGATGAGCACAGTTTTGCAAAGTACTGACCACAGTGTATGTTTAAAACACATTGCTGCTGCTTACAGTTAAACCTCACATCATACGTCCTTCGGAAGTGTGTTGCTCAATCACAGTTGTGCCTCGCCAGAAAGACCACCTCTATTCATTTGGGAATGCAAAATGCCGGGTCCATGTGAAAACACCTTATACAGTATATCAAGGGCACATGTGGTAGAAACTTAAATGGACAGGTTTCTTGGTTTTTCTACAAAACCTGATTAACACTAAACTGGTCTCACGAGCACTCCAGTTTGATTGAGATTAAAGGAATAGTTCACCGTTTTTACATACTGACATATGTTCTTACCTTACCTTAGACTAGTTAATACGTACCTGTCTGGTCTTAGTCCGTGCCAGGGCTGGACTGGGACAAAAAAACGGCCCGGGCATTTTTTCCTTCTTACCGGCCCAGGCATGTTTTTGTCACTTTTTTACAGTTTGTTTATACCAGGGATCGGCAACTCAAAAGGTTCAAAGAGCCATTTTTGACCAAAAAACCAAAAACATCTGTCTGGAGCCGCAAAAAAATAACATCCTTGTATAAAGCTTATATGAAGGTTACACAATGTAGCTACATTATAGCTACATTAGCCTAATATCTAAATGACCAAGTAAAGGCTACAAATACATAATAAGCATTCATGATTATCAAATGTGTGTTTTCACTGCAGCGTGTCCTGGAGAGAATGACGCACCATGTGATGACTCTGCTTTAACTTTGACTTCCATTTTTTGCCTTCATGCAACTGTAGAAATACAGTAAATAAATCTGCTTTTTGGCTCAAAACACCTGCACTGTCCGCTAATATCGATCACGTCACAGGCTGAAGTTTGCTGGAGCTGAATGTCCTTTTCTTTCACAGTCTTTGCGGAGGTTTTTGAAGTCTGAAAAAAGTGCTCCGGATTTTGTATGAAAGAATCCTTCACGTAATCCCTGTGAACGGTATTTAGTGCTTCATTGTTCCTCGTGTTGCAACAAAACTTCCTATTACATCGCAAACATGAAGCAGTCCTTCCTCATTGACTGAAAGCAAATGTTCAGTCTTGTTCTTAGTCCAGTCTTATTATCGACTCTTTCTCTTTTTATCTTTGGGATCCGTGCGCACACGCCGGTTTGTTTACAGCAGCGGCCGCCTGGCGCGGGGCTGCGTCACAGGATATGACGCACTACGTTGACAGAAATGTTGAAATTGAATATTACTTATACACATTTTTACAGCATTGAAATACGTTAGGAATATTTTTCCTACCACAGAAACCACATTCAAACTAGGAATAAAATATAGACCTCCCACTCCATTTTCAGACATTTTTGAAAAGGCTCCAGGAGCCACTGGAGGAGCACTAAAGGTTGCCGACCCCTGGTTTATACAGTATGTGGAAGCATACTCTAGAGGATCAGGATGTCTACAGTTTCAACAAAAAAATAAAGTGCAATAGTCTACATTACAAGAGAGTAATAAACATGTCTCAGAGTGAGGGAGGTGGGCACAGACAATACTATTGTTTGTTACAGGGATGAGAATTGGTCAAAAAAGTCTGAAATGCATATTGTCAGCCATTAGCTGGCTCTAAATCCGTTTAATCTGTTCACAACATTTTACTTTTGGGCTCAAATATGAACTTTTAATTCAATGGAAAATTTAGGTACCCGGGCTTTAATTTAGTCACACTTTGAGAGGAGAGGGGAGACGCGGACTTTTTCCTGCAGCGGTGTATTTATTGGGTGCACAAATTACGCAAAGACATGCATGGTCCTGTGCGCGTTTATGGTCTTGGGTATGGTCACGTTGCGGCTACGCGCTCACCGTGTTGTGTTGTGAGCTCCGGAGAGAAGTTAGTGCGCAGAGAAGTTAGGAGCGCTACGTCCGCGCACTAACTTCACTCCGGAGACTTCTCTCTCGCTGCTACTGTGTGTATTACAAGTCACGCTGCTTCTATTGACGGAAGTGAGCGAGAGAGAAGTCTCCGGAGAGAAGTTAGTGCGCGGACGTAGCGCCCCTCAGATTACTACGCCTCACAATATAGTACCCGTTTTATCCGCTGAGAAAATCGACAGTTACATTTCTGTGTTACTATACTTTGCAGTGTAACACGTCACGTAACTATATACATTTAATAGGGAACACTTGGAAGAGTTTGGTAGCTTCTAGCGGGAGCTACCTTTTGGTGCTACACAATATACAGAGGAGGCTGCGGTTGTGCTCCCGTTTTTGCTCCGTTTGCATGACAGAGCGCACGGACTAAGACCAGACAGGTACATATTAACTAGTCTAAGGTAAGGTAAGAACATATGTCAGTATGTAAAAACGGTGAACTATTCCTTTAAGAGAGATTTTATTTTTCCCACAGTGGTAAAATGTCAGTGTTGTATCACCAGTTACAGAACAGTATGAATTAGGAGCACACATATATTGACCTTAACTCAATACTAAATAAATTAAATAAATCTCTGATTTATTAGTGACATATTAGTGCTGATTGTGTATGGATTAGTGTGGATAATGAGATCCTTTCTTTGGGATTGTCCAGAATACATCCAACAGTCCTACTATTCCATCTGTCATTCCTAAAACCACACTCAAACAGATCCGAACAGTAGTATTTCACTATGATTCAGAAAGTGTCTCTCTGTGAAGAGGCTCACATAATTATAGTAGTGCTTATGTTTGGTCCCAATCAGCCGTTTGTTTCCATTTGAATGTCTTTGTTGAACCTTTCCCCCCTTCATTCCTCTCCATCAAAGCTTTGGAAAAGTGGTATCCTTATAATACACGGTCTCTTTACTTTATATTGCGAACTGTGTTGAAAGATGTTTTTGCCAACATGCATCTTGTTCCAGCGAGAATTGTGCCCCGACTTCGATATTGAACTGTGTGTATTTATAGACACCCAACCTTCTCTTCAGATTACAGGGATTAATTTACAATAAAAGGTTTAAACCTGCCCATACGTCTGCTCAACACTACACAACTCAAAATCACATACTCTGTGTACAATTGTATCCTGTATTTATAGTCTTAACCTTTTACGCCCTTCACTCTCAACATCACTACAAAGTTAAAGCAATATAGCTACATATTTCAGGTCCTGTTTATGTGTAAAGGTAAAGGTGCACTTAATTGATCCCCGTTGGGCAATTCATCCTCTGCATTTGACCCATCCTGATGCTGCTAATGCTTACGTCAGAAGCAGTGGTCGCCGTAGAACAGCGCCCGGGAACCCAACTCCAGATGTTGATGCTGATGCTTGGCTTGGTCAGGACTACCAGAGCTATTGTGCATGTTTTTTAGTGGAAGAAACCTATGCAAGCATGGGGAGAACATGCAAACTCCACTCAGAAAGACTGCGTTCCGACCTGGATTTGAACCCAGAACCTTTTTGCTGAGAGGCGAGAGTGCTATCCACTCAGCCAACGTGCTGCCCACCGTGCTGTGTAATAACTACTGTAAATTATTTCATTGTTATTATTGTATTTTACGGCTTTTATCATCAAGTTAAATCTTTGGGAGTTTTTGATTATTATCATATGGGAAAACAATAACCAATAGATTCCAATATAGTGTTTATTAGTTCCACCTTTGCCTGTTGTTTCTGCTTTACCATTAAGATATGGTTCTATAGTTCATTTGTACATGACAGAATGAACCAGAGACAGTGATTATGAACATGAAATACTATTTATCTGTAACTTGTGCAACTCTAATATACACACTGAAAGTTTGAGATGTTTGAGCAGCGACTGTGATGTAGCAGTGGCCACAAAGAATCATTTGAAAGCCATCTCTTGCCTCCTGAGTCTGAGGTCCCCTAAAGGCTGCGGCACACAATATGTATCGCCTCATTTCCCTGATTACCTTAAAGACGTATGCAGTATGGAGTATGTGGAGAATAGCTTTTGAAAAAAAACCTCTCATCTTTGTGAGCATCAACGTGTAACTCCTTTGGGGACTGACACATAAGGCATTTTATTATACCCTTCGTAATTCCTCTCTGAAGTAATTTCATGTTGCCAGGTTAATATTATAAAACATACAATTTAATGTTGAGATTACATACTTGACAGTTTTTGAAGGAAAAATAGGTTTCACAGTGAGCATCAATAATTCCAATTTCATGTTTGGAAATATGCTTTTTCTTAACTTATAAAAAAAACTAAAAAAGCACTTGTAGAGAGCAAATCTCCACCAAGAGAGGCCGATTGCTTTCCAGTTTTCTGGATTGCTGTTCTTTATTCCTCATAAATTCAGCCTGTAAGGATGGCCATTCTGCTCTTATAACAACTTAAGTAAGTAAGTAATCTTTTTTTTATATAGCGCCTTTCACAGACCAGAATCACAAAGCTCTTTACAATTGTTGTGGGCATTTGTCTCTCACGCCACACAGAGAAGGAAGAGGAAGCCTACACAGGCATGGGGAGAACATGCAAACTCCACACTGAAATGTGCTGGAGGTGGAATCGAACCCACCTCCAGGACGGGGCCGGGGCGTCGGTTTCTGAAACCCCCTGGGGAGGTGTTCTGGAGTAGCAGGGCCCAGGGAAGACCAAGGATACATGTCTCTCAACTGGGAAGGGCTTAGGATTTCCCCAGATAGGCATGGAGGAAGTGTGCGTGGATAGGGAAGTCTGAGGGTCTCTGCCTGGACAGCTTCCCCCGTGACCCGGCAATGGATAAAACAAAAGAAAATGATATGGAATTATGTTGAGAGCACTGTCTTCAGAATACTAGTTTGGAAGACGTATGTGCTCCTTTGCATATATCGCACTATTATAGTGTAACAGTTCTTTTATTTGTTTTGGTAATATCCTGCCTAAATTGCATAGTCAAATAATGTACAGTATGCATTTCAACGATCTAAAACACACTTTCCGATGACATTATCAATATCACAATGAATGTTTACCGTGATATTGTTCAACATGAATTTGTATGAGACTTGGCCTTCAGGCTCTATTCTACCCCAATTACATATTCTAAACCTCTTCTAGCATAACGCTCTTTGACTCCTCTGGAAAAAACATGAAGACACAGGATAAATAGTGAGTCAGACAGAAATAGCTCACACCTTTTTCCAGTGGAGGAAGTCTGTAATTATGTTAAGAGTCAGGGGGGATCATTATGCAGCTGATTATTCTAAAAGAGTTCCTCAAATTTAATGTGGTCCCTGTCGTCATGAATAATGGTCCCACAGCTATAGCGTCAGACAGTCTAAAGTTACCTCTGCCTGCACTAGTATGAAACCTGTGCATTTTGTCATTTTAGAAACAAAAATGAACAGAAAGAAAAGCTACTGCTGCCTCTTGTTTTTAGTTTTATGTGAAATCTTTAAACTCATCAAGACTCATTTGCTTTGAGGGTGGTTGATTTTGCTGAAGACACATGCTCTGCTTGTCTCCTTGGTGATTGAAAGTTTCATGTAATTTATGAAAAGAATAATATTGAGGCTGGTACAACAAACTACTAAAATGAGTAATTTAAAACGTTTTTTGACACTGTAAGTTTGGACTTCTTATTCTCTTTTATGTGGTGTTAATTTGTTTATGTTTCCCAATCACTGTGCATGTACTCATATATGTTTTATTCAGGCATTAAATGGCACTGTGTAATAGTTTATCATTCTGACATGGTGTACTTTTTAAAATAAAGACAGACAGAAGCAATGAAGTTATAGGTTCAGTTTTACCTCCAGGCCTTTCTTTGTGAAGTAGTAGGTTTCCACTAAAAACATGTACAATAGGAATGAGTGTAATGAGAGAGTGAATGGGTGATCACGGTCAGGGACTTCAATGCGCCAGTGTGAAAGCATCTCGCTTTTGTCATCACTGTGTGTGGGGAAAAAGCAAAAAAAACCTGTATACCAAAATTGATTGACCAAATGCTCTATATACATAAACATTTCTTACTTACTTACCTTGCCATATTTTAACTATTGCAAAATTCCATAAAAAGAGTATTATTAAGCTACTAAAATTTTTGACCAGATTCAGTTCACGATTGAAACGTGGTCTGTTTCTCAGGACGACGCCATGACAACTCTGCTGGACCTGAAGAGCAGTGTGCTGCGGCAGGTGCAGAGGAGCCAATCCCTGCGGAGCAAAAGGGACCCGCCCACGCCCACCCACAGCAGCCCCCACGCACACCAACCCGAGCCGCTGTCCCGCAGGTAAGCCCCGCCCCTTTATCCTGAGCTCCTGGTTCTACAGCTGTATTCCTCTATCTTACTTTTAACATTTATAACAAATTATTATTTGCGGGGGGGTTGTGGCAGCTTCATAGCCAGGGATCATAACCTTAAACTCTATGGGGAAAGTTTGTGGATTTACCAGTTGAGCCAAACATACATTAATACATACACAATACATTTTTACTTGAAGCTGAGTCATTTTGAATCTGTCAAAGGAAGGAAAGTAAATGTGAGGGTTTGTCTGCTGACAGTTGGTCGGCTTGCTTCTGCATTATTATCTGTCCAGCTAAAAGGAGGAGAGGACCAGGCTGTGTATTCTTGCTGTGATCACGTTATTCAATGTCCTAATCCTTTCTTGTCACCTTAGTATACTTTAAGTTAGTGGCACAAGAGCTGTACACATATTGGTTACTGACTGTGAACAGTGTCAAGTTTTATTAAATCTCACTAGAACAAGCAGCAATTCATTGACTTTCCTATTTTTCTTGACCCTTTTACCAACAAATGTGATCTAAAAACTTTTGTGTTTGTTTTCTGGTCTGTTTTGTTTGCGTTGGATGTTTTTAACTTACTATTTGCATCACTCTGGTCACCATTTACTGTAGAAGAACGCCAGATGTGACTTAGTTTGATACACTGCAAAAATGATAAAATATTAGGTAATAATTACTAATGATAATCAAATGGCTTTTATCTTAATTTGAGTACATTCTGACTGTCTTATTACCAGATTTTCCAATGGGACAAGCCATTTAGTCTAATGTCAAGATCTGTTGCTTTATTTTCTCATTCCCAGGGGCATCATTTCTCATATCTATTTAAAACAAGATACTGTTGCTTGTCCCATTAGCACATTTTGAATTAAGTTAGTCAAAATGTACTCAAATTAAGACACATTTTGCAAATTAAAAAAATGTCATCCTTTTTCTTGTGTTAAGTGTTTTTTAGACATGTGTATATGTACATTTTGATCATAGGGAAAAAACATATGCATTAGAGCAGAAACATATGTAAAGAGAGACAAAGTGCCATAATAAACGGCACAGCTACTGTCACTCGAGGTTCGGAAAGATGATGGCTGTCGGTTATCTTAAAGTGGCTGAACAAAGTCTAGTGAGGCTTCAAACAGTTCTTAAGTTCTAATGTGCTCCTGTTTCCGCCCAGGGTCACTCTAACCACATCACTGCAAACTCTGGCTCAATCTGATGGGAGTTCAAAAGCCTTTTTCTTGTATCAAGTAAATAGTTCAGAAAGGCACTGGACGGCTGGGGAAGTGACCTAAAGTCAAAACTAAAAAACTGTTGTTTCTAGTCGACTGCTCGGTGCTGTCACATCCCATTATCCCAGAAATGTACAAAAACAAATAATTCTGCAGAAGGAATAATGTGTCTTGACTCTCCTTTGAATAATGGGCTGGCAGTAGCAATTTATTAGCGGCACGGTGGCTGAGTGGATAGCACTCTCGCCTCTCAGCAAGAAGGTCCTGGGTTCGAATCCCGGTCGGAACAGGGCCTTTCTGAGTGGAGTTTGCATGTTCTCCCCGTGTCTGCGTAGGTTTCCTCCGGGTGCTCAGGTTTCCCCTACCACTAAAAATATGTATAATAGGTCTGGCATGCACCTCCTGTTTGGGGACCCCGCTCCCATCTCTGTGTGGAGTGAGAGACAAATGCCCAAAATTAACAATTGTAAACTGCTTTGAGACTCAGATCTGCAGTGAAAAGGGGTATATAAATAAAGATTACTACTACTATTAGTGAATCACTATCAATCAGTTATTTGTCAATAATTATCAACTATTTTCCTTATTTACAAACTCCAAAACACAAAGGAGGTGAGAGATGGGATTTTCAGACTCAGACAAGCAGTAATCACAGGAAATGTGTAGTATATTGTAATGATGAAACAGCTTTGTAATCATTATGGTCTAATAGGATGTCCTCAAACAGCTTCTGCTTTATCTGGCACATATTTACATACTATCTCATTTATCAGTGTTTCCAAACAACAAACAAGCGCAAACAGAGTAATCGTGACAGCCTGTCTTGATTTTTCTTTCTTTTCCACGTCTTGTTTTGAAGCTAAAAGTAATAGTAGGAACCTGGGGTTTCTATAGCAACCTAAATACGACTGCTAATGCAAACATATACTCTAAATGACGGCACAGGCTATTTTTACCACGAGGATAACCTCAGATAGGATCAGTTATGAGTCACCTCCACTGTTGTCTTTCTTTATTAACAAAAGGGCTCCTGATAACTGATCATCTGCCTGATGCCTTTGGGTGCTTAGATCATTCCCATTTCATTAGACATGTGTGGGGATTGTTTATGTATTAACAGGGGCATTAAGGTAAAACATATAATATATATTTGATGCATTCCTTCACTTATTCACCTTGATATCCCATTACATTTAATTGGCAAAAATATTTTGATTTGTGTCTGTAAAATCAATATATCTAAATCATGAATAAGAAACTGATTCTCATCATTAAAGGAGGCATAGAGAAGACTTAAGGAGGAGCATGCGATTTGTTTCTCTCCCTTTAAAGAGGCGTCCCGGAAACATGCTCAAAAGTACGGCTGCGTTTTTGCTGATGCGATTAAATATCAATATACTGTATCAATCCATCTTTTTGTAAAGCACATTTAAAAGATCCTTGGCTTACCAAAGCGCTGTACAGACAAGTGAAAAACAGCATAAATAAAAACACATAAATCTCCACAAAGAATAAATATGTATGTATATACAAATAAAATAAAACACAGATTTGTAAAAGGAGGAGAGAGACCAATGGCGGTGTGCTTATAAAAGGATATAGATAAGTCAAGCGTGCATCGCACTAAAAACAGATTTGTTTGTAAATAACAAGAGAAAGCAAAACTGAGGATTCTTAAGTTTTGTCCCCTTTAACAAGGTGCATAACATGATGTCAATGTTAATATTCATATCCCTGATTAGTTTACTTCCCAATGCAAATCTGTTTGTGTTGTGTTGTCACCAGATATTCACACCTTTTTTTTTCATTTCCTACGCACCCCGGTGCGACACGGCTCCCCCGCTGGGCCTGAGCGCTGGTTATGACGCTCAGTGTGCCCTTAACATTAGAGCTTCCTGTTAATGTTTGTTATTCGTTGTGACTGCGGCCGAACCACCTGCACTCGCCTCTAATTCGGGCGTTCTGCTCTCCCAAAATTCCATCCACTGAGCGGCGCTGTGATCAAAAAATGACACCGTTTGTTGCCCAGTTCACTTCCGGTTGATTTCATACAATGGCGAATATGGCTCACGAAAACAACAAACGATTGACAGTGCCTGAATTGCGTGAAAGGTTGAAGCGAAAGGGTATTTGCAGTGTGGGAAAACGAAAGGAGGAATTGTTGTTGCTAGTTCAACGAGCGGATGGTGTTTATGAAGATTTAGAAGAAGATGACAGCGAGCAGAGTGAACGAAAACGGCTGTGTGTGCGAGTGACAGATGGTAACAATGAGAATGAAGTTCAGCTAAGAGGGAAGAATGTGAATTGGACGGATGATTTGCGCGATATGCCACTAGTTAGAGACGGGAATGTATTTGCATACAGAAAATGACGAAAACACTCAACCATTTAGAGAAAATGCGCCGGGCAGAGAAAACCGGAAGTTGCGAAGGCAAGTGTTACCCATAATGCAACGCAAAATTCAGTCGCTCCCCCGCCCATCGGATGGAATTTTGGGAGAGCAGAACGCCCGAATTGAGAACTTGCAAACGAGACGCAGTGTATTCAGGCCGCTGCCTCCACCCAGTGATGGCTGAAGCGAGTGACACAAAAGAGGTCATCTTTTTAATACAGTCCAGTGATTACACAGCTAACATCCTCAAATGACACGCCAACATGTAATTTGTCCAATAACCAAGTTGTCAGCAGCAACAATTTAAGCAACCAATTTAGTCCCTGGTTTGTATCTTGACTTAGGGCTCTTCTCATTATGAATGGCTCTTGTGTGTCGATTATGCCATGACTTTTAATTAACATCAAGATAGCTCCCTCTCATCTGCATACAATGATTACAAGCTGCACATTCACATCCTTGTGTGTTTCATATTTATGGAAATGAACATTGCCACTAGTGAGGAGCGCTGTATGGTGCATTGAATAAACAAAAAACAAACTATTAAAAACAAGAGCTGTAATTGAAAAAAATAATAATTGTGTTTTGTTGCCTGAAAAGACAAGTGATTCCTTTGAGGATCTACATCAGGGGTCTACAACCTGTGGCCAGTAGCTCGCCACACCCTCTCCGGTAGCTCCCCAAAGGATTCAAGGTTATAACACAGGATCCTAAATAAGTTACTTGTCTTTTCATTACTGCTGGGATACTGTACGATATGATGGTATAGTATGTAACACATACATCTATGATTAGCTGTAGTAATTCTTTAGACAAATTGCAGATTCATGCAGCTGAAATCTGGAACAATCTTCCTGAAAGTGTGAGACAGGCCTCTCCTCTGACCATGTTTAAATACAGGTTAATAACAGTTCTGTTTATCTGTACATACAACTGAGGGATTTCATAATTGTATCTTTATTTTTAATGTACTGTGACTATTTATGATTTTAATGCTATCTTGTTTTGTTCAGCACTTTGAGTTACCTTGTGTATGAATTGTGCTTTACAAATAAACTTGCCTTGCCATGCCTTATATTATGCCCTATATTACGACTGCTAAAAGGAGTAGCTATACGCCCTTTTCTGTTTCATAGAAGCAGCTGATCTACATTATTTTGTTGAGCTCTCATGAAACATAGTCGACTTTAGACAGTGCTTAAACAATATTATACATTATCCTGTATTCCCAGAGACATCTCAGACACTGATCCTGGCCGTGAGACATTCCTGAAGCGCTGGCCCATGACCTCATCAAATATAAATGACATTACTATTCTCTGAGACCTCTAGGTTCAGTTATTTTAATAATTACTACTCAGATGAAAGATGACACATGCTAATGAGATCTGAACGCTCCAGTTCTGACACTCACGCTGCACTGTTAAACGCTTAAACACAATCTTGAGAATATTTACTGGAATTTCTAGTTTATTTCCAATGTGAAATTTTGTTAGAAAAACTGCAGGGATTAGAAAGAGCAACACTCCCATTGAAGTGGAAAATTAGATATTTAATTCTAACTTGAAATTGAGTGAATAATGCCATGTGAAGGGTCTTTGAGAGTCCGAAAGAGTGCTATATTGTTGTTACTTGAAGGAACACAGTTGTAAATAATATCTTTTTACTGGAAAAAAAACTAATTTAGGGGTAATACTACAGAAGGGCAAATTACTCCAAGTATGTTTTTGATGAGGGAAACATGTAAGTTCAAAACAGTATTGTGTACTATATGTCTCCTTTAAATAAAATCAATTTGCTTTATATTAGGGCTTGGAAATCTGGCTTGCATTTTTTTTCTTTAATCACGTTCAAATACATTGTAGCAGTGATACATTAACTCAAGAGCAATGTGATTAATTTGGGTCTGTTTTTAATGCCATTTTCTCTCAGATTTGCAATAAACCATTAATTAATTAATTATTATTATTATTTTAATATATTAAGTTATGGTGCTAATTTATATGCATAATATAGACCATTAATGTAGACCAATAATACATAACACATGTAATTTTATTATATGTATTTATTCATATTTTATATGTATATGGGCCTAACATTTTCATTAGTCAGAGCTGATGTGCTGTTGTTAGTGTTATAAAAATACAAAGGTAATTTACAACACTTACATTTATACAGTATATAATTTGATCCACCCTGCAACGCCGCTAGGGCTTCTTTTACCTGCAACGCCACCCTGGGAAAGCCATGTTCCAGCTTCTTCCCTCTGGCACAAGATATCGGTCGCTGAGATGCAAGACATCTCGCTATGCTAACAGCTTCTTTCCACAGGCTGTTAGGTGCCTAAACAAAGCACTTTAATTCCTGCTTTTACCCCTTGTATCGTTTTGTTGATCGGTGCCACAGTGTCAGCTATTTTTTTATTCTTTTATATTCAGTGTATGTGTATTTTATATTACATTGTATCGTGCTTTTTATTCTGTCGGTGCACACAGAGTACCTTTTTTTGCAAATGTATTCCAATCTAGTTTTTATACTGCACATGGCTAATAAAATGAATCTGAATCTGAATCTTTTAGGAGCAGTAGTCGCCGAAGTGCAGCGCTTGAGGACCCATCCCCAGATGTTGATGCTCTTGGTCAGGACCACCAGAACTGGAGGATTTGACCTAATGATGTACATGTCTTTAGTTGTAGAGGAAACCTGGCGGAAACCAGAGCACCAGGAGGAAACTTAGGCAGACGCGGAAAGAACATGCAAACTTGACCATGAGCCGACTTTCCCATCGTTACCACTCTTTTTCTCCTCTTTATTGTTTCAGGTTTTTTTCACTTAACAAATGAGTTCATGTCGTTTTGCGGTTATTTCTTTCAGTGGTGAAGGAAATGAAAGCCTAATTGCTGCATTCAAACACATTTCACCAAATAACTTTCAGGTAAAAAATAGACTCGTTCCTTAGCAACATCAAATCAGAGCATTATTACAGTGGCGTGAGTGTTCCGAGAGCCGGAAAATACAAAGGTGCATAGATGGAGATGTTGGACCACTGCGAGTTGTATTAGGTCGGACTTTTTTGTGTGCTCATGAACACACCGTTCCCCAAAGCCCCAAACAAAAGGCTGTCTGTACAAATCCGCAAGCTGTTTGTGTGACAGAAGAGGCCACGTTGTGAGAAAACACAAGACGAGTGGAAAAAGTGGCAAGAAACTGAGATGTATGAAGTTCTTTCAATCAAACGGGAGCTTATTGGTCTAATTCTAACTTGTGAGTCACGCAATGAAAGAAAAGCCAAAAAAGCTTTGTCAGAAAAGCTGGTGCTCTCAGATAGTATTCTCACAACTTTGCATGTTGGAATCAATAATTATCCTCTATTGTGTGATTGATCTTCTCAGTTTTTAATCATTAAGCACAACACTTTTTTTTGTTACTATGTTGCTATGTTCAGTGTGTCACCAATGTACTGTGTATAGTATGTTTTTTTTTATTTACTTTGGCCAAAAAAGAGATGCCTTGATAATATGTACTACTATACTACAGTAAATGACTATGGATAAAAACTAGCCTTGAGCTATATATTTACAGCAGGAGTTTTACACACCGTCCCATTCAATTAAATAACTACCTTTAGTGACATATTTAGCAGTACTTTTAATTCAACCCTTTAGGGAATGTTTACATGAGCTCCTGAATCCAAGACACTTTGTGTAAAGCCCCCCGGCTGTTTACTCCCTACATTTTTCTTCCGTCTGTTTTTTTATTTACTCCACATTTTGTCTGTTCCACATAATAACTTTGGCAGAAAGGATGACAAAAAATATCTTTTATCTTATATCAAAACACAATTCAACTTGAAGAAATGTAAATGATGTCAAATTAAATGGGAAAATATATCTATTGAAAAATAATTAAATATGAACATTTCTTGAAGACATGAAATTGTCTGTTCAGGTAAAAGTTAAGTTAAGTCCTTTCCATGAGACCGGCCAGGCCTTCAATAAGACTTTAGAATGGATCACCTGCTGAGCTGTGCTTTCATTTGACTCAAGAATGACTCCGGTCAGAGAATGCAAAATATTCAAATCAACTTTTCACAGCTTTTGGCTTATTATTATTGCGGTTTTCCTATTTACACACTCGAAGTTGTTGAAACCAGTGTTGTAATTTTTCTCAAAGGGAAATACTCGCTGTTTGCTCCCTTGATCAGTGATGAAACTTTTGATATGACAACTTTCACAGTTTTAATGTTTTCAATACATAATTTAAGCTCAATATTAATGCACTAAATATGGTATGGAGCTACAGGGGCCATAGCCTTATTATACAGTGTATCGCAGACAGAAGTTATCGTGTCTAAAGAAGGTATACCGTATATGCTGGACTTCTCATTGGTAATTCGCTGTTTTTTCTCTGTTGCTCCTATTACGTCCATACAGCAGCATTTACATTTCTAAACTATAGGAGTCGATGTTGTTTGCAGTTCTTACTCCACAGTGTGTTTTAGATGTGCATGGACAGCTTTACTGTAGAAGCCTCAATGTATACAGCTGCACAGACAGAGCCAAATGAGCGACACATGCGGCACCAGTTTACTCCGCATACATCTGAACTCAAAGAGAAGCTGTAAACAAGCCTGAGCGAATGAAAGAAGTCGGGCCGTGTGTCCGGCAGTAGAACTGAGCAGCATCTGTTCATGCACAGAGATGTTTATATACAGTAACTTCTGATGTCTTTACAATAGTTTTCGGCCTGTCGTACTTTCCAGCTCCACTGTTGTCAGGAGCAGAGAAAAGGATGCGATTAGTGACTGTGATCTCTGGAGCTGGGGCACGATTGAGGAACTTGTTGCTGTGAGGGTGGGAGGCTCACCATAATTTCAGCCATGATTTGATAATACATGTTGAATGTAAACAGCTTCAGAATAAATAAAGTTGTATTCAGGGATGCAGCAGTCCACAGATTTTATGTCCAATATCAATCTCAATACTTTGGCATTCAAAATCTACCAATGCCCAATGGCTGATAATAGCTCTTGTTTCCCTTCAAATCACAGCTAAGTTATTACACTACTCTGTTCTGACACATGAAAGAAGCACAGGGACAATACTCCTCCACCACTGTTGTTAGAACAGCACAGTCCCTCTAGCACAACAATACAAAAGCATTTGTAAACATACATGTATATAGATATCTTTTCTATGAACCATTGCTTCAGGTGCAGAGAGCAGAGCATCAAGGTCATATCACATTTCATATTGATAGCTCCAGTCATCCCAGAGATCAGGATGTTGGCTTAACTGATAAAGGACCAACCTCGTTCCTGGGCATTATCTTATTGTAGATGGGAGCTTGGGAGGTGCTAAGACCTCCCTCCTTCCAGAAATCAATGTTCTTTCTATTAGATAGATAGATAGATTGTTAGATAGTTCTATATTGATCCCCGAAGGAGAAATGCAGGTGTCCAGCAGCAGAAAACTCATACAGCCCTGTTGTCTGACAGCCAAAGGAACAAAGGATCTCTTAAAACTTTCCGTTCGGCAGCGCAGTGATATAAGCCTGTTGCTATGATTACTCCTCTGAGCGGCCATAGTGTCATGCAGAGGGCGTCTGGAGTTACCCAGGATGCCCTGCATTAAAGCCCTCATCCTTCTCTCCAGCACAGCTCCCACAGAGTCCACACTTCTCACCATCTCAGAATACTATTTTTCCAACTCCTCCAAATAGAGAGTAGAGATTGTGCATGCTTACAAAGCTCACTTTGTTTTTCTTTTTACTTACTTTCGGTGTGGTTGGGTGCTTTGTGCTTTGGTCACCTGAAAGGCTCAGAGAAGCCTAAGCATAGCAACAGTAACCGTGCAGATTCTGCTTCCTTTTATTGGAAATTCCTGATCGTGATTGGAGGAATATCATGCATGAAATTCATTTCTGGAATAATCTAACATAGACCAAATTTAATTCCTGTTTTCGCTTGTTGCAGAGATGGACTGTTAATGCAGTTTCTGCATGCAATTGGATCCAGCGTTGCCAGAACCACCATTAGTTTTGGTCTATACCACAAAGGGTGACCTTACAACCTCCTGCAGAGCCTGTGTGCTTACCTCTCCCACATTACTGTAAGGGGTCTCCAGAGTAGGCCGTCTTTTGCATAATGTGATGGGAGCGAAGGCGCAGCGGGGCAAGCAGAGGGAGGGAGATAGACAGCTTGGCAGATCCCGGAGGTTCAGCTATGGGCCTGACCGTTCGTTTGCATAAAGTCTGCCAGAGATACCCCACAGAGAGCAAGAGAGGCTGCTGAAGGGGGCGTCTGTAAAAATGAGAACTGGGGCTGTGTTACGTAATGCTGCTATTTGAAGGCTGCTCCTTGCCACCCTTTATTGAATTGGTTGGAGAAGATTATTTGCAATTTTTTGTAACAAGTTGCGTTCCTGTTATGCAATGGGATGACACCAAAGATCTTAAATGTAGGGCAGGGGTTGGTGTTCTTTCACTGTGAGAGTGAGACCAACATTATCTTTAAAGTTTTTAAAACTTTTAAACATAACATAACATATATTATTTATGTTCTGTGGCAAGAGGCTGTGTATTTTGTGCTTACTATTTTTCATGTATTCCATCAAAATCTTCTGGCATTATGTGTTTAACCTGAAGTAACATTGCATCAACGTCAACAATACATATCTTTGAAATATGTAATGTATTTGTGACATACATTTCTTAGTCACTATTTGTTGCTTTGAGCTGAGAGTTGATTGGCTGATTAAGGTTGGTCTTTTCTTTATCATCTGAAAAAGATGATCTAAATATATGACAAGCCAATAATACTAGAATATATATGGAAGCTATTGCATTTTTTGTGGTTTGAAAGTCAGGTATCCCAGCTTTAATCATGCATTGACAATGATATTTTGTTATCCTCCATATTTGGGCCTGCAAAGGTTTTAAAAGGCAAATCAAGCCAAGCTGGTTATCCCTTCATTAGCAGCAATAGAGGTATGTGCAGTGTTTTTGATAGACGGGGAGGGGGGGGGGGGAGGGGGGGGGGGGGGGGGTGGTTGGTGGGGGTTTCCCGAGGTATCATCCCGTTAGTCCCTCTGCTGTCTCCATGACAACCATAGTCAACGGGAGGCCAGGGATTCACACACCTGAGACGAGAGCGAGCCCCCATTCTGCATACACCTGCTAATCAGCACTTGGACACGCACAGTCAATTAGATATTGTTTATGCAGCTGATGGACTTGAATCCCTCATCTTCTGTCTCTTTTATGCACTGGTAATTCTGAGCGGACATGTTGATCTTGATACACTTTTTACTCACAGCTGCCACCGGTCTTGTTTCTTGCTTGCAGATTTTTACAAACGAACGGTGCACGTTAGCAAAGACATGTTCCAGAGAAATTAACAATACATCTTTGGAGCTATAATTATAATTAAACGTACACATATAGTATGCCAACTATCATTTACTTTAAGCAATTCATGTTCAGCCTCTCTAGAAATATTGTTGCTCATAAAGTAATTTATTCTGAAAAATAATCATATTGAAGAGTGTTTTTTGTGTCTAAATTTTAAAATAATAAAACAACACAAGCTTATTCATGGTGAGAGAACCATATCTGTAGATCTGAGTACAATTGTTTTAACGAGAGAGAGAGAGAACCGAAGGGTCTCAATAGAAGTTTCCTTGTTTACATGATTTTTTTCAAATTTTACATGCAAATTTCCTGAGGAACAGATGCGGCTCTTGTGTAGCTACAAACCATACTGCGTTTTCAATCCATCCTCCTATATTTCATAAAATCTCCCCACGATTTCTTTCCAATTTGCTCAAATGCTATTTCCAGACCGGTTTTATCTGCCTTTTCCTCTCTGGCAGGGTTTCAGAGGAGAGCGGAGAATTCTTTGAACGCGTCAATGGAATCACGCAGAAGCAGGAGAACATGCTGCGTGCCACCCAGGCCGAGGTAACCCTTCAAACGAACTTTCACTATTCGCCCGTCTGCTCCTCGGCTCCACGGCCTTCTTGCGGCTACGATTATAGAGAGGGGAGAATCGGCCATATTTGCCTGTGTGATGCATCTAGAGGGGTTGTGAAGGTGACAAGCTGCTGTCCGCGGCAAACTCAGGCTTTCCATTCTGCCTGGCGTGTCTATTGTGGCCGGAGTGTTCATGTAAATCAGAGCTGGTGGTGATGCAAGCTTGGATTCATAACCGTATATTCATTTAGTATCATGAGTGTAAATCAGTGTGTTGCATGTATGAAAGTGACCATACAAATAGGATAGGATTGGATTAAAATTATGATCTAAAAGGGCCTCTACCTGATTTTTCAAAATGTCTCAACATGTCAATTGTATCTTTCTCCTCACTTTCTCACATATTGCTCATGTCCTAATTGATGTTGTAATGTAATGTAGGAAATTTAGTAAATTTCAACAAAACTGTAAAATATCAGGTACAAGCTTTTTGTTTATCTAAAATTCCCACATTTCATTACAACAACAACAATTAGGACGTGAGTAATGTGTGAGAAAGTAATGAGAAAGCTCTACTATTGACATTTTGAGACATTTTGAAAAATCAGGTAGAGGCCCTTTTAATCATTATGTTAGTCCTGTCCCATAGTAATAATCATGTATGCAACACAGTGATTGTGTATATTTATTGTGTATATTTTTAATTTACAATCATTTGACACACCACTGTTATTATTATGAATCACATTATGTAGTAAGTGATTGGAGCGGATTCACCAGTTTTACATTGAGCTCCTATTATTTCAACTATTCAGTATATTTTTGTGTAGAATAAACTAGAAAAGCATTTCTTGAACTAAATGCATTGTATTGGTGCATTTTTGTGACTTGAAGTGTTACTATGGTTTGAGTGGCACTGGTTTAAATGCCAAAGAATAAGAGTGCAGTTGAGTTTCTTTGTGCTAGCTTGGCGTATTGATTGTTGACTTCAATACTTTGCGTGAGGCCAGTTTGTCACCACGGCAGACCTGAGAGTGGAAGGGTTCGTAATGTTTTTTTTGTGATTTTTGTTCAGAGCCAAAGGGGGCTGTGCACGGTGCCTCCACCTCAGGAACATGTGGACCAGGCCTATATCCAGGAGCGGATCAGCCGGAGTGAGGTGATTCTGACAACCTTTGATAACCATCATTACGACTCCCAGGGTCACTGTTCAATCAGCTAAAGCATACTGTCATTTTACCTCTAAAATTACAAACGGTGGCACGGTGGCTGAGTGGATAGCACTCTCGCCTCTCAGCAAGAAGGTCCTGGGTTCGAATCCCGGTCGGACCAGGGCCTTTCTGAGTGGAGTTTGCATGTTCTCCCCGTGTCTGCATAGGTTTCCTCCGGGTACTCCGGTTTCCCCTACCACTAAAAATATGTACAATAGGTCTGGCATGTGCCTCCTGTACTGGCGATCCTGCTCCCATCTCTGTGTGGAGTGTGAGACAATTGCCCAAAAAATAAAGCAATTGTAAACCGCTTTGTGACTCTGGTCTGTGAAAGGCGGTATATAAATAAACATGGCTTACTTACTTTAAATCAATCATACCTCTAAATGCCTGTTTCAGCTGCTCTGAATTTAAAACTAACTGAGCTCTATGTGAAGCAGTAGTGTAGCGGTTTTTAGTTCTGCGGTCTGATTTAGTATAGCTATAAGTGGTAACTATCACTTTGGATCATGAAGCTTAAAATCTTGCCAATATTTTTGTAACTATTAGAACTTTAAAGGTGCTGCTGCCTGGATGTATGGACTAAACTAAAGACATTAGATTGAGTCTTGACAATTCTTCTTTCCAAACTGAAGCCAATATCAGCAGTAAATTGAAAATGTAGGCACTTTTGTAAGTACTAAAAAGGAGACATATTATGTAAAATCGACATATGGCTTTCAAACATGTTATAGCTTTGATCCCTTGTCAAGAAAAGACCCGCAGGTATTTTAGATCCATCCAATCTAAGTTCAGGAACTTCTGGGGAAAAGATATGACTCCTGTGCCTGTCTTTGTCCTCTAACGGTATGATGTAATTTCACCACTATAACATCAAGCTCAGAGAAATGTTCTGCTTTTTTTTGGTTTATTTTTTTATGAGTATTGCCCATAAATTAGTTTTGAGTATGACAAACACATGGAAAGAATAGTGAATGCCACAATGGATTCATACTGTTTAAATACGAACACTTATATTCAATACCTAGGTTGAATATTAGTTTGTGTATGAATGAAAAACTATCTTCAATCAAAACAACTACACAAAAGTCTGTGCTTAATGGGTGTTTCCTGCATATTATACCTGCATGTATACATCTTACAGCTGGATCTACTTTACGAGGAGGTGGTGTACACTGTGGTGAACCGCGTGGGCGTAGCACCTCCAGAACATGTGAAGAGTGACGAGGAGCTGTTTGCCTATCTGCTGAAAGTACGTATGCTCCGCTGCCTCTGCTGTGACACTGTTATTAGCTTGTGTTTGTTTTCCTTGCACTGTGAGGATTAAATATTGGAGTCACACAGTTCTCTATTAATATTCAGCTGTGTTACATCTGTTCAGAGCAGCCTCTGTCCTGCTGTTTGGGAACCACACAGTCTTAAGTCTGTTTTTGATAATTGATATAAGCTTCCGCCCCAAGGTAATGGCTGAAACAAAATTCTATATTGTCTCTGTTTTCAGGTGTTTGATATGGGGGAAGAGGAGCATGAGATCATTCTTCAAAAAGTCCAGGAATCTAAGGTTAGATCTATATTTGAATATAAGGGTAATATAACCATTTACTTTATCTAATCCCTTTTCAAACCATGTTCATGTATTCTATTTATTTATTTTATTTATGTTGTTATTTTTTCACTGTGAATATTTGTTGTGCAGATTTGAAATTAATACATTAATTTCAATCAAAAAATAGTAAACAATACTCCATTTAATGATGAGTTGTTAAACTGCACGACTCAATAATCACTGAATGTTTTGTTGTTGTGCTACACAAATCAACACAGCAGCCAAAAATACAAGCTTTGTATTATCTTCAATCTATGTCTTCAATCAATCAGCGCGAATGTTCAGAATTCTTTATCCAGTTTTCATTTAGTTCCAGAGCCTACTGGAGGCTTGATTCAGAGGCTCCGTGAAAACAAACACCTGAGCATGAGCAGCTACGAGCACGAGCGGCGATGACTGACAGCCCTTGGCATCACTTGATTGGTTAAAGTGGACGGCATCGTGGATTTTGAACTATAGCTAAGAGAAGGGAAGGCGGGACTTACCCGTGATATTCATAAAATGATTTATTTTGTATCAACATTTAAGGCCAGGAGGTCAATTTAATACAATTAATTTAGAGTTCCAGACCATCACTTTCAGACTTTAACACACCTTCATAAAGTTAACTTTCAGGAACAGTGATTCACAATTATTTGATAAAAAGCCTAAATGAGTCACCATTCAAAGCATTTCAATCTACAATAAACCAAATTAGAAAGTTGGCGCACGAAAAGGAACAACAAGTTCAGAACAAATGCCTTCAGTTTAGAACAAAAATTCTTGTTTGTTTGAATAATAATAAAAATTTGAATACACTGTGATTAAAATACTTTCTACCATGATGGTTAGAGATAGATAGATAGATAGATAGATAAATAGATAATTTATTGATCCCGTAGGTGATAATACAATATAATACAATATATATACAATATACATAGGTAACATGGCATAAACTATGAATACGTTGGGTATCTGTGTTTTGGGAGGCAGTTGTTTTTCAGATGTACTTTTGAAACGGAGTAAAAAGCTTATTTGATAGAGCTAAATACTCAGCTGGGGCCTGAGTGCCGCTCTGACTCTTTTCCAGTTTCTGCCGCAGTAATAAAGTGAAAGTCAAAGCCTGCAGAGCCACAGCCTGAGACCAGCACTCTCCAAAAGCATGTCTGCACACACTCATGTCCAACTCCAAATATTATTTATAGCTTAAAGGAGACGTACTATGCACATCATTTCAGCTTTTAACCATGTCACAACAATGAGTGCATTTACAAAGAACTAGTGAAAAAAGAGGCCTCCACTTACTCCAATTTAGGATGAAGATCAAGTGTGTGTGTTTGTGTGTGACTGTGTGTGCATGAATGTAAATGTGTATGTGCGTGTGTGACTGTGTGTTTGTGCTTGACTGTGTGTGCATGAATGTAAATGTGTAGGTGCGTTTGTGTGATTGTGTGTTTGTGCGTGACTGTGTGTGCATGAATGTAAATGTGTATGTGCGTGTGTGACTGTATTTTGTGTGTGACTGTGTGTTTGTGCTTGACTGTGTGTGCATGAATGTAAATGTGTATGTGCGTTTGTGTGATTGTGTGTTTGTGCGTGACTGTGTGTGCATGAAGCTAAATGTGTATGTGCGTGTGTGACTGTATTTTGTGTGTGACTGTGTGTGCATGAATGTAAATGTGTATGTGCGTGTGTGACAGTGTGTTTGTGCGTGACTGTGTGTGCATGAATATAAATGTGCATGTGCGTGTGTGACTGTCACTGTGTGTTTGTGTGTGACTGTGTGTTTGTGTATGTGCGTTTGTGACTCTCTGTTTGTGTGTGACTGTGTGTGTGCGTATGTGTGCGATTGTGTGTGACTGAGCGTGCGTGTGCGAGTGTGTGTGCATGTGTGTGTGTGTGTGATTGTGACTGTGTGAGTTTGTGTGTGCATGTGTGTGTGTGTGTGTGTGTGTGTGTGTGTGTGTGTGTGTACATGTGGAAGCGAGGGTAAGGGTGTAAAGCTGTGAATATTGTATTGTTTATTCAATGTGATTGCTGATTGTGTATATCTGTTTCACTGTCATGTTTTCACGTCTAAAAAAAAGCAGTGAATAAAGTCCATAATAATCCTTTTGCAGTGAATTGAAACTTCCTGAAGTACTTTTCTTTGTAACGTCCTCTGAGATAACTAATGTTGTGATTTAGAGCTATACAAGAATAAATTGAAATGAATTTAATTGAATTTGTTCATCTGCCTGAACACTTTTCAGCCTTGGGTATCATTATAGCCGTGTACACTGTAGGAACTAGACTTACTGCATAGAGGAGGCCGTGGCTGTTGTTGTCGTGATTATAGAAGTGTTATCACTGGTTGCAAGAACAGTTATGATCGGATTTTGGTCGCCACTTTACATCAGGACAGTTGCATTATGAATTCGCAATTTCCTGTGATGTGAAGTCATAATTGCCCTGGGACAGACTGAGTGAGATGCTGCCTTTACTGTAGGTGTCTATTGAAGCATATGCAATCACCATCAAACACACGCACACACACACACACACACACACCAGCACACACACATACACACACACTAGAGTCTCACTCAAGGCTAAAATTCCCATTCTCAAAACTCTGAACTCAAATTGAAAAAGTATCTACCTCTACTCATATGATATGTTTTTAAATTGGCAGCATGAGCAGACGCGCCCTCTCTCTCCAATGTCTGCTTTTGAATATGTTAAATTTATTCCATTTCAGCGTGCCAGCTTTTCATTGCGAGTGTCCGTGTTGAAAGCAAAGAATCTCATGGCCAAGGACTCCAATGGTGAGGGTTTCAAGGTGCTACATCTATACTTGAGTGACATCACATTCAGCAGAAACGAGTTAACTTGTCTTATGTCTGGGCAGGATATAGTGACCCCTACTGCATGCTGGGTATTCTGGAGGGTCAAAGCCCACATGACACCGAGGAGAAGAAAGAGAGAAAGTTCAGCTTCCGAAAGAGGAAGGAGAAATTGGAGAAGCGTTTAAGCACAAAGGAAGCATTACCGGCGCGATGCATTCAGGTGACGGAAGTAAAACCGGAAACACTCAACCCGGTGTGGGACGAGCACTTTGTTTTGTGAGTATTATCTAAGTATAGTAAGTATAAATCTACATGTGGTAACAGCATCCTTTGATGATATACTGTATAGTAATAATGATATAGTTGATTTCCTCTTTCGCCTTGCAATGATTGAGAATTATTATAGGTCTTGTGTAAGTCAGATATGATGAACAAATCAGAGTTAGTATAATAAATCCATTATCAGACCAAAGAATGCTGTGTTTAACTTATTAGAAAACATGTTTTGCATACCTGAAAGAGCCCTGTGAGTCAATATTTGATGATTTTGGGTGAAAGATGATTGGTTGGTTCTTTCTTTTTCACTTATCTGTCAGAAAAAGCTGATCTGAAGATGTGACAGAGACCAAAAATAGTGTTTTTTATGAAATGGTTGGGTATATAACTTTGGGGTTTAAAGTTAGATGCCCAAGCTTTAGGTCTTGAATAAAGTAGCGCTTTATAATAATGTTTGGTTAAACCAGTGCTGTAGACTCCAGCTTGTACTGTGTAATACAGGGTTGGTCAGTTTATATCAGTTTGATGGAGCCAAATTCAAAACTTTACAGAAATGGCCTTCAATTTGACCCCATTCAATTAAATCCAAATGAAATAATGAATGTATTCTACCATTTACATAAAGAACCATGCAGCCTGTATTTCACAAGTACATTACTGAACAGAATATGGAAAACAATGCATACAATACAATAGGGAAAATTAAAATGGTCAATCAATTAAAATTTTATTGGCTTTGTAATAGTGTGAGAAATGTGTAAGTAAAAATAAATATATATACAACAACCGTGCAATGTATTTGTGTCTTCTTGAGTGTGTTATTGAAAACTGAATCTTGTTTTTCTGTTCTCAGTGAAATTGATGACGTCCACAATGATCTCCTACACTTGGACATATGGTACGACGACTGCTCTTTGCCAACACCAAATGTCTTCTGTTCATCTACACTCCTCCATTTGGCAGCAATTCTTCCCATTGATTTTTAGCGTTTCAGTGTCATCTCAACCTTTCAGACATTTTATGTGAAACAATCAAAATGTGGAGCCCTTAAAGTTTATGAGGGACAGAGTACTACTGAAAATGTAACATAAATGAAAAAGATAAATGTTTGTGGGAAGCCCGGTTTCTGTATAGATTGTGTCTGATACTTTGCCGCCTAAACAGAAAAGTAAATCTTCATATTGCTAACATGCTAGCATTGGCGGCTAATGATACTAGTTAATACTATGCAAAAAATAACTCCATCAACCGCCAGGACCAAAACATTTTTTGTCTCAATATTTTTATTAACAACCTGTAAAATTGCACAGACATAAGGCAACCAGACCAACGCGTAGCCAGACTAGATACAGAGATGTATGCGAGGACTAGTAAATACTGAGGTCTAAAGAAAACTATCCAAGCAGCTGCAAGACATTACCAGTACACTTCAACAACTCATTTGTCTTGCAAGAACACTTTTGATGGTTAGCAGTCTTTTGGAAGACAATTTTAACAAAACATAACTATGCCTTTTTTGTATTCTGAGGGTGTTTTGAATAAAAAATTCAATGTCTTCTGCTCTTAAAGAAGTCAAATTATATGGACTACGCCAACAATATCATCAAAAGCTACTTGAATATATAGACAAACAAAATATCTGACTGTAATGAGTGAATCAGGACGATGACCAAAAAACACATAAAAAGAATATTTAACACAAATGAACAGAAATATACATTCACTCTTCATTATTACATGATAATCTAGAAAAAATACCAAGGTCCAGACCTCATGGACCTCAATGATATGACTGGGATCACTATTTCCAAATTGCAATCAGCGAAACTCTAAAAAATGTATACATAATAATAATATCTCCATTATAAATAAGCCCTTGTCATTTCAAGTGCATATTAATCACATATCTTTTGTCATGTAAAAGTCGTCGTTGCTTTTCTTCTTGTGTCCAGGGATCATGATGACGATGTGTCTGTAGCTGAAGCTTGTAAAAAATTGAACGAAATCAGCGGCCTTCGAGGAATGGGCAGGTAGGTCTTTGTCACCAATTTCAACAATATTACGCACAAAAATACTGAATTAAACACGCGTAACTGTCCAAACCTTTCATCAAACTGATCTTGTGTCCGTGTCGGAGTTTCTTGTCAGTGCTTTATCAGCGGAGTCCGAGTGTGAGTCACGCGGCTGAGAACGGAGCAGAATAAAAACAGTGTCCACTTGTTTGTGCAGCTCATCTGACAAAAACTCCTCTCACCTGACAGCGAGATGTTCTTAGAAGAGTCTATTAGCGTTAAAGCGGGGCAGCAGCTGAGCCAGGTCGAGGGAGGGCTGGCCAAAACATCCTCCAATGAACAGCTCAAAGATGAAGGCTACATCTTGTGGTCAATGGAGGGTAGAAGTGTTTGGTATTATCTTAGTGCAGTGAAGGTGAAAGCAGTTATTTGAGTTAAAGCAGCTTGCAGCAAAGGTTAGACATGGAAGAAATAGTATAAGGATGTAACAAGTTTATCGGTTAAACGCTGTTGAAATACTTGTCAACTAATCTCATAATCAATCAGTGTTTGTTACTGTACACAGATTTAAACATGCTGAGAACATACTTCAAACAGAACTATACTCATGGCAGAAGGAAATATATTTAGAAATTCATCACACAACCAACTTAGTCACAACCAACCAACTAACCCTAACCCTAACGCCACATTTGTGAAAATCCCATAATAGCATGGCGCCGGCGCAGTGGCAGGAGCTCTGGTGTGTTCTCTGTCTGGTGCACACTGGGGTGCACCAGAATCTGAATCTGATCTAATCACTGACCTTGTGTTATCTAAACTAGCCATAATGTAGTAGTTAGAATAGAATAGCTTAAAGCCAAAACCACAGGATTTTACGATCATTATTTTCATATAGTGAGTGTCTGGATTTCTGCCCCTGAAGCATTTGATTGGACAGCTAAAGAGTCGAAAACAGGACATGGCAGAAATGCGTAATGCTTTTTACTATCAACAATAAACACAAATGCACACCACAGTAAGTAGAGTTGATTTACTCGTATAGCCGGTCTAAAAAGAAACTGGTCACAGCATGTGGCAGCCGCCATCGTTGGTGTTTGCTAAAGCAGAGTACATGTTTCCCAGTTTTGTGATGCTTGTAAGATTGTTCAACAGTGGTGGTAGTGGTTAATGTTATCATTTTGATAAAATAAATCCAAATGCAAATCCAAAATTTGAATATCTTAAATTAAACAAAAATCACTGGAGAACTAAAATGGGTTGGAACAAAAATCCAAAGGCTCCGGGAAAAAATGGCAAGACAAAAAGATGGTCCTCTATCTGAGAATAAAACAAAAAATTGAATTACAATAATTTCCAGAATATGTGTTCACAGAATCTAAAGCAAAGCTTTTTCCCAATTGGCCTGATGGGAGACAGGTGGGCTCTCCTCACAGGGTCAGCACTAGATCATATACGGAATCGGGACGGGAGCGGAAGTAAATACAACAAACTACCTATTTATGCCTAAGCTTAACCAGCCGTTCCCATAAAATAACCCCAACCCAGCCTTAAAGACCTTATGCCGGGTTTTTTTTTTTTAAATTGTGGATATCAAAATTGCATGACAATGTCGATCTGAAATAGATTCCGGCAAAAAAAATCCTATATTTTATAAAAAGAACATGTTTTTCATGAATTTAAGTTGTCTATGCTCTAACCTGTGTGTGACGTCATAGCGGGTTACGCCCATGCATTGAAAACCATGGATCTATGCCACAGGACTGCCTTTTCTCTCTTCTCTCCACTGATGCCCAACACAATACTGCACTCTACAGGTGACAATTCCTCACTACACATAAATTGACGTTTTGAGAGTGAAAATGTGTCTGAGGTGGGATTTGAACACCAGTATCTGGAATGGCAGTGCATCGACACAACCACTGGACTATCTCAGTGACAACAAAATGTTACAATCTAGTAGTCATCTTAGACTCGCTGTACACGGCCTTGTCATCTTGAATATCCGCGAAAAAAGAACGAATACCAAATTGTAAACAACTTACAGCGTTGAAACGTACCCACTCTGACGTCACCAAGGGCTGTGAAGTTTTTTCGTTTCTAAGGGCGTTGCTATGGGGTTATTTCGATTTGGGGGATCAGACAAAAAAAACAACAACAGATTTTGAAACCTTTAGTAGTTCTCTTCTAATATAAAATGGTATTAAAACCGTATTTCTAAATAAATCAAACCCGGCATAAGGTCTTTAACCGTAATCAGACGCCTAAAACTTAACCAGTCACCACTTAAGGACTTATTAGTCTAAAACGAATTCGAAAGTAGGATTGTTACTTCCGGTTTTGTCCCGATTCCGTATATGATCTAGTGCCGACCCTCTTCACAGCAGGCACCTGCTCACCTGCAATGGGAGAGGAGACAGATCCCTGTGATTCTGTTTTATATCTATTGTTTCCTCGTGAATATGTGTACCTTTCTGCTGCTGCAACCAAATTGTCCCTCTGGGATAATAAAGAGACCTTGAACCAACACACAAAGGGAGAAGAGGAGGAGACACAGGAGGAAGAGGAGCACAAAAACTGCCCTCAGGACAGTTGAGGCTGTAGTATAAACTAATAGCTACTTAAATGTAAGCCTGATACGAAAAAATATCAATAGTGGAGACGGTCTTTTCATTCCTCATTCAATCATGAGTAATCTATTACTGAACGAGTTTCAAAAGCTTTCTGGACCAAGATTTAAACGTAAAGACTTTGAGATGACTACTTTTTTTTGTCAAAATGGGACGTTTTCTGAATAGTTTAGGTCTGAGTCTGGGTCTATGTCTATCAGACCTAGTATTACAGTAGTAGTTAGACCACACTGTATAATTTGCAAAAGTACTATAATCATTATTGTGTTGTCTGTGATAAATGGTTTTAGAATTTGTATTAAAATCTAATTTAGTATTGTGCAACAATGATTAGTTATAATAATATCTTTATAATATATTTAATTTTATTGTGTAATACATGAAATCAGCTACACAATGTCTCACTTTTTTGTCACATTGTTTTTGGAATTTTAACTCTGATATGAATGAGGATTTAACTACATGCGGCTGAGACTATAAAAAAAAAAATATTTTCTGGTACAATTAAGTAGGCAGAAGAAAAATGCTTCCTACACATATAATTTGAGTTGCTTTTGTGACAGGTATTTTAAGCAGATAGCAAAATCAGTGCGCGCCAACGGTTCTGCTTCTTCAGGATCTGAGGAGAACGCGGACGACTTCCTCGGCTGCATCAACATCCCTTTGAATGTGAGTGAAAATATACTCTGCCGAACTGTGGTAGCAGTAGATATAAACGAGTTCTTTATATTTTGTGTGGGTTGCTGTGTCTGTTATGTTGTCCAGGAGATGCCAGTGTCTGGTTATGACACATGGTTCAAGCTGGAGCCGCGTTCGAGTGCGTCCAAAGTTCAGGGAGAATGTCTTCTAATCTTAAAGCTCTTCACGAATCAGGTCAGACACTGTTACAAGCACCATCAGCCACATCTAGTCCACTTATGACAAGTCAATCTTTTTCCTATATAGAGAGACACCACTTTGTCAAAGAAGGACTCTAACGTCTCCATTCACAGGAAATTACTGGGTCAAATAGTGGAGTATGAACACACTAACATCAAGGTCTGTTATTCATACTGGATTTTATTAAACTGCTTTATACCATTGTCAACATTCAAAAAGTGATTGAAAAAGCTTGAATCTTGTGCAGCGTGAGCCGTACAACTGGACAGGGCAGGTGAGTCCTCCGGCCTGGACCGTGCTTACCCATCATGCAGTGCAGACAGACTTGTCCCCGTTGCAACAGGCCATAATGTGAGTGCTCATCAGCGCAGCATTGATCTGATTGAGTCATTAGGTTTACCTGAAGCTTTGTGTTTGTGTGAGCAGCCGCTGGCAGTGCTACAGCAGCCATCACCGCACTCAGAGGGTGTGCTACTCCCTGCTGCTGCGCCTCCTGAGGAGCATCGATGCAGAGTGGGACGCCCCCACTGTGCGGGGCGACCTGGTATGTGCTGCACATGGACGTTCTCTGTCCTCCATTATCAGAATGCACCTGTCATTAGCCCGTCACTGACATTCATTAAGGTTTTTGGTTAATCCAAAAATGTGCTGACGCAGGAGAGGCAGTTGTCAGACAGCTTCAGGCTGTACACAGAGCACTGTCTGTGTCTGATGAAGAACATGAGGCAGGTGTTCCCCTGCTCCAGCGCAGCCGCCATCACACGCTACGAACTCATGCTCAGGTAACTCTCATCTCCACGGCTTCAGACAGCTAACCTCCAGATCATCTCATCGCCATGGCTCTGCAATTAAAGGCCAACCATGGAGCTTTTAATCAGAAATTCAATCAGTTCACTCCCCAATTCACAATTCAAAATCCAGACATGAGACAGAATACAGCGGTGTAGTTTTATTGGAGAGAACATTCCTTTCTTTTCATCATAAAGCAACTGATTTTGCTTAGAATTTCAACAACAATGTTTAACCAAACATGAACATGAAAATATTCCCTCAACTAATGGGTATTATAACGTAGCGTAGTTTTGTCCATTTGAAGGTTGATGCAGGCTTTCCCACACACTCTGAAGATCATCAAAGATTTGCACGTGATACAGTGAACTCACGAACTGGGCATGGTGAAGTGTGTGGGAAGCTGCTGAAGTTAATTTAAGTCGGTCGTTGCATATAAATCTCATGAAGCAGAATGAGCTAATTATCAAAGTTCACGTGTCAAACTAATTTATATGATGGTGGTTTTTCTCCCCGGTGAGTGGAGCCCAGCCTACCTTCTTACACACTGAAGAACCAATGTAATAATTAGCTAAATGAATGCACTTTCTGTTGTGTGTGCATGTTAACACCCTGTCTTTTGTAATTGTGGATACCAGGGGGATTGGATACATGCAGAACATGCGGGCCTTTAAGACCGTGTGCCCGCTCCGAAACGAGCTCCATCTAGACATCACGACAGCAATCAAGGTAATCAATTTGGATTCTGCATAATGGACATGATAGAAGAAAAGAGAGAATGTCTACTCAAAAAACTGTGCAAGAGTAAACAATGCCAATGGAAAAAAAATGGAAAAAAATATAACTTTAAGTATAAAATCTCTATCTTTAACATGATAACAAAGTATAAAATCTCTACATTTGGCAGAATAAGCAAGTACTGTATAAAGTACTGTGTAGCCCTCAAGCATTTTTTGGTACATTATGTATTTTGAATTATTACGTGTGCTTAACTTATTACGTGTGCTTAACTTTAATTAACTGGACCATAAGTAAGGAACAATAAAATTAAATTACTTACTTTTGAAAGAATTAATGGCAGTGCATATAAACATTGTTGTGAGTATCTACAACCAGAAACCAGAATATTATTATGAGCTAGTCAATGCCACACAACAGGTTTTAATTGTATTTTATATTAAATTAATTTCAAAGCAGTGTTAAATTTGTAGTTTGTTGCCAAAGGTGAGGGCTTGAAATAAAAAACATGTAATAGTGAAGCGAAAAAATAAGAAATGTCTGTACTTATTTTCTCTCGGTGGTGCAAACAAGCTGCATTTTCCTGCATTTTAATCACCCTTCAGTTTATTATGGAGTCATTATATTGTCCTCACAGTGCTATTAGAGTTTAATAACACGCCCACAATGGTCCTTGAGAGCCATTAAGTGTTTGTGCTGCGCTCTATCGACACGGCCAAGGCAAAGATCAACAGGAAAAAGAGCCAGAGCGGCAATAACAACCTCAGCCCTGATCTGAACAATGACCCTTCTAATTTCTGTCATTACTCGATCCACAGAAAGGAACTGCCGAGTGGTACGAGAGCCTTGTGACGAGACATAAACCGGAGGACGGGGTGAGTACCGCCAATACAGTAGACGATATATGATCATAGGGTCGTTCATGTCACAAGGAGCAAGCATCAATGTTAGAGAAGAAAAAAACACGGTTTACAGTTGACGTCACACACTCAGACAAAATGTGTGGACCAAAATATGTATACTGGACGCAATCTAAATGTAAACAAAACTCACTAAAAAAACACTTTTTTTCCGAAAGGGGAAACAACCGGATTATTTTCGCTTTAATTTTATCTTCTATGACCCCCATGGCCCTTAGCCCCACCCCTTTGATGCTCACTCTGTGGACAAAGTTTCAATGCGATTATTATCTTTTTCCTTCAATCAAAAATGATCATGTATGACAAGTAGGGAGGGGCGAGGTGGTGATAGTCAGAGGACTGAGAGGAGAGCAATAACGGCGCATGTATATTACTATGTTACAACTAATGAATGCCGTAATTGTTCTAAAAACAGCTTTGAGTGTGCAAATTACAGGTTATGTCCCCTTTAAGTAAGACATGTCAACACCTGACTCCCACTGACCTTGTGTCCTTGGGAAAGACACTTAACCCCATTTTACCTGAAGCCCTCGCTGAAAGACCAAGGCTATGCCATAAAGAAGCCATGCTATGTGTACTGGGTGGCAATGGATTAAGGGGAATGGCACCTAGAACCAGTACATAAAAAAATTGATGGATGGAAGTTAGCACCTGTTAGCTTCTCTATTTACCCACAGTGGATAAAAGCATTTGTCGTTGGGCGTAGTGGTTCTTTTGGCACCCCCTACGCTGTTCCTGACAAGCTCCACTTTGTTAGTATCACTAATAATGTTTGTTGTGTTGAGAATCATGTTTGTTCTTTTTGCATTCTTATTTATTTATATGTATCTATTTTTGACCATTGGAGTATTGTTTCAAATGGGATTATTAAGACCAGGATCAGCGTTATCTTGCAGCTCTAGTAAATATTACCACTATCCGTTTGGGGTTGATGTAAATTACATTCATTTGATCCTAGACTCTGGAGGAGCAGCTTAAGAAGTTGATCCAAATCGTAGATGCAGTGTGTGCGGATGTACAGCGAGCTCAGAACATCTACAACAAACTCTTTTACAGGTAAAACAAGAGCAATAAGAAATGTTGAAGAAAAACTGTTAATAATTGTGATCCTAATGTTGTGTTCACGCAGTGCTGTCAAAGTGGATTTCTTCAGCATCACATACCGGCAACTGGAGAAACTTGTACGTTGTTTTTCCTATTCCCAGTAAAAAACTATGGACTGCATGAAAAAAATAATGTTCCTCTTCACAACTCTCAGGGATCTGTTTTTAGCTTGAGTCCATCTAAATGTTTTCTGGAATATTATAGCGTATGCCAATGCTTTTTCAAGTCTAGCTTAGACTAATCAACATGGAGGAGCAGCAACTCTACTCAGAGCTTTTCCCCTGTGACTGTGTGCCCAACTCTATATTTTTAAAAAGAAGCTAAGATTGAATCATGTATTATGTATTATACCATGCTGAGATACAAGCAAAGGAAAATCTCCATGGCAACAGCTGTTCTGCAATACACCTTTAAGAAGTGCGCTCTTGCTTCTTAATTAACTATAAAACCATTCAAGGGTTCTGTTTTGTACATTTATAATAAATAGAGAGCTACCTACAATGCATCCAATTTTGTTTTGAAAGCAATACTAACTAGACAAGGCAAGTTTATTTGTACTGCACAGTTCATACACAACGCAACTCAAAGTGCTTAACAAAACAAGATGGATACAATCATACATGGCATTAGAAGCACTACTCTTGGCATACCCCGTCACAAATCCTACCTGAAATTGTAATGGGATCAATCTACCATCACATCTTATCAACACAACAATGCAAACAAACAGACACACACACAGAGGCAAGCACATTACCCCCTCGGCAGGAAAATAATTCACCAGATTTTCCTATACATAATAATAGAAGTATGGAAATGATAGATGGAAATAGTTGCATGGATAAAACTTCTGCCCTGTTTTAATAACAATATTGACAAAGTTTACTGGTGTTTCAGAGAATTAAAGTAAAAGTTATTCAGAAATATACTGTACATTGACAGTACTTAGTATTCTAATATATTATTGTATTTCATAAGGGAAGCTGAGTCAGTAATCATCAGCAATTTCTCTGATTTCTCTTTTCTTTTGCGGCTCCATGCTGTGAGGTTAAATGCGACCCAAATGCTGTTGTTTGTTGCAGGTGGCAGATGACGTGAACGTGGCCATGGAGCGTGTGTGTGGGACTCTAGAGCAGGAGAGCTCCAGACTGACGCAGAGCATGGGAGAAACCATCTTTGAACTCTTCACGTCACTAAAGATCCTCAAAGGCTTTCGAGAGTTCCTGCCTCTCAAGTCAGTCTCACCTATAACCCCCCCTCGCAGTTTGCAGTTATATTATCTTTCCCAAATGTCAGACCGGATATGAGGATATTGAAGATAAAGTTTGATGTCCTTTATTTTTACATTTGAACAGGGACGCAAAGATGTTGGCTCTGACAGGGTTCCATAACTGGTTTAAGTCGTCGATTCATAAATGGCTGCAGATAGTTCACGACAGGTCATGTGACAGGATCAGCAAGGCGGTGGACTCGGACAAGGTGATTTTTATAACTACTTTATATAGTAAGTAAATAATCTTCATTTATATAGCCCATTTCACAGACTAAGGTCATACAAAGCGCTGTCCAATTGTTGTTGTACCAGTAATTTATATTCTCTCAACACACAGTGAAGAAGCCTCTAACCATCAACATCATTTCACTCACTCGTTATAGTCAGGCTTACTGTACATGTTTTTAGTGGCAGGGGAAACCTACACAGGCACAGGAAGAGCATGCATCATAGGTATAATTCGTCCTGACTGTATACAGATGGACAATGCTAAGCCCAATAAAGACCTATTGGGAAGTTCTCATGGACGAGGTTTTGTGACAACTCACTCTGTTTGCCGCTACAGAAACAGTTAGTCTTTGAACAAATCAAAGCACAAAATATTGTCATTATCTTATTTGGGGATAAAAAATCTTTTGCTTACTTTTCAGAAAAATGAGTCACTATTTGACACTGGGGGAGAGTGGATTGGCTATGTGAATGCATTAGTGAATGGTTTATTCTGCTTGAAAAAACTGATCTAAAGATGTGACACAAATACATGCATGTGAAAACAAGTGAAAGTAACAAACCAAGAAAGCATGGATTTGAAATGAATTCATTTAAAAACCATCATCCCTACCCAAGCACCATGTGTGTAACTGAATAGAAAAGAAAAAAAACATTTCCAAATCTCAAGCTAACTCACACCATCTCTTCCCATTTTATGATGGGTGGAATGGAGGCTTGTGGTTTGTGCTCCACGACTTCACCTCCAGATTTTCTTTTGTTGTGGAGTTTGCATGTTTTACTGGGTACCCCCTAAAAGTTCAAGGTGTAGAAGTGTGTTTGTGAGTGTGACTGTAGAACAACTGATGGAATTTGGCCCAAGACTGCAATCCGGTTTACAACGCTGCTGCTCATTAATACATACTGTCCAATTCAAATGAACAAATAAAATAAATATTAATATTGTTGGTGACCTTCCTCACCTCTCTTGCTGCAGTTGGAGACAGTGGGACTGGCCAAACACAGCTCATCTGCCGTTGAGGTTTCTCTCTGCTTTAACCAGGTCAGAGAGATGTGGCAGCAGATGTCCTGGCCCGACTCCGCAGGGGCCTTCATCTTCATCACCAGACTGACAGACGTGAGTAACCGCTTCACTTTAACATCACACCAGAGAAAGCGTCTGCACCTCTGAGCCGGAGTCAATGCCCCATGACTCCAGCTTTTATCCATTTATGATATGAAATGCCTTAAGGCTGTCAACTGGCTGTAAAATGTGTCTTTAACTCATTGACTGCCATTGACGTGTTAACACGTCAAACTAAATAGTAACGTTGTCTGCCAATGACGTGTTAACACGTCAATTGCGTTTCCCGCTATTTTTACGTTCCCAGCTGTCCATTGAATCTAATATGTGGAGATTGGCTTGAGGCAATACTTTATGGAGCCAGCAGATGGCAGCATTGCGCTATGAATGGTTTGAACACAGCTAGATGCACTGTTTGTGGCCCTTTTTTCTCAGCTTTCTGGTGATTTCAATAAAACTTCCCTCTACTCAACTGGGGATTACAGAAGAACTAAACAAGATAGAAACAAAATTCTTTTTGCTGTTGAGAGTAGACAGCCCATTCTTTCAGAATCTAGTTTTAGATTTCAGATAGTCAAAGTACACAATATTCTGTGGGTCTTGAAAAATCAGTAAAAACCACCAGAAACGGCTGGCAATATGGGAGTACCTGTTTTGAAATGGGCTGGCAGTCAATGAGTTAAGGACTTTACTTTCATAAACTAGTGAATTGAGTTCTCCCGGAGTTCAATACAGCTAGGGCTAGGCAATTTTGCTATGTTGACAATGCAAATTTCCAATCAATTGTTGTATGTTCAATGCATACAGGAACACACACACACACACACACACACACACAGACACACACAAATCATCAATTGATATGTCTGCCTTGGGCAAGGGATCGAATTTTCTTGTAATACTTTGTAGAAACGTTTCCAACCAAAATCCCCTGCATGAAGAGAATGTTTTATCTCTAAATGTAGAACCCCTTTTGCTAGATTGGCCCTCACTTCCATTTCAATGGAACTAATTTCCAACTGAGGTCATTGCATTCACTGAATTAAAAACTGCTGTGTGCCTAATGAAAAGAAATCTTTGAGCAGGAGGGTTCTGTACCTATTTGTGCACGTTTAAGAGCCTGACATTAAATTGTGATTTCTGAATGTTTCTATTATACCTGGTACAAAAGGATCCAGATTTTGATGTAAAAATAGAATCGCATTTGCCAAAAGAGGTAGAAATTAACTTGTATATTGTATGCATGTGAGTATGTGTGTATCTCATTATGCATTTTTAATTTTTAATTATGTTTGGGTTTATTTTCAGTATATATTTTTTTCTTCTATATTTTTTTTATCTTTCTCTGTTCTGCTATCCCCAGACCCCATCTATGAGCTTTGCCTCCTTGGGTGTCCTTTTTTCACAATGTCAAAATGGTATGGAGACAATTTGAATGTATCAGAAATCTGGGGTCCTGCGGAGGATAAAACATTTAATTAAATTGTATAGATCTACTTCTTAATACTAGCAAGAGAACGATATAAGTGTTTCATTGTTGAATCATTTAGCATTGATTTGATTGAGTTTTGTGTAGCTTGAATAGTGCAAAAAGCTCTTATTAACACACTCAGAAATGTTCTATATTTGCCTCTGTTACTATAACTCTGTGTCAACTTTGTCACACCACGATCTCACCAGCGTTGAAAGCACACCATGATTCCACCTTTTCTACTATTTCCCTCTCAGAACTTCTGCAGCGAGGCCGTGTGTTACTCCGAGATGATGACCCGCAAGATTGAAAGGAGCCAGCTGGGCCGAGACCACAAAAGCTTCACAGTGCAGGTAACGCCTTTAGCCAGCGTCGCGCAGGGAAGAGTGGGAGCCGAAATGATGACGCGCGAAGCCAAATGTCAGCAAGTGTCTTCCCAGGCAACACGGCGGCAGCAGCAGGCGATGAGCGAGATGATAGGTGCAAATAAACACACACAAAAGCCAAACTAGGCTTGTTAGCACATAGAGAAACGCTGCTATGCCTAATCAAAAGGACATCATTCACTAATTAAATGGATTGAAGATGTCATGAAGGCTATTTAAAAGTTAGTGAGGAAAGATTTACGGTCTCATGTTTGGAGGAGTATTTTGTTTGTTTTAAATGATTGTCTTTATGCCACTTTCTAACTTTAAAGCATCACACATCACCACAGATAGAAGTTTAACCTTGAAAGACTCATGGATGTTTTATCACAGCAAACCCTTTGTTGGTAGAAGTAGAATGTTTTGTCCTCGCGAGAAAATTGCTTTGTGTGAGAAAGAAAAAGACTAGGATTTTCAAATCCACACGGGCTGCATAATATAAATAACAAGAAGTCCTCGCCATAGCAGTATATTCATAAAGATTTCTGCCAAAAGCTATCTATGTATGTTTCTTACCAACAAATCTAACTAATTACTCTAACTAATGGAATCTAATCATAAATAACAAGTTAGAAGCAATAAAATGTCCAAAGATTTTCCCGGACTATATATTGTATTTATTTTATTTATTTATGTATGTATTTATGTATTTATTTATTTATTTGTTTATTTATTTGAACATCTGTTATAACACAGAACCACACACCCAGCATATTATTTGTATGACTTTCAGAAATATGGTAAACATCGTTGTTTTTTTTTCATTTGATTCTCAACACGCTTATTCAAAGTAGAATGTTAATGGATTTGTTTGATCGGGGACAAAGAAAAAAAATCATGATAGAAAAATATGTCATGTGCCAGGCATAGACTGTAAAAATTAATGGACGTAGTCACGCCTATCTCCGCCGTTCTAACTAATGGGCCAAAAATAATGCTCTACTGGAGCTATCCAAAATGACCGCGAGTGGTCCCGCCCACAAGAAAATTGTGAAAAGACGCCTCTGCGCATGCGTCAGCCAGCGCAAGCTCCATTTATTTGAACGAGAGACTTAAAAAATTCACAGCAAGTAAACTAGAGTGGACCTGAGTGCATTGACACACATGTGGAACGGAGCTTTGGGCCAAGAGCCAACTTTTGGTCCATCCTGTAAAGACGTTTTCGAGAGGTCTGCCAACGCTATATGTTAGCATTGGCTAATTCTACTTCTGGGTCCACCCCCATTGGCCCGGGGTGGTATTGCAAGCATGGCAGCGCATGTCAATTTGGCCACTTTTGAGCCGGGACCCGCCCCCACTGGTGCCAGGTCATAGCTAGCCTGGTCGCACCACACCATAGTACAAATTACATTATGCAGTGAAACGATGATTGAGCGGAGTGTAAGGATGGCTAAGGCCAGGCTACAGTAGGTCATAGCAAAAATGCAAGAATCCCCTTCATCACAGAGAAATCCGCTCTAAAAGAAGACCAGCAATTTGACTTCCTATTCCTAATTACTGTACCAGGAGATATTATTTAACTGCCCTCCACCACAATCTTCAACTGTAGGTTCCTTGGAATGTTGTGATGTTATTTGAATGTAATCTATTTTATCTCTGAAAAAACACTTTAGGTATGGTTGCTATTAAATTGATATAATAAATAATAATGGTAAATTGTTTTTGGAGCTCTGCATGTAATTAGATTACTGCAAATCCATCACTGCTTCTATAGCCCTGCTACTTTTCCGTTTCCCACTTCTTCACCTTCCCTCTGCTCTCTGCTTTCTGTGCGCTCTGCTCTGGGCCTTGGCTCAGCTCTGCATCGGGCTGAACAGCATGGAGCATGTGCGGGTGTTCCTGGGCTGCCTGCCCAAGGACCTGGACTGGTGCAATGTGGAGAGGGCCATGGAGGAGTCATGTGGAGCCGAAGGGAAGGAGCAGGTCTACAAGGCTCTGAACGCACAGCTCTACAACATGGACGTGGACCTGCAGAGGGAGGCCAAACGGCTCATCTCTGTGCTCACCGACAAGGTACTAACTCACAAGGGAAAGGACCAAAGCAGGGACATAAGATAAGATCATCCTTTATTCGTCCCACAGTGGGGAAATTTCAGTGTCCTCGTTGCGCACATTACAGCAGGGAATGAAGGAAATAAGAGCACTCAGATTGCACACATTAAACAGTCTATTATTTAAGATAATAGACAATAAAACTAAAATAAGAAGATAATAATAAAATGTCGAGCTCTAATTGCACTTGGTTCTGAAGTATTTACAGACGTGTATATTGTACTTAAACAGCTGAGAATATGAGCAGAATAAACAATAGTAACAATGTCAGCAGGTAAAGTCACTAGTGAATGACAGAATATCAGATGGATTGAATCTGTACCAATGTAATAATGCAGTAATAATAATAACAGGTTAATGAATTATTATGAGTGACACTTGTACAGACTCAGCAGTTCTCGCTGTACCGTCTCGTATAAGGGACGCTGATGTTGTTCCAAGGAGAGAGAAAAAAAACATCAGACACACACATCTTCACACATCTTTTAATTACCTTTATTTTACCGGGAAAGTCCCATTGAGTTTTAAGGAATCTATTTTTTAGGGGATTTCTTGCCTTAGAGAGAGGGTGGGAGTGGGGTTTAGGAAGGTGTCACATAAAGCTCACTTTATTTATCCCTGTAGGGAACTTTGTCCTCTGCATTTGACCCATCCTGGAAATGCCACTAGGGCCTCTGTCAGGAGCAGTAGTTGCCGTAGTACAGCGCCCGGGAACCCATCTCTGGATGTTGAGGCCCGGCTTGGTCAGGACTACCGGAGTTGGAGGATTTGTGCATGGTTAAACCGGAGCTCCCGGAGGAAATTTAAAATCTTAGATGATGCACAAACAATGTGGTCTGGACCTAAGCACAGTTAATTGCGTTCAGAAGGGCTAGCACAGTACCCCTGCGCTAACCCCTGTTTCAATGGTTTAACCCCTGTTTATCTGTTGTTCTGCTCCTGTCAGAGTGAGTTCAGAAAACCAGGTTTTGTTGAATGTGCCCAGGTCTCGTCTCAAAAATCTATTCTGGAGGAATAAATATTCTGCAGGTTTTGCTTTGGTTTTACTGTTTTACTTTTTACATGTATTTGTGCATATTTAATCCTGTTTTCTTTTTTTCTTTTTGGATGCATGTGAAGCACATGGGGCAGCTGGTGTTGTTGTACCTGTGCTCTAAAAAAAAAAGTGGACATTGACATTAAACTATAATTACAACCTAATCTTATCTGTACTTGGACCCTGTTGTGTTAATCGATTCTTATGACACAGTTATGGATTACTTTGAGGATGCCACTAATCTATGAGTTGATTTCCAGATGATGCCAGAGCTGCGGAGGTACATCCAGCACATCAGCCTGTCTCCAGACTCTATCAACAACGATGAGGTGAGATTTTAATAGAAGTTTCTTTCGTTTCCAATTAATGTGTAAGCCTTGACATGTGTTAATGGTTTTTCAGGCTGTGTCCCCTCTAATGAAGTATCTACAAGACACGATGAGCATCCTCACTGACAGCCTGGTCAAGGAAAATCTCACAAGGTAAAGGAGTTGTGTCTGGAATATTTTGTATTATGCGAGCAATGGTTTTAAATATGCAATTATTATGGAGACCTGGTGAATAACATAAAATGTGTGAACAGAACAGAACAGGATTTCAAATTTACATTTTACCGAAATCCAAAAGGGTTAGGGGGTTTTAATCGCAATTAATCTTACTTTAAATAAATATAATTGTCCCAACAGAAAGCATTTTGGAAAGGTAATATTGTGGCAAAAAATGACATCGCAACATGTATCTTATCTAATTAGGGAAAAGGTCATTTTTTGCATACTTGACACTATAGTTGACACGTTGGGCTGAGAGCGGATAGTGAGGACGGGAAAATCTGATCTGAAAATTTGGCCAAAAATACATGCATGTGAATTATAATACCAAACTGTTTGGAAAGCCAGGAACTAGGATTTCATAATTAATTTTGTTTGTGGTTTGAAAGTTAGGTGCCCAGGCTTTAAGTGGTATTTATTCATTGTCCTACCATAAATGCATCTATCTCCCCGTATTATAGCTGCATAGATCTGAAGCACTGATTTCTGGAGTCCAGTCTAGGCAGAGCTGTATCAGAAGGCAGCTCCTGAGGTCTTCAGAGTTTGACCTGGTTCATATGGCGCTAACGTTACCATGGAAACATGTCATCATTCAGTCGCGCTGTATAGTAAAGAAAGTTCAAATAACACCGCTATTTTCTATTTTCTCTTGTATTGCTTCTTTTCTTTTTTTATTGCTGTTTAAATTGAATTACGTTTTGATTCATTTTAAACCTCACATTATTCCTCCTGTACATTCAAAGCTGTAGGTCTTACCATTGCTGTTTTATGCTTGTCCCAACAGAAAGAGTCTTATTTATCTAACATCAAAAATGGAGACTACGGACAGAAAATAGCATGATGCTAAATCTGGTGTAGCCATCTTTTTAATGTAAACAAACTTCATTCACTTCATTTTGAAACCACACCATGTTGAATGTTACATACCGAGAGCTGATTGGCTGACTGAGGGCTGTCCTCTATTTTTCACTGAATATTCTAAGACAGAGGTTTACAATGAATGTGAAGTGTGAAAACTAGTGATAGAATCAAACTGGTTTGAGAGCAAGGAACTAGTTTAGAGCTTTTATGGTGTGACAATGAATAAATAGCACTTAAAGCTTGGACACCTAACTTTCAAACCACAAAACAATGAACTATGGAATCTATGTAACTAGTTTCTGGATTTGAAAACAGTTTGGTATTATAATTCACATGCATGGATTTTATTACATTGTTAATATTTTGTGTTTTTAAAGTTAGGTATCCCCGCATTCACTCCTTTCTATTCCTAAGCAGTCTTTCCATAAGCACCTGTTATTTTCCTTGCAGGGTGCTTCAAAGCATGTGGGAGCTGCTCCTGAGAATGATCCTGGATGCAGTTTCTGAAAACAGAGGGGTCCAAATTGAGTTTTACAACCGCTTTCAATACACTGTTGAGGTTAGTGGTGAAATTATTATGCAAAAGTCTGTTTTTCTCTTTAGAACTGTCATCATCACTCTTCTGTTGCCATCACCTTTAATTAGGTAAAAATGATCTCTGGCTGATGTTCAAGTTGTGGGAATGCATTAGATATTTGTGAAGCAGCCAGGAAGCCCATCCCATGAATGACAGAGTACGGCAAGAGTCTCCTGTATATGCCAATGCTAAATAGACCAGCTGGACAAAATGGTGCCAGATTTTCACGATAAAGTCATGTTTAACGTGGGGGCTGAGTGTTGAAAGCCGCCACCAGACAGACTTGATTTCATGCTGTTTTTTGTGAAAATATATTGATCCTGTTTCTCCTTTGCTGCAACAATTAGACACTGCTGCAGTTCTTTCATGCCGAGGGAGCAGGCCTCAGCGTGGATGACATGAAGAGCGGAGATTTCAAGGTACAGCTGTTCCTCGAGCTGCCAAAGCAACCGATTCGTGGTTCGGTCTTGAAAACAAAATGTTATTTCGAACCAGAACATCGTTATATGCTGCCTTTTGTTTAAATACTATATGAAAACTTAGCAGAGCGTGGAAGCAATTCTCCCTCAATGTTTATTGGTATGTATTTAACAAGTTAAGTCAATGGCAAGGCAAGTTTATTTGTATAGCGCAATTCATACACAAGGCAACTCACGAATCAAGATAGCATTAAAATCATTAATAATCACAGTGCATTATATAGAAAGATAAAAATATAAAATCCCTCAGTTGAATGCACAGCTCTGTACATTTTTTAACCTGGATTTAAACACTGTCAGAAAAGAAGCCTGTCTCACGCGTTCAGGGAGATTGTTCCAGATTTTAGCCGCATGAATCTGAAATGCAACCTCCCCATGTTTAGTTCTGACTGGGGGAATCACTGTGAAGAACCTTTCCAAAGCCTCCTCAAAAATGTCTATGTACTTTTTGCATAACACATTAAGCACATCAAATGTTTTAGATCATTCAGACTCAGAGTAACTGTAACATGAGCTCATGTCACTGCACCGGGAAGCACTGGGAAGAAATACTATTGTCTATAGATCTGCTTGCCTGTACATACAGTATTGTGGGAATTATAAAAATACTAGTGTCGCCAAGCAGAGTAGGAAAGCAAGTTTAAGCATAGAAAAGATTTATGAAAATAGTGAAGCATAAGTAGGCAGATGTAGACAGTGAACAGTGACATAAGATTTGCAAAAACAGAACGATGAGACATACAGGTTAAGAATAGCTGTGAAAACAACACACATATGCGCTGCAGTCTAAAAGCAGTAAAAAGCATTATAAAAGCATAGTCCATAGATTTCAGAGAGGTGGCCCATGCAAACACAACACAAGATAGAACAAGGAGATACATTATACAGATTAAATGGTTACTTTTACATGACATATTGTAAGCTTCTCCAAAACATGAAGAGTCTAATAGGAATATTGTGAAGTAGCCTGGATCTTGGATTATTACCAGGCAAAGTGTGAAGTGGGTGAGTGGAAGAGCAGTTTGTCTAGTGCCCTCCTGTCTCTCACTGTGAAAAACTTTTGACTAATATATGGAATGGGTTGGACGACTCGTATTTCCTCTCTTTCCGAGACTGCTTCTCCTCCAGTAAAAAGAGCCGTTGGTTTAATCGGCCAAAGTAACTAAAACGCGGCCTCTTCCAATAATGTCATAATATCTAATAACACTCTTTCTTATTGCTTTAGGCTCTCGAGGAGGAGCTGAAGCTGAACAAGTGCTCGTCTTTTGAGCTGATTGAACAATACTATCTCGAGAAGATTTCCCATCAGGTGCGTTCGGGGTCGACTGGCGGCCACAGTTGTTTTTCTTTTATTCCTCAACACTGCATTGAGTCCAGAGAGTGCTGCAACTTGTAACTGTCAACAATTCCTCTCATTATGCTTAACCAAATTATGCTAAAAAGACAGACAGTGGGAAGAAATGTTATTATAAAACAGCTTGTACCATGACTCATAGATGAAATAGGGACAAGGCAAGTTGATTTTTGTTCAGAAAGCAGATACAGCATGAACGCATCAAGATCACAGGAGAACACAAGGACATCACTTACGAAATAGCTCAAAGTGACTGGTTAAGCGGGGCGCACTCACACAATCCTATATCGGCTAAAGCTGTTGAGTCATGCACCGTTTTAACCAGTTAAGTGTATTTCAGAAAACTCTCAAACACACTCGATTTGGCCGGATCAGCGTCAAGTGCTACTACGAGGCTTCAGAGCAGAGACTTACGGTGGAAATCCTTCATGCAGCCGACATCCTGGCACTAGACGCCAATGGTAACGTTCTAATAAACACCTTCCATTTCATAATATCTCAAGTTCTATGTCACTTCTTATGGTACATTTGTGTGTTAGGTCTGAGTGATCCGTTTGTCATCGTGGAGCTCTGCCCTCATCATCTGTTCCCGTTGGCGAAGAGCCAGCGCACCCAAGTGAAACTCAAAACACTGCATCCTGTTTTTGATGAGCTCTTTTACTTGTAAGTTTACAGTAGATGAACTTAACACATTCCCTGCCCACACTGCCCTCGCCTCTTTTGGCACAGCATCGGGTTGACCAGTCACTTCAAAACCCATTAAGTTATCTTTATTTATTTGGAGAACAGATACTCATCTTTGAAACGAAGAAAGGAATTACCTAACTTTCAGTCCACAACAAATTATAAACATCTATTTCAGATATAACCATTTAACTAACCTCACTCTCAAAACAGCTTCTATCACAAGTTTCACATTCTTTTATTTTGATGTTCGTCACATCTTAAAATCTGCCTTTTTAGACACAAAAGTGATAAAGAGAAGACCACCCTCACTCAGCTTTTAACCCAAAGTGCTACACAGTGACTCTCAGAGCTGTTTCTCAGCAGTTTGCTAAAGTAAAACTCTTGAACAGCACGTGCCCTAGCTTCAACACTCAATTAAATGTGTGTTGAAAATTATATTTTAATTAAAATTTACAAATCGTGTGATGATCCTTGAATTATTCTTGAAACTTTTTTAAAATGTTGGATTGATATTACCTTACAATCCAACAAATTATGAATATTGCTAAAAAGGAGTGAAAATAACATTTTATATAGATTTTTTATTATTGATAATTATTGCTTTAAAAATAAATAAAAAAATATTAACCCCCAATGTTATAATGTAAGTCCAATAAAAAAGTAAATCCTAAAATATTGTATTCGAAACTTGCATATTGTTAAACATATTATAATTATTTTGGACAAACCTGCAGATAAGAGATCCTTTTTCACTCACACCAGATAAGAGCAGAACAACACAAATTGTCAGTTGTAAATCTGATAAATAACCTCAACATTATATTAAATAGGATATTAAAAAAGCTAAAATCATGGTTTTTGCTAAATAACGTGTCATCTTTCTTTCCAGCCACGTCAGTCCGGAGCAGTACAGACACAGATTTGCCTGTTTAACCTTCACTGTGATGGACTACGACTGGTTGTCCACTAATGATTATGCGGGCGAAGCCGTGGCTCCTCTCAGCGACTTCTGCTGGCCGGGCCGACCCAACGCCTCACCACAGGGCAAGACCGTGCAGCCCTCCATCCTGCACCTGTCCCGCAGCAAACCCAGCGGTATGTGATCATGTACACGGTGCACCACAAGACACAGAAAATCAGTTTTGATTCATTCGTCTAATAATTACTTGAAAATATATACATAGGAACTAGTCTCACAATGGAAAAATTATCTGAAAATGTGAAAGAAAAAAATTACAGAGACAAGAAATAATGTATTGGTGTGTATGACAGGGTGTACTTTATACTACTGCTACTACAACTACAACTTTATAGAAAAGTGGATAGTGCTAAAACAACAATGATATGTCGCTTTGGCTCACTTACAATTGAAACTTAAACTCACAAGTTGCTTTAAATAATCTGTACTTTAATGCTTTGTGCCATTCTGGTTTTTGGATTGTGATCATGCTGCTGTAAATCCATATGTGCTTTACACATTCCCCTGTCCCCGTTGTTAAGAACAAACCAGCGCCATTCCTTATTGACTCTTTGGTTGCTAGGTCATTGCTACCCACAAATTTGACATTACGCAAATGAATACATTTGACGCTAAAGTGTTCAATTTAATATCTCCCTTATTGCACCTTTATAAGTATTTAATACAAATGTTCTACAATGTCCATAACAAACCCCTACAGTATGTTGCACTACTCCTTAAATCACCCGGAGCCATATCCTCTGTTTTCTCTGTTCTTCAATATTGCCTGGTACGACCACAGGGGATAGTTCTTGGCCCTTCATTTTTCTCCCTCTTTTACGGCGTAGACAGTCTTTCAATCGAGTTTTATTTGTGTCAGGATTTGTGACTGGTCTCATCTGCTTGCTCTCCCCTCCAGAGAAGCCAATCATGAGGATGCTGGATGCACGTATCGGAGACAGAGAGGCCCAAGAGTTTGTCCGCCGGCTGAAGGAAATTGAGAAATCAATGGAGAATGAAGAGTGAGGAGCTGTCTCTTATGACCCGTCTAACATGTGGCTTTTGTACTGGTACACTGTTTACAGTATTTAACACTTTTTCAATGTTATTCGTTCCGTATCTATACCAAAATGAAAAAAATACAACTAAGCTTTTTCCTATTACATCCTGCCACTGTGCAAACTGTCGACTTCTATATTTTACAGGTTTATAAACTGCCCTAAATGTTATCAGTCTATATTTTTAGTAATGTTATCTTTGTTGTATAATCTTTGATATTATAGAACTATTTTGTGAAAGTAGCGATAGTACCAATAGTATCCATTTAGACTCTATACCTCATTCTAGTTGCAGGTTTTGCGTTTATGTAGGAATGATGCGCGCACAGGCGATCTAACCAGACTTCACTTGGAAATCCAAAAGACAACACACAAATCTGGAGGGAGGTGCACCGTGAGAAAGTCGGGTGTTTTTAATATCAGTCAGACAGAAAAGTACCGCGCCTTCCCCCGAGGCTGAGGCCACGCTCGGGTTCAGGCGGCTCCTCAGATTGCTCTTCACTCAGATCACAAGGTCGATCAGAAAAACACAAAACGGCGGGAGAAATTCTCTTTACTTCATTCAATTCTTGGCTATGAGTTTTTGAGTCGAGGGCGGAAAGAAAGAGATTTTAAAAAGTCTTTATTGTCACATATGAGAAAACATGGTGCAGTATTGAAAGGTTATGCTGGTTTTAAAAAGAGACGCACAGATATAGAAATACAGTATATTGAAGATAATACTGTACGTTTGTTTATGCTACAGACATCAGCAGCAATGAAACTAGTCATTCAGTCCAACAATCATTTATTCATTTTTTTTTTTTTATTGCATTAGCTTATTCTAAACTGTTCCTATAAATATTTGGAAACTTACTGTATATCTGTCTGATCAAAGCTGTCTCCTTTAAGATTATCACAGAATAATTGATTTTCCAACTGCAGGTTAGGCAATCAAACGCATAAAAGAACACATTAGAGTTGCTACTATCAATAAAAAACTCAAAGTTATCGGTCCATTGGATAATTATGTTAACCAGTGTCCATAAATGTCCCTGGTTATGCCCTGTCCCTAGACCCTTCGACATTCTCAATCATTCATATAACTGGGCGACACATTGGTGAATTAAAACCATCGCCATGGAGCAAGAGGTTGAAGTCATAGATGGCACAGGACCTATCTGCGTGGAAGTTGCATGTTCTCCCTGTGCCAGAATAGGTTTGTTTCCCTTAAGACATGCACAATAGGCTCCTTTCGTTCTGTGACCTGGACTTCCATGAAAAATATCTGAGATCATTTGAAACACAGACATAAGTAGTGAAGTCTAGTCATAAAAACATAGATCTTATTGCCTACTACATTGTAATTCAGGGTTGTGTTTCATGGTAACCTTTTGAGTGTGAGAAAGAGCTGGAGTCTTGAGCTAATTATAACCCGGGCATTCACAAAGAAAGGACAATATGCTGCTCACTGGAATTCTTATGTGCAGGCTTCAAACATTTATTTGGGGAAACATGTGTGATTTCAGCTAATGAGCTTGTGTCGCAGTAAGACAAGTTCAAATGGCCTCTAAATGCCAGTCAAGACAAAAGAGGAGTTTAATGAGGCCGATATAATTAGGTTAAGTTAAAGGAAAGGCAGGTCCTCTGTCTGACTGTTTTCAAACTATGGCTATGGACTGAAAAAAAACATACATTAACAGGCAATTCACTTCAAGCAGAGCCCTCATTCTTACTCTAACATCTAACTCTAAACTTTGGCTTATTCTGTTGCACATGAGAAAAGGGTGTCAGGAATTTGCTTTGTAATAATACAGTCCCTGGCCATAGGTGGCACATGATAAATACCCTGGTAAATGTTTCCATTGTGAGATCAATAAAGTTTATCTTATCTAATCTTAATATTAAATCATTGAAAGTCTCTCCATTACAGTTTGCAGGACTGCTCCACCAGCTGTAGTTTCTTTTGGATAATTGTCCTTCACAACATTAGCATTGCACGGTATATAAAGCTTTGTGTGGGTTCTTAGGGGAAAAAAGTGAGGTTGAGATCCAAAACGGAACAGGCTTCAAAGATCCACCCAGTTTTGGACCTCGGCCTCTTTCCTAAACAGGTCTCCATATAAAGCAACCTATCGAGAAAAGTTGCACAGTGCATCTTGAACCTTAAAACAGACCCCAAGCAGTGGTTGCAAACACAGGCTTAGCTTCTGTTCTGCTGTCTCCAAATGTAGCTTCAGGTCACTGTTTTAGATGTCATCTCCGTTTCTACAAAATAAAAACAAGATTTATATACGTATTGCGAGATATATGTGTAAAAAGCATTTATAAGAAAGATCTTCTCACCTGCTGCTGACTTGGTATTGACTTTGTAGTGAGGCACACAATAGTAACAGATGTCTGTAGAGAACAACACTGTAGCGTGCAGAGGTTTCTACTCCGCACCAAATTGTCACCGACAGCGTTTTGATCGTGGTGTTTCACAGTTGCTGCTCGTGCCGTGCTTTGTCATTATTACTGTGTGAAGTTGCTAGGATGAAGCACTCCAGCATCATATAATATATCTCTCTGCCTGAGGAGAGGCTGCACATGCTGTTACTTCAGGATAAGCACATTCACTATTTATGGATCTTTAGGATTTCTTGTTCAGCAATTTTCATTTCAACTTTCACAGTGTGCTTTGGCTTTTCTGGCAAGTGTATCAACAATTCCATATTATCCTTTGCCCTTTCATAATAACAAGTTTTGATGCACAATGTTTTTCTCAGATTGTCCCAATATGAATTATGAATTGAAATATAAATGTAAAGGTGGGGTACCTAACCTAAAAAACACATGCAGTTGGTCTCAACAAAAACAGTTTTGTAAATGTAAAATCAAACCACAACATGCTGTTTTCATAGATAACATGAAAATATGTTCTGCAGACTATCTTTTGCAGACTAGTGTAAAAGAAGCTATTTGAGCAGAAAACTAATTGGCTGAGTGAGGGTGCTCTCTTTTTCACTTTTCTGTCTAAAAAAGGGCCAAAAACACATGCACTCTAAAAACCGGTTGCTTATACAGCAATACGGCAACCAATGTGGTTCAAACACAAGGGTTGTGTCAATCTATATTGCACCAATCGATTAAATCTATTCAATTCAATTATTTGTATAGACAAACACAGTTGTCTTGGAAGACAAAAACGGTAGAATGGTAGAAAAAGAGAAACATTTGGGATGCCTGCTGCGATAGAGGAATCTGCTTCCATGGACGGGCTGACTGTACAGTGCGTCCAGGAGTTGTCTGGCACCGCCAATCTTTTAGGTGCACACCAAACTCAAACAAGAGGCAATGCAGTAGAAAAGACTCGCCTAAAGTCATAACAACAGTTGCAGCTGTCCCACTATGGCACTTGGTGTTCCTAGAGGTCTCCCATCACAGTACTAACCAGGCCCTGTCATGCTTAGCTTCTGAGGTCTTCATAAACAGGTGGTGTCACAACTCAACTTCTCAAGGTTTTATAAAAGTCTTTTCAACCAATGATGAAAAATGTCATCACTCGCACCAACGAGTGATGACCAATATGTTGATCAATCAAACCAAAATGTCTTTTTTCTAATTAGATTTGGAACGTGATGGCTTTGATTACATAGTTTACGAAAATCAGGTACCCCAGCTTTAAAGTTAATTAGCCGCATAACATGAAGAGAGTTTATAACAAATGGTTATAAATGTTAACTTTTGCTTTTTGCTCATGGCATAAAGTTATGTAGACATTATTTATTGGGTCAAACCTTTATTTACGCAAACATTATTACGCTACAAACTAAATATAAGAAAATGCATTTACTTTGTTAAAAACTGAAGTGTCATAATGTGTTTGTTGTGACTTGTGATGATGTTTTGGATGAATTCTGAATATATAATGTGATTCTTGTACATTTCAATATATTTTCACACTTTTATTTACAAACTGCATATATTTTTGTTAAAACAGAGGCATTTCCACTTCAAAAAGGGCGAAAAATCTGACACGCAAGTCATTCTCGTGGTCGGGACGTAACGATAACTGAAATATTGTGATAATGTGGTGTCAAATGTCACATCTGTGTCTGTCCTCAAAATATCACGATAAGTATTGTGAGATAAAATTGAGATTGTGAGACTTAGTTATAGTTACATCCCTAATTAGTGCACAAGAAAAAACATATTTTCATTATAGAATTAATACTGTTTCTATAGAATAATTTTAACATATGCAACCTTAAAGTAATACACACTTTGGTCTTGATTCACTTTGATTGCACTAGAAATACGATGTACTTATTGACTATTATTGTGTACGTTACAGTAAGTGAAGTTTGGTTATTATTATACTGCATTGTAAAACAGAAAACCATGTTAAAACAGAATTACAATGCATCCATCGGTATAATAAGGATAATATATATTTGAGTTCACAGTCTACTTTGTCATATTTAAGGGTATACTGTAGTAACAAGTAGCTTCGAGAGATTAAAATGAGTTCAAATTGTTATTGTATCAGTAAAATGTGAAACCTGTGCCTCCTGTGTAGCTGTTTAATAAATGGGTCTTAGCTTTGAGAGCTGTGTGATCTTCAATAAAGATTTGTCAAACTTTGCCCCGACAATTATTGTATTTATAACCAGTATTGAGCTGTGGCCATTGCAGACAAAAACTCATCATTATGTACTGTACTTTCGTATATGACTCATTGACTGCCGTTGACATATTTGTCTGAGACCGGTGATTTATGTCAAACTTCCTATAGAAACCAACTTATTTTTGCTGATAAAAGTAGACATTTAAGTTTTTCAGAATAGCACACAATATTCTGTGGGTCTTGAAAGTCAGTGAAATCATCAAAAATAACTGGCCGTCAATGAGTTAAAAAGAAAGTACATTTTGTTCACATATAGACTGCACTTGACTATAAGCCGCAGGTTTTCAAGTTGTACTGCCGCAGATAGATGACTGTTTTAATTGGTCACAACATGACTTAATGATGGCAGTTATCTTCCAAGCCTGTACTCATTTACCAGTCTATTTTGGCAATAAAAGAGTGTCATTGGAGTCATAATAAGTCAGAAAACTCTGCTCTGACAACTCTACAACAATAAAAAGTACACACATTAGCCGTATAAGTCACTGTATAAGCCGCAGGGTGCAAAGATCTAGAACAAAATAGAGGCTTATAATTTGGCAGTTGTTTACACTTGAATGAATCATGATGATGTGTAATTCAGTTAAAGAATCCAATCCAATCCACTTTATTTATATTGCACATTTCATAGCTAGATTAAATAGAACAAAATAAAATATCATAAAAGACACTCGCTTCTCAGCAAGAAGGTCCTGGGTTCGAATCCTGGTCGGAACAGGGTCATTCTGAGTGGAGTTTGCATGTTCTCCCCGTGTCTGTGTAGGTTTCCTCCAGGTGCTCCGGTTTCCCCTACCACTAAAAACATGCAGGTCTGAATGTGATGAGTGAGTGAATGAATGGATGGTGTTGGTTGGGGCTTTGATGCTTGTTTGTTTGGCGTCTCGCTTCCGTCATCACCGTCTGTGGAGAGAATGAAACATTATCTGAACACTTTGGGTAATCTTGGTCTGTATAACAGGGCTACATAATAAATTGAGATTACTTACTTACTGTTTGCTAAAAGGACCATACAGTTGTGAAAAGCAGGAATCTGATGTATTTACAGAAGCTATTCACTGCACTGCACACTGTTCCATTCAAATAGAAAAAAGTGTGGGTAGTAGGTAGTTTGATTGTTTTCAGGGTTGTATTTAAATAAAGATGACACGGACAGATATGGAAAATATGGATTCAAAAACACATCCTTGAGGGTGGAAGAGCAAATGGACACTAATCATAATAATAATAATGCATCGGTTTTATATAGCGCTTTTCTGGACACTCAAAGACGTTTTACATGTCATTATTCATTCACTCCATTCACGGTGGTGATAAACTACTACTGTAGCCACAGCTGCCCTGGGGCGCACTGACAGAAGCGAGATGGTCGGAGGTGCCATCGGCCCCTCCGACCACCACCAACCATTCATACACACACCAGACTCATTCTAGGCAATGGGGGTGAAGTGTCTTGCCTAAGGACACAACAGCAGTTTGGCACTTTACAGCCGCAGCCGTGGCACCTGGTGTTCCCAGAGGTTAAGTGTCTTGCCAAGGACACAACGACAGCAGACATCAGTGGGAGTCGATGAAAGTCTTGAGGTGGGCTTGAACCCACAACCTTCTGGCTCAAAGGCCTACCAACTGAGCTACTGTCACCCCAACTGAGCTACTGAGCTACTGTCACCCTATTAGTAATTATCAGTAATTATGTTTTTATTTTTTCCTGATGTTATATTTGATGTATTGTTTTTATGTTGTGTATCTTGGGATGTTCCCTGTTTTTGTAGCACTCTGAGGTTTCCCTGAAATGTAAAGTGCATTATAAATAAAATGTATTATTATTATTATTATTATCATAAAAATAATAAGTGTTAAAGTTGTAATTGACTATGTCCTAACATTTATTAGCATGTGACTTAGGAGGAACCTCTGACATATACCAATAAATGCAACATATACTACAAACAATTCAATATTATTATTATTTTTATTTAGTATACATCATTTATTGTATGTATTAGTATCAGTAGTAGTAATAGCAGCAGCAGCAGTGATAGTAGTAGTAGTGGTAGTAGTGATGCAGGTGATGGCCGTAGGCAGATGGACGAGGCTCAGATGTGGAGAGGACCCACAGGGCAGAGATCGCGCCCTCCACCCCGCTGAGAGCACTGCATCTGTCTGCACACACCATCTTTGATCCGACCGAAGCCTCTCAGGTTCAGGGTGTTCTTCGTTTCTGGTGCTGGCATCTGCTGGACGACAAACACCAACATGTACCATGTGGAAATGTGGAAATGTGATGTCTACCACTAGATGGCGTTGTAGTGCTATTATCCAATGCCTTCCAACTTTTGCCTTCTTGTGATTGTGAATTATGGGAAGGATTGGAATGACAGCAAATATGAAATAAATTGTAAAAATGATTAGAGATATTAAAAGTAATATGTTAAAAGTATGTAAAGTAACTTAACTTGGGCCTTACTGGTTATACAACTGCTGCGTTTAGACTATTTACAGTCACTCTTTTGTAAGATTTTTGATTAAAAACATAGTAAAAGTCTATCTTTTGAGACATGTCCATCTATAATTAATAAAATCCCTATTTTAGAGGATTTTAACTCACACTTCGAGAGAAAAATTAATCATCAAATAAGTGATTGATAAGTTGTTTCCACCATGTATAAAAACTCAAAATCCCAACTCTAAACTGATTCCTTTGCTTTGTTGTAAGATTAAACACTTGTTTGACATTTTACTTGTTTTCACTTTAAAAATCAACTGCATTAACATGAAACAAATCTTATCCGTATCCATTTGATGTTTGTTTTGCACTATTCCCGGCCTGAGCCACAGAGGAGGAAAGTGTCTGTTTTGTAAAAAGCAGAAACGTGTATTTTTGGACTGCAGTTGGGATTAATTAACATAAACACTCAACCTATAAAAGTTATTACTACTGTGCTCTGGGTGGGTGGGTGGGGGTGGGTCCCGATTGCCCAATGCTGACAGAAGAAGAGTTGTACTATTATAGCATTAGATAAATAGCAATTGATAGTTTGTTTTCCCCTCCTGGCTTTCTACAGTAAATTGATGGAGGAATGTTGGCAGAGTGGTTGGCTGCTGTTGATGGCCCAGTCCTGGCTCACACACGTTTGACATTTTTGTGATCCTCCGATGCCATATCTCTCCTCAGACAAGTCTAAAACCCCATTACAAAATGTTACCCCACATGAGAGGAGGAGGAGGAGGGGGAGGAGGAGAGGGGGGGTCTGCTTTCATCTCCACAGATTTCAGATTACACACCTGCACAGCGCCTGACACAGCACCTGCTTCACTCAAATGAGCACGACCAGGGGGGCTGCGTGTACACACTCGTTTGTGTTGCTTTAGAATTGCCCTTAGTTTCATTTAAGAATAAGAATAAGAAAAAAATTGGTTTTGAGATCCCACAAGAGCCTTCTGGTAGCTTTCCAATTACATGAACCAGGAATTATACAGATTTCATGGTTAAAAAACTACATAAATAAATATTGAAGTACCACCATAAACCAGGTCTAAACAGGACTTTCTTAAATAGGACAACACTATTCCTAGTAGTTCTAAATGAGGATGAATCTAAATTAAATTTAATAAAATTACATAAATCCAACAAATACATAAATCCAACAAAGAAATTGGACTGCGGTGGAATCTGTGTCACCATTTATAAACTCAGTTTGTGATGGCAATCAGAAATAGATTCTACCTGATCTGTAAGTGCAAGTCTCCAGTGCTATTATAATAGAATCATGGTCTCCAGGGAGAGAAGGTTTTAGCTCCCTGCCCTGGAGAGGGTTTTTCAGGACTGACAAAAAGCATATCATTGATTCATGCCTTGAAAAGAAGATGTGAAAAGTGAAAGTCTACCTCCTGTAAATAATGCAAATGCCTCCAGGTGATGTTTGAGAAGAAAAATACTCGTTCTTTTAACTACGCCTGTGATATTTAATAGATGGTCCTACATGTAATAAATATGTGCCAAAGCCAAAGGGCTTTTCACAGTTTTTCAGGCAGACTTCAGACACCTGTTGAGTGCAGGTGCACGCTCCGTAATGAGGTCCATGTGAGGCCTGCAGCTCAGGGGCCCGGCTGAGGGGTGGGGGGGACAGCGGGCCCTTTGTGGCTTCAGGGGCCTCAGACCAAGCGAGAGCAGATAAAATTGGACAGCATGCTCCGAGGAATGCAAATGGGACGCGTTTTGGTCGAGAGCCAGTGCTTCCATCCATGCTTTTAACAGGTCCTATCAAATAAAGTCAGGCCTTCATCATCCCAGCGCTGCGTCAGCTGATAGCACCACCTCGGCTCCTCACACAATTTGACTTTATAATTACTGCACTGAGCCAAAAGTTCAGCCGCCACATTTGTGTAAACCACAAGTCCCACTGCGATCCTGGGAGGGGAGCCACTCTGTCTGAGAGGTGACATCTGAAATTATAACTTCAAGAGTATGCATAATATAATAGTATTACATTACATTAGGTTGCATGTGGTTCACTAGTTTGCCTCACTGCTTCTTTGCATTTGAATTGCAAAAGGTGTTGTTTAGAATATCATACAGCATTGCATAAACAGGTTTCAAGTTTTTTAGGTTAGGAGGACGGAACATTACTTTTCTTACTAACATCAGAATGTAATTGTTTGGATACATTTCAACAACCAAAATGATAAAAGCAACCATAGTTGATTACAATACAGAACTACTTCATGGCCTCGGAGGCCACACAAGGGGCACAGCAATTCAGAATTCAATGGAATAATTATTATTATACATTTATCGGCCCCACAAATAACAAGTAAGTAAGTAAGTAAGTAAGTAATCTTTATTTATATACCGCCTTTCACAGACCAGAGTCACAAAGCGGTTTACAATTGTTATTATTTTTGGGCATTGGTCCACTCACTCCACACAGAGATGGGAGCGGGGTCGCCAGTACAGGAGGCGCATGCCAGACCTATTGTGCATGTTTTTAGTGGTAGGGGAAACCGGAGTACCCGGAGGAAACCTACGCAGACACGGGGAGAACATGCAAACTCCACTCAGAAAGGCCCTGGTCCGGCCGGGATTCGAACCCAGGACCTTCTTGCTGAGAGGCGAGAGTGCTATCCACTCAGCCACCGTGCCGCCCAAGTTTGATGAAGTTTGATGAAGTTTCTTCATCAAACAAGTTTGATGAAGAAACATTGAGACATGCAGCGGACATCTTTTGCTCACTCCTTTATGAGTAAGAAAAGCAGAAAGCTGATACATATTTCACAAAGACATGGTAGATAGACACATTGCAAGTGGAAAACATGATGGATCTTTTTGATTTGAGACATCTCTGGCCTGCTCTGTCCAATGTGTGGGCAACTCAAAGGGAAGTTATGGGTGGTGGTTTAGACAGAGAGAAGGGAGGTAGACATGTAGAGGAGGGGGATGGTGGAGCTGAGTAACTGTTAGAGTCTGTATTGTTGAATTTCGGACGTAATTATAAAATAAAATATTTGTCTACAGTAACACAAATACCACTTTTTAGAAATTAAATTGTGAATGTTTATGTCATTTGTGTAACTTATGTTAACCAGATCCTATCAGACCTGAAGCTAAGCAGGGCAGGACCTGGTCAGTACTGTGATGGGAGACCTCTGGGAACACCAGGTGCCACAGTGGGGCACCTAGGTTGGTTGCACAGCTTCCAACTTCAGGTCAACATCTGGGAGGTCTGGCGTCCAATAGAGTTTTTATCCAATCATTACTTAGCATCATGTGTTGCTATGGCCCAAAATCTGCCTCTAGGCCCTCAGAGTCTACATTGCTGGCCCACAGTTGCTTAAAGTCACTGAAAACGGACCTGTGGCATTAACCAATCAGTGTCAAGTCTGCTTCCTCCGGGCCAGCTAGAAGGCTCTGAGGAAGCGTGTCTAATGATTGGATACTCAAGACGTCAGTTATAGGTGCTAGAGACATGTGATAAACAGAAACAAACAAAAATGCTAATATGTGTGACAACTTGTTTTAGTTTTTCAACCAACTTGTTTTAGTTTTTCAACCTTCTACGGCTGAAGGAGGTGAATATATTGTTCTGGTATCTAAATAGTTAGAACGCCTTTCTCAAGAAAAACAGGGACAGAGGGACAAGAAGAGCCAGGAATTTGTCCTGACCAGAGCATACACAGCTGCGGCAGAGCTGAGGCTGAAAGTCGATGGGAAAAACACTTTGTCAATAAGCTAACCTGCAGAGCTAGGCTAATGCAGAAGACACAGAGCCGCGTCCTGCACATGGACTGCCTCACCACCAGTAAGAAAACAACATTAAAACTCCATTCAATACTTATATTGTGGTTGGACTTTCCCACGTTAATGCTCAAAACTCAATCATGTTCTCAGATACTGTCAGAGAAGAAAGTTCCGCATTGTGCACGAGTGTGTCATGCGTGTTTATACAAACTACAGAAATGTGCCTCCTGTCAGTTTAGTAAGTCTTTATTTATATACCGCGTTTCACAGACCAGAGTCACGAAGCGGTTTACAATCGTTATTTTTGGGCATTTGTCTTCTCACTCCACACAGAGATGGGAGCAGGGTCGCCAGTACAGGAGGCGCATGCCAGACCAACTGTACATGTTTTTAGTGGTAAGGGAAACCGGAGTACCCGGAGGAAACCTACACAGGCACGAGGAGAACATGCAAACTCCACTCAGAAAGACCCTGTTCCAACTGGGATTCGAACTCAGGACCTTCTTGCTGAGAAGCGAGAGTGCTATCCACTCAGCCACTGTGCCGCCCATTTTAACACAGGAGGCACACTTCTGTAGGGGGGGTCTGACTCTGTGCCACCAAAAAAGTTGGAGATCTGGGTTAAGACATTACTGCAGGCGCAAGTCTGAAATGCACAGACCGCCACTGGCCAATGGCACATACTGGTTGTCTCACTTCTGTCAGTGTGCCCCAGGGCAGCTGTGGTTACAGCTATCCATCCATCCATCCATTTTCTACCCTTTAATCCATTTCTGGGTCAGGGGGGTGGCAGTCAGAGATGCCACCCAAGTCTCATAGCACCAGCCCCTCACTGACCCTCTGCAGGTGGTGAGTCCACAGGAGGACGGCTGCTCTCTGAGTATGAGCATAGCCTTGATCTTTCAGTGGGGGCTTTGGGCAAAGTGGGGTTAAGTGTCTTGCCCAAGGACACAACGACAGCAGTCATCATCGGGAGTTGGTGGAGAAGGTGTAGAGGTGGGAAATGAACCCACGACCTTCAGGCCTGAAGGCCAATGCTCTACCAACTGAGCTACTGTCGCTGGTTACAGCTAGTAGTTGCTTATCACCACTGTGTATGGCATGAATGACATGTGATGCATCTTTGAATGTCCTAAAAAGCACTGTACAAAACCAGTGCATTATTATCATTATTATTATTATTATTACTTTATTGTTACTCTCTGTATAATACAAAAGAAAAACTTTACTTTACTTTACTACCTCAGTATTGGAAACTTTATAAACGGCTAAAAACAACTAACCGCAAATGTAATATAATAACAATTCTAAACATTCTTGCCAATTTTAGAAATAAAATCTCAAACTTTAAAAATTGAGGCCCAAAAAGAGTGTCCCATCCATCAATAACAAGTGGATTTTGTGACAGATCTACTTCAAACCACATATACATTTCAGGTAATGCAATAACATCTCTATGGGGCTCAAAGTAGTTCTGCAGTTCTGAACTGAAAAGATGAATGAGTTTTATGAGAAACTTCCCATAGTGACCTGTTTAAAGTGATTCATGCTAATCTCCCACAAAGTGCCTGGAGAGCGGTTTCTCTTCACATCTCTGAAAGACACTATATGTTGTGTTTTATGAATGACTTTGGCTCTAAACCCCAGAGTACAATGTGGTGTCTGAACCTGATGTGAATTCCTCATCACATGAACAGCAGCGGACTTTCTGCAGCTTAGAGTGGGCTGGTGTCCCGGTCATGTGGTCCCGGTACAGTACAATAGACTCATTAGATGAATGTTATCACTTATAGTAGATTGATATACTGTAGTAACAGAATAGTAACTTATATAGAATAGTAGCAACATAATGTTCAAACAAGGGAAAAAAGAGAGCTACTATTTAGAGTTATTCAACATATTCAGAGCAACCATTGCAGGCAGACAGAATACTATATTAGTGATGTTTTCAAAGCAGAGCTAACTGGGAAGCACAGAGGGATGCCAAAGGAACCACTATACCTCACAACATGGTGCTTAGAGAAGCCAAAAATAAGCTGTTGCTGCATTTAAAAATAATAATAAATGTAACGACATCCATGTTCAAAGTAATGCATTACACTCATTACATTACTCAAAAAAGTAATCTGATTGCAGAGATGAATTACTTGTACCTGAGTTACACCCCACACAGGTTACACATACAGAGGTCATGGTAGTCATGGTGTTTGTATTTAGATTGTGTCTGTTATTCCGCTCCTGTATTTTTGCACCACACATGACCCCCACATGCTGCTGTTTGTCTGTAGAATGTGCTAATAATGTTTAATGACATAACCTTTGTCCTCAAATTCAAGCATTAACTTGTGGCCGGTGTGAATCAATGCATCTGCACAGGATGTTTACTCTAACAATGAAGAAAGAGAATGTGTTTTCTCCTATAATGAGCCCTGATAAGATATTTCACAGCTCTTTCAGACTTTGCCAGACAAAGTATTTTTATCCGCTCAAAACTGTGTCTCTTAATTGCACCCAGTGGACGATGGGGTCGGTGAAGGGGAAGGATACGCGAGCTCACCACTGTGCCTCTGGCCCTGGTGACATTTGACTCTGGTAGTTATTTGTCCACTGCTGTGGCCTTTTTGAGAAATATCATTGAAAAACTCCTTCAACCCTGCACCTCCCAAAGCAATACTACAATTGAATGTAGTGCTACCACTATCAGTTCTCTTTCCACAAAGGTTCAATGTTCTTATGTGTCTTCTTTTTAATTATCTGACTGATTGTTGCCAATCTAAACCCCAGTTCATCTCCTATTAAAGCAAGTCTAGGGGTCAAGTGGTCAGATGCAAAGCCAAAGTTTTTCACAGGAGCCTCTTTGAAGTCTTTGAAAACCTCCAACCAACAAAGGCCACAGTATCCATGGCCACTGGTGCTACAGGAGGGAGAATGTGACCGGAGATTATAATCTTTGGTTCATTGGGAGGTCAGCAGACTTTTCACACTTGAGAACACAAACAAGAAACACTGACAGTCGTATGATCTGTACAAGACATTAAGGAAGCATGTGTTTCCTCTTCCTTGTATTGTCCATAGCTCCAGGCAGGACTGATACTGAAGACTTTCAATAGACTTTCACGGTTTGGAAAGAAGTTTGTTCAAATAAGAACATATCACTATAGAAGCACAATGTAACACTCATTATTCTCAAGTATAAGTAGATATTGCCAGGTACCTTCAAAACACAAGAAATCTTCACTTGAACTCATTTGTCAACATGATGTATTGCCTGGAGTTAGTGCAATAGACCCTTACGTAAAGGGCAGGTACACAAAGGACTTGCTGAGGTATTGATTCAGGGACTGGCATTTCATGTGTATGAATCTAAAACCTTGAAAATATGACAAGCTACTGCGCTGACATATGGTTAAAACAGTTCTGTTTAGCTGTGCATGCAACTGAAATATATTCCCATGCATGTGTGTATATGAATGTATGATAATATGGTTGTTTCCATTCTTGTTTTCATTGGAAAAAAGAATGACAGGAAAGGACCCTGCTACCACAACAGAATGTATTGGAAATATTCATGGCCTTGGTGCTTGACCAGAAAAAAGTGCCTTGCCCTCTTCAGGTGGAGGAGAGTTCCTTCCTCAAGTGAAAGAAGGGTTAGCAGCGGCTTTAGGGAATAAAAGTAAAGTAAAGCCACTGCTTCCCCACGTCAAGAGGAGCCATTTGAGGTTGCTCGGGCATCTGTTTCGGGCATCTCTTGGACACTGGGAACGCCTTGGGATCCACCGGATGAGCTGCAGAAAGTGTATGCGAATAGAGCAGTCGGGCAACTTAGAAGGCCGCCACTGCCACCTGGTAACTGATAAAGCGGAAGAAAATGGATGGGCTATCCACGAAACATGTTCATGGATAGCCGTAGAAAGAAGCTCTGTGATGCTGGGTCTCATGTGGTCAGTTCAGCAGATTCAGGATTTTGTAACATTTCCATCACATGGAAGACTCATATCATCATTGGGTAACACTTTACATTACGGGCCGGTAAGTCCATGGTACTTACAGTGGTACTTCTAGGTACTTACAGTGGTACTTCTAGGTACTTACAGTGGTACTTACGGTGGTACTTACGGTGGTACTTACGGTGGTACTTACGGTGGTACTTACGGTGGTACTTACGGTGGTACTTACAGTGGTACTTACAGTGGTACTTACAGTGGTACTTCTAGGTACTTACAGTGGTACTTCTAGGTACTTACGGTGGTACTTACGGTGGTACTTACGGTGGTACTTACGGTGGTACTTACAGTGGTACTTACAGTGGTACTTACGGTGGTACTTACGGTGGTACTTACGGTGGTACTTACGGTGGTACTTACAGTGGTACTTACAGTGGTACTTACGGTGGTACTTACGGTGGTACTTACGGTGGTACTTACGGTGGTACTTACAGGGGTACTTACGGTGGTACTTACGGTGGTACTTACGGTGGTACTTACAGTGGTACTTACAGTGGTACTTCTAGGTACTTCTAGGTACTTACAGTGGTACTTCTAGTGGTACTTCTAGGTACTTATTGTGGTACTTACAGTGGTACTTCTAGGTACTTACAGTGGTACTTAGAGGTACTTATTGTGGTACTTACAGTGGTACTTCTAGGTACTTATTGTGATAATTCTAGATACAGCTGTAACTTAGTAATTCAAGGACACTACAGTATTATTCCTATGTAGTAAATGTGGTACTTCTACATACATACATACAGAGGTCATTTGTAGGATTGTTTGACTATAAAACATAAAACAACATTATGTAAAACAAACGTCTTTATTAATATGGAATAAGTAGCACAGAAAGGACAGTATAAATACATTTAATGCATATTTCAAAACAAGTTTCAAGGACAAGGGAAACACTGCAAGAACTAGGTACCCAACCCAAGTAACAAGAATTACACATTACCAGGTACTTACCAGCCAAGTACCAGGTACTTACCAGCAAGTACCAGGTACTTACCAGCAAGTACCAGGTACTTAACAGCAAGTACCAGGTACTTAACAGCAAGTACCAGGTACTTACCATAGGGACTGGCCCATAATAAGACAAAGGACTTTAACATAAGTACCAGTGATAACACCAGTAATTATACAGTAAGTACCAGGTACTTACCATAGGGACTGGCCCATTATAAGACAAAGGACTTTAACATAAGTACCAGTGATAACACCAGTAATTATATAGTAAGTACCAGGTACTTACCATAGGAACTGGCCCATAATAAGACAAAGGACTTACCCATAAGTACTAGTGATACCAGTAATTATATAGTATACCATGTACTTACCAGCAAGTACCATGTACTTACCAGCAAGTACCAGGTACTTACCATAGGGACTGGCCCATAATAAGACAAAGGACTTTAACATAAGTACCAGTGATAACACCAGTAATTATATAGTAAGTACCAGGTACTTACCATAGGAACTGGCCCATAATAAGACAAAGGACTTACCCATAAGTACTAGTGATACCAGTAATTATATAGTATACCATGTACTTACCAGCAAGTACCAGGTACTTACCAGCAAGTACCAGGTACTTACCAGCAAGTACCAGGTACTTACCAGCAAGTACCAGGTACTTACCAGCAAGTACCAGGTACTTAACAGCAAGTACCAGGTACTTACCAGCAAGTACCAGGTACTTGCTGGTAAGTACATGGTATACTATATAATTACTGGTATCACTAGTACTTATGGGTAAGTCCTTTGTCTTATTATGGGCCAGTTCCTATGGTAAGTACCTGGTACTTACTATATAATTACTGGTGTTATCACTGGTACTTATGTTAAAGTGCTTTGTCTTATTATGTGCCAGTCCCTATGGTAAGTACCTGGTACTTACTGTATAATTACTGGTGTTATCACTGGTACTTATGTTAAAGTCCTTTGTCTTATTATGGGCCAGTCCCTATGGTAAGTACCTGGTACTTGCTGGTAAGTACCTGGTACTTTCTGTTAAGTACCTGGTACTTGCTGGTAAGTACCTGGTACTTGCTGGTAAGTACCTGGTACTTGCTGTTAAGTACCTGGTACTTGGCTGGTAAGTACCTGGTACTTGCTGGTAAGTACCTGGTACTTGCTGGTAAGTACCTGGTACTTGCTGGTAAGTACCTGGTACTTGGCTGGTAAGTACCTGGTACTTGCTGGTAAGTACCTGGTACTTGCTGGTAAGTACATGGTACTTGCTGGTAAGTACATGGTATACTATATAATTACTGGTATCACTAGTACTTATGGGTAAGTCCTTTGTCTTATTATGGGCCAGTTCCTATGGTAAGCACCTGGTACTTACTATATAATTACTGGTGTTATCACTGGTACTTATGTTAAAGTCCTTTGTCTTATTATGGGCCAGTCCCTATGGTAAGTACCTGGTACTCACTGTATAATTACTGGTGTTATCACTGGTACTTATGTTAAAGTCCTTTGTCTTATTATGGGCCAGTCCCTATGGTAAGTACCTGGTACTTGCTGGTAAGTACATGGTACTTGCTGGTAAGTACATGGTATACTATATAATTACTGGTATCACTAGTACTTATGGGTAAGTCCTTTTTCTTATTATGGGCCAGTTCCTATGGTAAGTACCTGGTACTTACTATATAATTACTGGTGTTATCACTGGTACTTATGTTAAAGTCCTTTGTCTTATTATGGGCCAGTCCCTATGGTAAGTACCTGGTACTTACTGTATAATTACTGGTGTTATCACTGGTACTTATGTTAAAGTCCTTTGTCTTATTATGGGCCAGTCCCTATGGTAAGTACCTGGTACTTGCTGTTAAGTACCTGGTACTTGCTGTTAAGTACCTGGTACTTGCTGGTAAGTACCTGGTACTTGCTGGTAAGTACCTGGTACTTGGCTGGTAAGCACCTGGTAATGTGTAATTCTTGTTACTTGGGTTGGGTACCTAGTTCTTGCAGTGTTTCCCTTGTCCTTGAAACTTGTTTTGAAATATGCATTAAATGTATTTATACTGTCCTTTCTGTGCTACTTATTCCATATTAATAAAGACGTTTGTTTTACATAATGTTGTTTTATGTTTTATAGTCAAACAATCCTACAAATGACCTCTGTATGTATGTATGTAGAAGTACCACATTTACTACATAGGAATAATGCTGTAGTATCCTTGAATTACTAAGTTACAGCTGTATCTAGAATTATCACAATAAGTACCTAGAAGTACCACTGTAAGTACCACAATAAGTACCTCTAAGTACCACTGTAAGTACCTAGAAGTACCACTGTAAGTACCACAATAAGTACCTAGAAGTACCACTAGAAGTACCACTGTAAGTACCTAGAAGTACCTAGAAGTACCACTGTAAGTACCACTGTAAGTACCACCGTAAGTACCACTGTAAGTACCACTGTAAGTACCACCGTAAGTACCACCGTAAGTACCACCGTAAGTACCACCGTAAGTACCACCGTAAGTACCACCGTAAGTACCACCGTAAGTACCACCGTAAGTACCTAGAAGTACCACTGTAAGTACCTAGAAGTACCACCGTAAGTACCACCGTAAGTACCACTGTAAGTACCACCGTAAGTACCACCGTAAGTACCACCGTAAGTACCACCGTAAGCACCACCGTAAGTACCACCGTAAGTACCACCGTAAGTACCACCGTAAGTACCACCGTAAGTACCACCGTAAGTACCACTGTAAGTACCTAGAAGTACCACTGTAAGTACCTAGAAGTACCACTGTAAGTACCATGGACTTACCGGCCCGTAATGTAAAGTGTTACCCATCATTGCTTTAGTTCTCAAAGTTATTCTGCTCTTGTATAACTGTAAACGTGCCCCCTCCTCCCTCACCTGACTGGCCTGTGTTTTTTTTTTTATTTAAGATATATGATATGTGAGAATGTGAGGTCGGCCAATGAACTTAAAAATTCATGAGAGTATATAAACAACAGCAGAGAAAAGTTTGTTTTGGTCCAGTTTGAAACATTGTTGGGTGAGAACTGTTTGTCCTTCTCCTAGACAGTTTGTTTTCTGAAAAAGTTACAGAACTGATTGCAAGAAAATAATTAGAGATAAACAATATAAAAACATCCATCCGTCCATTTTCTTACGCTTAATCCATTTCCGGTTTGTGGGGGAAGGCAGCACTTTGACTAGAGACCCTCAGACATCCCTATCCATGCATTTCTAAATACAAAACAATATTGTGTTTAAATGCACGACACATCCATCCAAGTATTTAAAAAATGAAAGGTCCCTGATGTCCCCCAGAGTTAGGGTCCTGCGGGTGGGCTCTCCAGCTGTCTGCGTGTGTCCTGCCTGAGTTTCACATGATGGCTGTGGGAATAATCTGTGACCAGTGTCCCAAAGGGAGAACCAGAGTGAGAATCACAAATCTAAAGAAAGCCTTTGTGGAGACTACAGGCCTGTGGGCACTGCATCACTCTCCCATGCCCTCGGAACTTCTCACAACACTGGTGCTGTTCATCGAAACTGCAACACACTCTCAAGCTGTACTTCATGTCCGGACTCGGGGGGGTCGTCGTTAAGAGGCGGTGGTACTTTTAAGTCGTGTTTGTTCAGGACAGGAGCAGCTGTTAAAATGTTATCCTGATGCTGTCCGAATATTCCGGGTCATAACAATTGCCTCAGCTGTCCCATGTCCGGACCGCTGTGGGATGAATGTGACTTTGAACTCCTTCATCTTCAGAGAGCAATACGGACCAAACCCAAGCACGTGACAAGCATCACAGGCACATAACGTCTATAATGGGATGGATCTGATGGAGTCATTCATTTAATCAAAAAAAGGGGAATCTCGTTCATATAATTTTTTGCAAGTTCTGATTTTGAGTCAGAGAGTATCAAGTTAGAGAGTATCAACTTAACAACTTGAGCAGATTTGTACAGTTTATAGCAGCCTACAGTTACGACCCAGCTCTGCTAGGGTAAGGGAGGCAATTAACCAAGATGTTAAAATGGAAAAGCAAGTATTTAAATAAAGGGAAAGTTCACATAAACAAAATGGACAAAAAACACAGACAGACTTAGACTTATACACTGAAACTAAACACTAAACCTACTGCTGTCTCAACAAAAACAGAACCTCAAAGTGACAACTAAAATGAAAAATATACAAATCCATAAGAACTATGTCTAGTGAGTCATTGTCACCCCTCGTGACAATGACATTTCCATGCGGCCACATTGGAATACCAGCCACAAACACACACACAGTTTGCATGTTCTCCCTGTGTCTTGTGGGGCGTGTTGGGGACTACGGTCCTGGGTAAGCCCCTCACTCAGCTTAGTCAAACTTTGAAACGCAAAAAATGTCTTGCAAGATGGATCACAATGGACAGATTTCTTGCACAAACTACATATCAGATTGACTTTTACTTTTTGCGTTTCATCCTGAGCTCTGCGTTTATTCATAGCATTTTGGGCATTGTTGAAATACCCAGACAATTCTTATGCACAGATTAAACTCTGCACTTACGAAGCTAAAGAGAAGGAGAGACTGATTTGATGTGAAATCTAACGCGTTTATGCCAACACGTTTTGGGCTGGAGGAAATTAAAGATGACAGTTTATGACAAAGTGAAATGAATGAAACTCAACATTAAATCCTACACTGAGCCCTTTGGTCAGTTATAAGCTTGATGTATGTCCTTGTTGAGTTTTGCGGACCACCATCACTGTCCTACTTGGGTGTTTTTGTCTCATGCGTGAACATCATGTGGTAAGGGTTTCCATAAGACTACATTTGAACCATCTTTGGAACATTTAAGGATTGCTGAACTAGGCCGACACTAAACAAATGTGAAATTTCATGACATTGAAAATACTAGTCTTTTCATGGATTGTTTACCCTCCCTTAACTCCATTGCTTTAAAGCTGGGTTACCCAACTTTCTAACTACAATATATGAACTATGTAATAAAATCCATGTAACTAGGTCCTTCTTCTTAAAGCAGTGTGGGTTCTATCACTAGTGGTCAAATGTTTTACCTCTGCTTTTTTACCTCTGTCACAGCTGTTAATAATCGAGTATTAGCCCTCACTCAGCCAATCAGCTCTCAGGTTGTAAATATAAAATGTATGTTGACAGTATGTTGTCGTCTGATTTGTTTGCTAATTGTTACATAAACAGGACTCTTTCTGTTGGGACAAACAATATGTATTTATAGAACAAAATAAGTTAGGTACTCCAGCTTTATTTATATATTTTTAAATGGACTTAAACCTACAAATGCAATGTATTCTGTTTTTTTACAATGTTTTTACATTGGTCTCATTCACATGTGTCACATCCATGTGTCCTTTAAAAACATTCATTATTTCTGAGCAGAAAGTAGATCCAAAAGTTTGCAAAGAGCGGATTAACTAAAACTGTTTACACATCACCATCTGCCCCAAATCCGCCCGACAAATTGTTTGTTTTGAGCCGCAAATCCTGTCCACAAAATCTAAATTACAAGTTTCTACTCCAGCACTTTTCCACTGAAGCTAACGGGACGGGACGGCTGTGTGCTGATCAATCATCGCTCTATATGCATAACAAATGAAGCCTCGCCTGCCTTGACCGCAGCGCTCTGAGGAAGCGCGCGCTCCTCCCCGTGGGACGTTATTAAAGCTGGCCCTCTGACAAGAGCGCAGAAATGGGCGCATGTGTAAGGCCTATACCCCTCTGCTTCTAATCAGTGTTGTGTTGCTTGTTTGGCCAGGAACATCTGCTCAGGCCAGGGCCTCAGCGGGTGAAACGTAATCCAGATGCCTTCCTTTTTGGAAAGCTCACAGCCGTCCTAGGACCTCTTTCCCTGTGTCTCTGTACTCCTGACCCCACTTCCACTAAACTCCCCTCGTCCAGAACATGCCTGTCAGGTCTGCGATACCGAGACTAGTCAAACTTCATTAGCTGATAGAGTAATCTGATACAGTGAGAATAACCGGCAGGAGAAAATTGCAGGAGGGTGTAATTTTTCAGCTACAATGGGCTGATGACAAGCATGTGTGCTCCAGCAACAAAACAAACATCAACATGTATTTTTTCAGTTCTGTGAGTGTCACAAAGAACTAAAACTCAACCAAAAATGCCAACAGAGTGAAACTGTTTTCACTTATTGTGAGACTAGCACTGGAGCCAACCATTCATCTAAACCCATGCTGTTTTTTGAGCTATGGGTTTTTGAAATGCATGGATGTTTCAGTGCTTTACATGTGAACTTCAAAAGTAAAAATGTGTGCACTATACTTCAACGCTGTAGCCTGACCCAAAACAGTTCCAGTTAGGTTTTGTCCCACAGAATAAAAGTTGAAAGTTTGAGATCTACTTTACATGTAATGAGTCTGGAAGTTGGCGTGCAATTTATGATAATAGTGCCTTTTAAAGCTATCATACGTCTGCTTTTAGAAGTTGAGCAGATTCTACATTTGACTAAAAGCTCTGAAAACCCCGTGGATATCATCAGCGTACAGTATCAGATCAAGTGCACTCAACCGCCCCCGCAACCTCAGGCCCCCTCCCTGTTTTTACTCTCAAATCCTCGAAACCTCCTCAGCCGCTTACACAACAGGCAAATCCAGCAGTCCGGCCCAGAATGCACTGCTCTCTTTGAAGTGTGAGTGAGATGTGTGCAGCGTCTCTGAGGGAAGGACCCCCACTGCCCTGCCCGCTGCGTTCACACTGTTTTCATCCACCTTCAGCCAATTCACTCTCCTTCCAACGACAGGCTGAGCAGAGGTCTCCGATACCAGGTTCTGTAGGAAGAAGAAAGACATGCTGGAGATGTTCGGCAGGAGTTATTGTCCTGTTTTTTGTTCAATTGTATGGCACTTGGAGATCTTGTGCATGAGTTGCCCTGACAATAGAAACCTGATTGCCAGTCAGTGTTAAAGACCTCTCCAACCACCATCCACAATCCCTCCTCTCCTCCACATTTGAACAAAGATTGACCCACTCCTTTTCAGGCAGAATTATTTGGCCATGTTTATACCGTATATTTATTGTTTATACATTTTTGTTTATACTGTTGAATTATATGATTTATATGATTTAACTGCATTTAATTACCTTGTTTACTCACCTGTGTCATTGCCTGAAATGAATGAATAAATGAAATGAATGAATGAGGCGAGTGAGGTGTCTTTCCCAAGGAATCAAATACAGTAGACAAACCAGACAAACTGTTCAACACCAGCGGACCAACCGACGCCTCTATGGCAGGGTACCCAAATTATTATCCTCAGTGGTCCTGAGAAAAATGTTATTTATTTTTAAAATTGTACCGCAATTTTCACCAAAAGATTACCAAGGATTTTCTGGTTGATTTTTCTGAAAACATTGAATTGAACAAAAAGAAAAGACCTTTTTGTACCTAGTTGCATTTTGAGAATCAGGGGACAATTCTCAAAACAGGTTTTCACTGAGCTACATGTCTATACCTCTACATGAGATATGTTAAAGGAAACTGAGTCAGCTTCTGTATATCAACACTGCTGTATCAATTACAATGAACTGTTTTAATTTATTTTTTGTCAACATTTAAAGTATAAATCTGAATCTGAAATGAATCTAAATCGTGAACATGAATTATTATTTTGTGGCCAGTATTTAGTTGCTTTATCTCACGAATGACAGTTTAAGGGCTCTGTTAAAGTTCTGTTTAAAGCCATAGCTCATGTGCTGAGAAATGTTATCAATCGATGAAAATCAAGAAAAGAAGATTAGTCTTGAGACCCTAAAAGTTACACTCATATAATTTATAGAATCGACCACAAAGTTTTCCTAAAAGCGAATCACTGGTCATGCTCAATCTTGTTTTATGATTATTTTCCTCATTAGGTTTTTCATGTTAGATATTATAGGGGACAAGACAAAACACAACAGAACTGCTCGTCAACTTCCTAGTAGACATAAATCTACTGGAAACTGCGCTAGAAATTATTATCTACAAACCGCCACAGTATAAATCACATTTGTTTGTGTCACAGGATTGTAATTATATAGATTTTAATTGAGTGAAACAATCCGTGCCGATGAGAAAGGCCCCAGAGGCTTCCACGCATAATCATATACCTTTGCAATGTCTATGTTGGAGCAGAGAATAGAGCTTTTAATAACTGCAGCGTAGTGACAGATCATTCAAGTAGAGCCGGTTGAGTAAGAAAACCACATCTTAGACATCATAGGCAGCATAAATGGCTTGTGGTACATGAAAAACATAGGCACGGAGAGTGTAGCTAAACAATGGACCATTTTATGTGCATGCCAAAGTAACGAAAGTAAAGGTGAGACATAGTAAGTTGTTTTTGTATGGTGTTTATTTATTTTTTTCTTGTTTTGTTAGTCCCACAATTCAGTCTCTGGAAAAGTCAGATTGTCTCTTAAATGAAGTGTGTAATTTGGAATATGAATGAATATGTCAAGTGTATTTGTCTCATACACACAAGCTTCTCATGCTTCTCTCATAATTGCAGGCTTCTATTCTAAAATTCTTTACATTTGGAGTCCCAGAAATAAGAGGTCAGTTGATTAGGCTGAGTTTCCACTTTAATTCCATATCTGCAGCTTATCTCAATGCCCAGTATCTTTGTACTGCCTGTGTCTGATCCTCATCTGTCCAGTCCAGTTGATGCAAACCATAATCACTTTATCTTTCTCTTTGAGCCCATTAGGTAAAGGCTTTTTTATCTAATAAACAAATAGTGCATCCCCATAAGTTTGTTCTGCACGGGCTAGTGGAAATACAGAGGCAGATCCAGCACACAAAGCAGCCTTGTGCAGAGCTAAGAATGCCCAAGGTAGTCCTTGCATGCTTCCTGGACTTATCTGATCGAAAGCCAAAGGAGGCCCACGCTTTTATTCATCATTCATGTTTTTCTCACAATCTGGAGCTTGTTCCAGGTGAACTTTGGACTGTGTGGTTTTGAAGAGTCTTAACATAGACATAGACTTTTTGTCTTTTATACTATTTTATTCAAGACAGAGTTAAGTTACTATTTCGTCCAAAATAATAGTTTGAATAACTGAAACAATAACAAACAAATAGATCAGTTTTATTCTTCAAAGTAACAATTATAAAGACCAAACAATCTGGTTTCTTCTGACTCTTGAGACCTTCTCAGTGGAGCATCCTCACACTTGGACCAAACATCAGACACTCCTGAGATTGTGCTTTTGGGTTTTATAAATAGTTTTCTACAGAATTATGTTTTCAACCTAATTAATATTGCTTGTATTGTGATATGATTCTCCCCATACAGTACACTCACAATGTAAACACATAAAATGACAAAAGAAACACATATGTCTTTCAATATTAGAATGAATAATATTGGATGGAACTACAAAACCATTTGATCAACCTTTAGTCATCCAAGAAACTCAAAGGGCAGTTATCTCCTTTAAAAAAAAAACTCTACATGTAAATGTTCCTCTGTTCTGGTCCCAAAACCATGGAGGCTAAACATGTGCATGAGCATGTGTGTTTGGGTGTGAAGAAGATGAAGTCTAACTTTGTAATGACACCCTTGCGGCATCGAGGTCCTGCATGTGCTGTCTATTAAAACACCTCACTGTCCTTCTAAATATATTACTTACTGGGAAAACAATAAAACAACAATAAAATGAGATAATCGGGACATTATTTTTGAATGTTGTATTTATGTTTGGCACTTCTAATAATGTGAGAATAAAGACTTAACATTTATCAATGCTATAACACCGGTCCTGACCCCATAATTCACATATCAAACGACTTTACCACATTAGTTAGCTTGAATAGAATTTGCGCCTCAAAGATTACAAGCATAAATCATTCCTGTGAGGTTCACAGACAGCTCTGATTACCTTAGCAGCCGCATTCAGTTCATCAATTATACTAGGTTTTGTTATTCATAGTTTTTCATCAAACCTTGCAGAACTAAAGCACATATCTTAACTTAATTTCAGTCCTGTGTGGGAGATTTGTTTGAGTCTATGTGTCTCCTATGCGGTGAAGCCTCCCCTCCCATAAAACCGGCCAGCCAGACAAGGGAGGCCACCTCAGCTCTACCTCGGCACAAAGTATCCCACAATGCACTAAAAACACCAATAAACAGGACTCGCTGGCAGGAGAGCGGAGCTGCAGGAGCAAAAATACGTGCTAGATGTTGATTTGTACGCCAATTGCCTCTGTGTAATGTTTTTGTCGTCGATACGGTTTGATTGGAGCAGAGGAAGTATAAACCTTTTGGGGATGTTCATATATACATGTATATATAGCTGGCTGGCTGATAAGGCATAGAATACAGGAACAATGGGGAGTTAGAGGGCCCTGCGAGGGGAGTGGGGCCCAGAGTAGGGGCAACTCAAAGCCACAGATTGGAAGAGGCAGAAAGAGAGAGAGAAGGACTATGCATGGTATAGTACAACAGACAAAGAGCAGGAAAGGCATCCAAGTAAAAAGTCATTCAATGCTCTATATGCTTGTTCACAACAGTTCACTTTAGAGCTAAAAGTATTGACCCAAAAAATGTATTGACCTTGATTTCAACGTTTATTCGCAATTGTGTTAAGAAATCCATTGCAGAGAAAGCAGACTATTCTCACAAATATCTTCCAAATTTAAGAACTAAATTCACTGTGTCAGCTGCTGAGAGGTTTCATTTTTTAGGTTGAGTAAGATTGTTGGCTTTGGAACAGAAGCTCGGATATACAGTAACACGGAAGAGCCCAGCAATTTAATTAACGCAATCGTGATACTGAGAGTTGTTTTGACTTTGTTTCACTGGGGACAGAGAGATGACCACATTGCTGAGGCAAAATATTATATTATATGCTTTGCAGTTGAAGAAATTGATTCAATTTGGCCAGATTCTGTGGTTCAAATGTGCTAACAGATGATGAATTTCTTTGCAATAATACACACTTAAGCTGACCCATTGAGAAACCATAATATGATCTATTGCAGTTTATTCACGTTTGCAAGCCAACATACTATGGCTGTGAGACATGTGGTCCTTCTGTGCCTGGTTAGATCTCCTACTGACTGCTTTTTGGTTCACCACAAGGGCGAAGAAATATAAATCTTGTTGAAAGTGTGGTTTTGTGTGATGGAGCGGCACAGCTAACATGCATGCATTAAACCACAACAAAAAGGTATGCTGATTGTAGATTAGGCTACATGTGCGCAAGACGTATTGGAATAGAACGACAAATGGGGGAGATTAAAGGAAATATGTAGAGTTTCATTAGACAGAAGGGTTTCGGCAGGGAGCAAGCCCAGTCTAATATCTTCACTCAAACAAAGACAAACACATAACAGACTGATAACAAGTGTAGGATAACAAGATTTTGTATTTACATGGGTGGAGTACTGTATGTGGAGGGTACATGCATATTATTATTGGCCTAAAAGCAGTCATTAATTCGCTCAAAATCCAGAGCTGCAAATGAAAGTGGCATTTTATAAATAAAGCAAAATTCAAATCCAGAACGAACAACATGTGGGTGCATGGGGCAAACAATCAATAGGAAGTAAAACTAAAAAAAGACAAGACAACAGATCCATTGGCAAAATACATCACATGCACATCATCGTGGTGCCATCTGCATGTGTAAGCCAGATCCTGTCACACCTCTGAAGATAAGCATGGTAGAGCTTGGTCAGTGCTGTGATGGGAGACACCTGAGAACACTAGGTGCCATGGTGGGCGGCTGTGGCTATAAAGACACAAATTCATTAACAACTTAACTCATACTTTGATTTTAAAACAACCCATCGGGTATACTTTCCTCTGCAAAGTTAATCTAAAAATGTGTGTGTCAACATTTCATTTCTTTTGCACAGTATTGCATCTATTCCCAGAAGTCCTAATCGGTTTGGGTGGTGTCACATGAGGCAAGGTGTATTTAGATACTGTACGTCGACCAATTTACTGGAGAAGTTTACTCGCATTTTGGTTTAAATTGGGACATCTGAACCATTTCCAGTGTGTCTCATGTAAATGCAGTCATTGAGGAGGACTACTGCTTGCTTTGGTATTTAAGTATTATTCAAAAACGTAAATATTAAGTCACCTGAATTTCTCCTACGGGGGATCAATAAAGTATGCATGTATCTAAGTCACCCCCTCCCGTCTTTTATATGTTGTATTCTAGGCAACATACATCTTAGCAGTGTTTCCTAAAATACCCAACTCTTGGCCCGTTGAGGCTCGGGTATAATTCTGCACTGAAATAGAGCCACTCAGACAGACAGCAGACTTGGTTATCAGCTGTGTTATCAGATGGAGGAGCTTCATGGGAGGTGGAGGAGACGAACTACAGAGGCACATATCCATTTAGAGAGTGGGGCAAAAAAGTATTTAGTCAGCCACCGATTGTGCAAGTTCTCCCACTTAAAATAATGACAGAGGTCTGTAATTTTCATCATAGGTACACTTTAACTGTGAGAGACAGAATGTGAAAAAAAAATCCAGGAATTCACATAGTAGGATTTTTAAAGAATTTATTTGTAAATTATGGTGGAAAATAAGTATTTGGTCACTTCAAACAAGGAAGATCTCTGGCTCTCACAGTCCTGTAACTTCTTCTTTAAGAAGCTCTTCTGTCCTCCACTCGTTACCTGTATTAATGGCTCTTGTTTGAACTCGTTATCTGTATAAAAGACACCTGTCCACAGCCTCAAACAGTCAGACTCCAAACTCCACTATGGCCAAGACCAAAGAGCTGTCGAAGGACATCGGGAAAAGAATTGTAGACCTGCAACAGACTGGGAAGAGTGAATCTACAATTGGCAAGCAGCTTGATGTGAACAAATCAACTGTGGGAGCAATTATCAGAAAATGGAAGACATACAAGACCACTGATAATCTCCCTCGATCTGGGGCTCCACGCAAGATCTCATCCCGTGGGTCAAAATGATCATGAGAATGGTGATGAAAAATCCCAGAACCACACGGGGGGACCTGGTGAATGACCTGCAGAGAGCTGGGACCAAAGTAACAAAGGTTACCATCAGTAACACACCACGACGACAGGGAATCAAATCCTGCAGTGCCAGACGTGTCCCCCTGCTGAAGCCAGTGCATGTCCAGGCCCGTCTGAAGTTTGCTATAGAGCACATGGATGATACAGCAGAGGATTGGGAGAATGTCATGTGGTCAGATGAAACCAAAGTAGAACTGTTTGGTATAAACTCAACTCGTCGTGTTTGGAGGAAGAAGAATACTGAGTTGCATCCCAAGAACACCATACCTACTGTGAAGCATGGGGGTGGAAACGTCATACGTTGGGGCTGTTTTTCTGCTAAGGGGACAGGACGACTGATCCACGTTAAGGAAAGAATGAATGGGGCCATGTATCATGAGATTTTGAGCTAAAACCTCCTTCCATCAGTGAGAGCTTTGAAGATGAAACGTGGATGGGTCATCCAGCATGACAATGATCCCAAACACACCGCCCGGGCAACGAAGGAGTGGTAAGAAGCATTTGAAAGTCCTGGAGTGGCCTAGCCAGTCTCCAGACCTCAACCCCATTGAAAATTTGTGGACGGAGTTGAAAGCCCGTGTTGCTCGGCGACAGCCCCAAAACATCACTGCTCTCGAGAAGATCTGCATGGAGGAATGGGCCAAAATACCAGCTACTGTGTGTGCAAACCTGGTGAAGACCTATAGTAATTGTTTGACCTCTGTTATTGCCAACAAAGGTTATATTACAAAGTATTGAGTTGAATTTTTGTTATTGACCAAATACTTGTGTGAGGTGTCCAAAACAGGACAATATCATTATCAATGTTCAAATAATTGTACATATCAATAGCATAAAAAACGCATTTTCTTGATAATACCGTTAGTCTTGTAATGTCTTTTTTATGGAAAAGGTATGTATATCTGGGCTTGAAACTTTGTACAAACACAAAGCTGAAAGAAAAAGATTGCTGAGATGTTTTCTTTGCTTGACTTGAACTCAATGGGACATTCTGACATCAGCCTGCCCTGGTCGATGTCTCAGATTGCAAATATAACTAAATCACTCCAAAAGGTCATGAGCATCTGTCAGAACTAAGATATATGTCATGTTTATTGCCCATAAAAATCATTAGCATTTCCTCCCTGCTGTTTTCTGTCCCTTTGTGCAAACATCCTCAGCACATTTCCATTCACCATAGTCAGATGCCCTGCCCTCAGCGCTGCCCACAAACACAGCCTTATATGACCAGACATGCTCTCCCTTCAGGCTCCAGCAAAGAAAAGACACTATTGTGTGACAAGTCGATGATCCCTGTTGTATTCTTTTGGGGGGCTCAGAAATGCAGTCTTTCAGATGCACAGATTACTCAGCACTTGGGGCAGTAAGTGTAAGTCAGGTATGAAATATAAACTTTACATCTTATAAAACTGTTGTGCTGTACTTTTTTCAAAGTATAGTTTCAAATGAATCTATTTCTAGTGGGAATATATAAAATATAGATGAGTTTGCAGCATTAGCAATATTCTCTTTAATTTCATGTTTTGCCTACAGCTGAATATCAAATCAGATTCTGCATTGCATTAGGCTGCTGGTGTAGTTCCTCACCAGAGACGACTTATCATGCATGAAGCTCTTTCTCTGAAATATTTTCAGAAAGGTCCAAGCTGCCAGGCATCACATCACTACAGAACAGGAAAAAGTGAAAGAACAGTTTTAAGCTCCATTCGGTGAATGTGATTAAAGACGATGGGTCTTATTTTAAAGTTATGAGCATGTGCTGTTGGCTTGGTGCCTGTCTTGTAATGAGCCTATGACCTGCGTCAGTGCAATGTATGCTGTAAGATGGTGCATTAGCAGAAAAACATCAGCTGACTGGGACTGCAGCTTTGCTGGCTCTGATCCAGGGACATTTTTGCCCCTTTCCACCTACCTTCAAGACTCTACAAGTCGAGATGGATCCCTTTGATTCCGTCATTATACATGAATGCAGTTATAAGAATGGGCAAGATACTCACAAGATGTCACATGTTATGGCAAATTTGGGCATATCTCTGGGAGCTGTGACATAAATGTTACTGTGCAATGTGCGTATCAATGCGTCCATGCATATTACAAGATTCACATTTACAATATCCATTCAGGACGTCCAGCAGGCCACAGGGTGCAGGCAGCGAGCCAGTCAGTCAGAGACAGGCCTGGAGTAACCACTTTGAAATGAACGCTTTAGAGGACAGCCAAAACCACGACATCAAACACAGGCTGGGAGAGACAGGAGACACCCAATCCAAACAGTTGTTACCATTGTTGTGTGTGTAAAAAGGTCTTCCAGCAAAATGCTTCGAGAGACAACAATTTCCACTTTGCAATTCACTGGGAACATCTAGGAGGGAAGTGTTTTTCAAATGTGCAGGAAAAACATTTAACTAAAAAACTGAGAAAGAAAACCATGACCCACATCTCCGAATCTTTGTTGTTGCTAGAGTAGATTGTGTTTCTTCACAGTATTTTATGACTCAGAGAAAGCCGCTGATTGGCACACAAAAGACACTGAAGACGGCAGATTTGCACACAATAACATTTTCAACCAAGGGAAACATTACTTTGTAGTTGAGCCAAAACAAAGTTGGAAATGTTATGTGCAAAGGTTATTCATGGAGTGGTGGTTTAGATGCCTCAAAACAAAAGCATCAAAAAGCATCTTACAATAAGTTTCTTTGACAATAGCCTTTTGAAGTGATACAAAATTTCACTATTTTGTAAACTTATAACTATGAATGCTTGTTTTGCAGCCAACTAAAATATTTTCCTTTGACATTTCTCCAATTTGACATTTATCCACAAAAAACAAATGGTATTTCAACAATGTTCCCAATGTTGTGATAAATCCATCGCAGAATGGGTCCGCCAAAGCTCTTCTAAAGCTGTTTCTGTTTCATGATCCATTTTTCAGCTGACATTTTCCAGCTAGTGTCTGTCCATCAGGTTTGTTTAGTGTAAATAGAGAGTCAGCGGCGAACAGTGGCTGCTATGGAGACCCGAAACTCGATCACACTCAGACATAAACAGGAGCTGGCAGCTTCACCTGCACAAAGGCAATTATCTGCACCAGGACAACACACGGCTGCATTCAAACTCGCTTCTAAAAAACCGTCGGAGGAGAAGCGAAGTGATTATGGCAAATTATCAAGCTAACAGGAAAGGGACAAATAGATGCAAATTGTAATGAGAATTATACAACACAAGCTTTGCAAAAGGCAGACAACACATTAGCTGTTTCTGTGGTGCGTTGCCATGGAGATGTTATTGTGCTTGGAATGTATCTCGGATAAAAAACCTGCATTATTTATTTACAGATATCTGGCCATAAAGTTTAAGTCTTACATCGAGTCCACTCACCTCTCTGCAGTGGCTTGTTCCAATGTAGATTGAACATTTAAAGCCATAATGTGGGAATTCGTATGTGTTGTGTTGTCATAGTGTGGTTTTATATGTGTAGAGTGTCTATACTGTTCCTGGTGCTTGATGGTTTTTCAGTGTTGTTTGTAGACATGAGCAGCAGCAGTGACTTAGGTTGCATTTACACAATGGTGAAAAGTAGAATAAAAGTATGAGATGACCTTAATGTTTACTATAACTGGTCCCCACATTGGAAAACATGGTATACACTATGTATTCTAATGTGGTTTTACATTGCAAATGGTAACAATGTTAAATTTTGAATGCCAGGCAAAACAACATTTAGATTGACCCAAGCAAAAAGTGGACATTCTATCAAGACTGTTAGTGCATCTAGGACCACATTAAGAATTGCTGCTGTTATTATTTCAACTCAGCCTTTTCAAAAAACGGGATACAGACACATTGGTCCACCAACAAAACTGTAAGGATGTCACAGTTTGAAGCCTTCTTACATATTTGTGTGCAATGCTTTCATAATTGAGTAGCGTGACAACAGTTTCCATCGGGGATAAAGTGGTAGGCTAATCAATAAGTACTTTTCCAGTCTTTAAAGGATATTCATATTTTTATAATTCCAAATTCTTGTGCATTCTCCAGTTTCTGAGGCCAGAGTCATGCCACTGGCCTAAAGCTTTATGAGACACACAAACCCACAGCTGTGTGTGTACAGCCACCCACAGCTCTATCCTCCCAAACGGCTCCTAATCCCTCAGATCTGCTCCGTGCTGCCCAGTGCCACCGCTGCCTCTGCCTCAGCCACTTTAATCTGAGGCTTATAGAGCAGAGGAGGGGCCCACAGAGGACTGGGGGCCACAAAGCACCAAAAACAGCAAGTATTGTTTTGTTTTGTCTTGAATAGATTGCCTTCACATGGCACCACAACATTATGGAATCCACTGTATATAGTTTCACATTACATGGTACAAGTTATTGTAAACATTTCAAACTAAACACGTGATCTCTTTTCTTGGTGGTGGTTTTATAGCAGTCTTTTGAGAACCAATATCAAAGACAATCTTCCATTCTAACCCCAGGCTCATCACACATAGATCTTCTGATTTTCTATGGTTCTCTGACTTACCTTTAGTGCAGCACTATTTCACATTATTATGACAAGTTTACTCACCACAATCATCTTGCTGTGGTGAGTAACATGTCCTCAGCTTAAGGAACCTAAAAGCACTTGATCCTTTGGAAAGTTGTTTTGTGGGTTCCTTCAGACCACTCAAATGGTCCGGTATTAAAGGCGGTCCTACAGGGCTCATAACTTCACAGATCTGTTTCAAAAGAAGACAACTGGATTTTGATGCTTTCACATCTCCTCAAATGAGGCAAAATTAGCTCCAAGTGAACCAACCAGACTTCACTTCAACACACGAACAAGAGACCATAGCAAACCCATACAGTTTTAGTGTGTTCTTGAAGGCTCGCCGCAAATGACAAATACATATTAATAACTCGACTGCTATAAAACATGGACACTAAGCAGAAACGTAACTAGCACCACAAAGAGTTTAGGCTCTGTGAATTCTTAACTAGATCATGTCCTTGAGGATTTGCATTGTATCTGTATGGGGCTGCAGTAAGAGGAAACAGCTGAGCGAGTGCTGGCTTTCATATACCCTGTGTACTTGCTATACAAAGAACAAATGTAAAGACAGACCTCTTGTTCCCAATAAAACATAATAAGAACTCAAAAGGTGTTTTTGATTGGAGGAGAGCTCGGAACTTTTCTTTTTCGACAATGCAATGTTTTGTTTATTGTATTGATTGATTATTTTTCTTACAACAAGGTTTGGAATTAGATTTTATGTAGAAAGATAAGTGATAGATTTCCCCGGAGAGACTGAGAAATCTATGGAACGTGCCATAAAACTACTGTTTAAGCATACAGCTGGGGTGGATGTTATTGAAAAGGATATATTACAGGGTTGATGCGAGGTTGGGGCGCTCTCTTTCACCCGGGACAGGCCCAGAGCAGGACATTGGGAGGAAAGCCGCATGTTTTAAAACTGCTCCACCTCTATTACAACACTGCCTGACACACCCCATCTGAAAACATCAACATTTAGTAGAAGAAACTGCAGTGATATCAACGTATTTTCATCTGCATAATATGCCTATAGCAATGTTATGTAAGAAACATTGGCTCAAGTTGAATATATGCTATGATTGTTAGTATACTTTTTGGCATACAGTGTGTAAACAAGACTAGTCAATGCGTTATGTTGAAAAATAACTTGAAAATTAAAGTTTACTTTACTTTAGGCTATGCTCTAGACAAAATGCATACTTGCAAAATAAATTAAAAAAACGGTTTGGGCCTCGTCTTTCCACTATCTATCCATTGGATTGGTTACATATGTATAGCCTCCTTTTTGAACATTATAGTGAATGTGTTTTCTTTAAAGACGAAGAAGAAGATTACGTATCTTTGAGAGGTTATCAGAGTCTGGTGCATTGACATTTTTCCATCCCGACATCTTCTTCTGCTTTATTCTTTGCAGAGACTCCCAGACTTCCTTATCCATGCACACTTCCTCCGGTGTTCCTGCTTCTTCCTAGGGGCCTCCACCCGGAGGGATATGCCCCAGAACACCTTCCCAGGGAAACATCCTGGCTCATTTTGACGAGGAGAAAAAGCAGCGTTACTCCATAGTTTTTCCTGTACATAGGTGGAAAAAATAGGGGGGCACATGTTTATTCATGAAGTATATTAATCACAATGCTGACCAAACATTACAAAAAGTATGTTGAAAACTGTGTCACTGTCTCAAATAAAAGCGGGTAAACAAATATGCTCAGTTTGGTTTGGCTGCGACTGAGTTTCCACAGGGGACAAGCGTTTCCAGGAAGCGCTCTGACGGGATGACAGAGCAAATCACAAACAACATCACGCTGAGGGCATCACTGTCCATGTCGATCATTAACAGACTGTCACAAAGCTTCATGGCGTGGGTTTGTGGGTTATTTGTATACTGCCGATAAGCGGAAGCGTATATTAAAAGGTTTCTGCTTTTTGATATTTTTTTCCCATTTTCCTGATGATTACTCCAGTTATCCCGTGAACACTTCCTGTTTGCTGTATGTACATAGATAGGCTTCTCAGTGACTGGAGGCTGGGTCCGGACGTTAATCCCGACACATACCTAATGAGCTTAATGTCCACCTCTGAGCTCTGAGACATGTGCCTTGAGGACTGCAGCACACTGGCCCCTATTAGGCTACACTAGGCACGTTGAGTTAAATCTGCCATACTCACTCCTTTTTCTAAATCATTACCCACATTATGAGCAAGCTCTTATGCGATTAAACAATTATTAATTTCCCTCCAGCGCAAAGAAGGGGTTTAATCGTCCTCATTAAACTAGCTTTATATCCATGAGGCCATCTGCTCCAGTACTGTATGTATCCAGAGCTATAGGGCACACTGTCATTTGTAAACAGACCGTAGTATGTCGTCATGCTGCCTTTAAAGTCGGTCGGGAATAGAAAATAGGAGCAGTACATGTGCTTTGCTGGAGGCCTCCAAGAATAGGTCCAGATTTGACAGCCTGATTGGGGATAAAGTGTGATTTAGTCCTAAGACTCATGGCCCCTTTGGCCCCAAATGATAAACACTCACTTTCTTTAAAGCTTAAAAGTAGAGGAGAAAATATCTTCACGGTACAACGGAATAATGAGAATTTAGAGATTTAACTCGCCTACACAATTTTGTTTTGTATCAACTCTTTGACAACTACATTTTATTTATTTTTGTGTAGCCATATTTTACAACAGCAGTCGACTCGGGAGACTTTACAAAATGAATGATTCGTCAACAACAAATTAGAAAATCCAACACAGGACATGCAATAATATAACAAATACACAGGAGCCATTGGTTAATCCCTTTACAAACATGCACACCTACCTGCAGTTAACTCTGCATCATCTGACTAACCGACTGCTGTTTGCTCAGAGCTGCATATTCGCCAGATAGAGCTTCAGTGGTCAGGTGCACTCTGGGTCTGAAACACAAGGGCCTGACGTTGTCAGATCATAGAAGCAAAGCAGCGCACGCCCTGGTTGAGACTGTGATGGAAGATTACCATTAATATCGTGTGCCACTGTGAGATAGCTGAGCTTGTAAAATGTTCTAGTGCCTTATTTTCATAATTATTAACAAACACAGTAGTCATTGTTGGAATCTACATTGGTTGGTGAATTATTCGCTTCATAAACTACTGGCAGCCAGTACTCAAATCAACGACCAATGGCCCAAATAAATCTTAAAAAATCAGATAAAAAGTGGTTTGACAAATCTCACAGCCCACATCCTGGCAACAACACCAAATGCCCAACCACTATTCAGTGTATTTTGAACTCAAATGTTATGATTGATTGATCAGGGTCAGGAAACACAAAAAAAATATATAAATTTTATCCTATTTAAAATCCTACACATTGGTCCCGGTTCTCTTGGGACCAATCATTCTTCATTTCCGCATGGCGCTGTAAAGATGGCGCCGTGGCAAGAGCTCTGGTGTGTGTCTGGTGCACACCGGGGTAGTCTTGCACAGTTTTTCCTATGTGGTTTTACTGCAAATGGCAAATAAATGAATCTGAATTTATGGATATGTGAAAGCACCAAAAAATAGTACAATTCAAACAAATGTTTTTCTTATAGTTCAATGAAAAGTTTCCTGTCTCTTATAAAACTTTTCTTTTGTCTTTCTCTCAAACAATATAACAAAGCTTCTACGGAGGATTTCCTTGTTCTCACAGGTCTTAATAAACTCTGGAAATAGCATGTTCCAGGTGTGTAGCTTGATCCTTCGTTGCTTTGCCTCAAATTCAATTAGGTCCCAGACGTTCCACAGGAAACTAATGACAGATGATGCTGGGTTAATGAACACCGTTTGTTGTCCTGCTGCATGTGTCAGGATCCACCAGTCAGCCGTGTGGATGTATTCACTGAGAAAGCAAGTTATCAGGAGTCGGTTAAAGGCGGTGCTGAGGAAATCATTAATGTGCCACATGAGAGTATTCTGGGGATAATTTGTTTTCAATAAGATATCTAAAATCAGTCCACCCAGCTGCACTCTGAACCAACATGAACAATCCTTCTGGTAATCTTCTGTAATCTCTTTTGCACATTGTTCTATTCAACAAAATACAAAGCTATAGTTGGTCAAAGTCAAAATGCAAATCGTGTATTGTAATATTTGCATTAGCTAAAACAGCATTTGTGTGTTTCTTGTCTTACAGTGGCTTAAGCCTTAAGGTACTGATTTAAGTTTTCAAAAAAACTCCTCAATATGTTGTCATGTTTACAACCCTAAACATTACAACATTATTATTTTGAATACATTTGTATAATTACAGCTGTTTTGTGTTGGACCGAGAACTATATGTGTATTGGTCACTAAACAGCATCAGGAAGTCACACACCAGAAAGGTCAGGGATGAAGGAGTGTGTGTGTAGTTGTGTGTCTAGTCATGTGGAGCTGTGTTGGTTGTGTGTAGTTAGTGCAGTTGTATTTGTTGTTGAGAGTTTAGTTTTGTAGGCATTAGTGTAGCTGTGTGTGTGTGTGTGTGTAGTTGTATATATTATCATAGATCCATGGTAGTCATATATAGCTGTAGTTGTGTGTAGCTGTGTAGCTGTAATAATGCATTGGTTTTATATAGCGCTTTTTTGGACACTCAAAGACGCTTTACATTATTCTTTCACTCCATACACAGTGCTGATAAACTACTACTGTAGCCACAGCTGCCCTGGGGCACACTGACAGAAGCAAGGCAACCGGAATGTGCCATCGGCCCCTCCAACAACCACCTTCCACCACCAACCATTCACACACACCATACTCATTCTAGGCAATGGGGGTGAAGTGTCTTGCCTAAGGACACAACAGCAGTTTGGCGCAGCCGCCTCACTGTGGCATCTGGTGTTCCCAGAGGTTGTGTCTTGCCAAGGACACAACGACAGCAGACAGTGGGAGTCGCTGGTGAAAGTCTTGAGGTGGGCTCGAACCCATGACCTTCTGGCTCAAAGGCCAATGTTCTACCAACTGAGCTACTGCCACCACCAACTGTATAGTAGAGTGTAGTAGTATAGTTGTGTGTAGTCAGATATATTATCATAGATCAATGGTAGTCATATGCAGCTGTGTAGTTGTGTGTAGTCATAGTAGCTGTATAGTTGTGTGTAGCTGTGTAGTTGTGTGTAGTTATATGTAGCTATGTAGTTGTGTGTGGCTGTGCAGTCGTGTGTAGTTGAGTGTGGTTGTGTACCCCGCAGTGCCTCACCTCCTCGGCCGCAGACCAATGGGAGGGCGGTGGGGGAGGGTCACGTGTGTACACAGGGAGCGCTCACTCCTCCAGCGGTAGTAAAGTGTGCATCGGGCTGACTCCTCTCCCCAGAACAATCTCATATGAAAAAGTTGGTAGTGGAGGACTGCACTGGACCAGAATGCAGTAAAGCGACTATTTTAGCTGCTTTTTGGGGCTTTACGAGGGAGGAGAGATCCAGAGCGCGTATTTCTGGACGTGTTTGTCAAATGAAACGAATGAGAAACACCAATGGAAACGCTCCATCCAAACCAAATGCCTCCGTAGGTTTGTCACAGAGTCAGAGATCTACGTTTCTGGTAAGTTTATTCCACGTTTAGCTTTTGTTTCTGACGCGTTTCAGATGCGCTTTGTAAATGATCCAGTGCCGTAGAAGTCTTGTTGGAGTAAGCTTATGTGAGCCGCTTTGCTTTCGGTAACAATAGCCGTGGAAATGGACGTATAATGGCAGGACCGTGACAGCTATCCACGCTTTGATCTGCTCAGTCAAGTGTGATGGAAACACACAATGTCTGCACTAAAATAAAGACAGCCACGATATGGGTTCATTATTGCGGTGTTCTCAGCTGCAGAGTCATTCAGAAATGTGCACAATTTGTCATTAGAGAAAGAAATAACCATGCTTATCATGGTTTCTTATAATTTTGCTGAGAGTTGATTTCCCTTAGCAATAAATATGAGTTCTATAGGAATAGGTCAAGAGATTTTTTTGTGCACTGTCTGCGTTAAAAGCCTATAGGAGACACCTCTATTGTGCAAATGCAGTTTTGCTGACTAAACATTCTCTTCACCGCCACACATGCACTTCTCATCACAATGAACTTGAAATGAAAGTCTTGGCACATCGATAATTAAAGCATCTTGTCACATGAAGAATGTTATTGTATAGTTCATGGTATGGGATCGTTAAATTTAATACATTCAACTCATTCAGATGGTATATCATGTTGACATTAATTGTCCAAGCATACATTTACAATCCTAACTCACTGGCGCAGAATGTGATGTTGTTATGAATGGATTCTCATGTTGAGTATGTGTGTGTACAGACAAAACTGATGCAAGTTTGGAGTGAGTAAGAAGACTTTGCTCTTATCAAGGCTGGGTCCATGTGAGTGGTGTGGACATGGGCGTGTGTGGTTGGGCTTAATGGATGTAAGCCGGCTTTGTGCTGGCCACTAAATGAACTCTGACTATTGGGTCTGCAGCTCTGACTGGATGACCAGACACAGGTGACCTAACGTGACAAGGTAATGAGGAAAAACAGCAGACATGTTTCCATCCGTAAGTTCATTAAGAGCTTTGTGCTGTAGATCTCCAAACTTACATAAACATCGGCAAGAAAAAGTTCCAAGATTAAGATTAAGAGATACTTTATTCGTCCCACAGTGAGGACATTTCAGTGTTGCATCACCATTTTCAGAGCAGTAGCACAATGTAAATGAACAAAGCTCTATACTAAACGCTATAGTAAATATAATAACATGGAATAACATGGTGCACTTTGAAGAGATTTACTTTATGATTGGAAGAAAAATCAGTAATCGCAGTGGTCTGAATCGGTGAATAATATCAATAATGCAGGATCTAGGGCAGTAGTATTTTGGATGAGTTTAAATGTCCCCCATGATTAATCTCTTTTATTCCAATCAGTGATGAAAGCTGAGTCTTTTTAATTAGTAAAATGTTTTCAGGCGTTATTATGCACCAAAAATCACATCACATTCGAACACTCACCGCAATGCTTTCTAGGAATAATTGACAACATAGAAATTCACTGGAGAAGCTAAAATACAGCGTTACCTGTAGAATGTATCTAGAATATGCATTTATTGGACAAAATCAAAAGGTCGTTTGTGTATGGAAATTATGATGCTTTGATTTGACACCTGCGAAAGTGGATTTGAATGAGAGTCAGAACTTTGGTGATACTGGATACTGCGTAGTCTTTCCAAGTTTCTGTTTAGTCTGTGGTGCTTGTGGTGAATAACATGTGGCAAAATCAAAACCTAACGACTAAACATAACTAAAAATGTGTGTGATAAAAAAATCCCAATTCAAACCAGGATTCTTATAGGAACATTTCTTATTCCCATAATAAATGTGAGATGTGGTTTTAAGACTCAAACAGAGCAGTAATTACAATCAAATAAATCAAGATATACTTACTTTTCTCAGCTTAATGATGAAATCGCTTTGTTTGGAAATGACTATTAAAATGCCCTGCAGCGGCTTCGAATAAATCTTTTCAGCTGCAAATTTAGATGCGAAATCTCATATCCGCATCCTCTAGTTGATCAATCAAAGAGCTAATTGCTGGAATAATGGATTAGCAAAACAATCGTTAGCTGCAGCCCCATTTCCCATACAGCAACGTGATGTATTTTATTGATCGCAAACCCTGAAAAAAGGGCCGTGCTGCTCGATGCTGGGATAGTTGTATGCACAGGTACACAAGCTCCATCAAATTGTGCACATTCGTTGAAGAATTTATTAATTCATTTGAATTTAGGATCGTAGATATTAATCAAAGTGTCTGTAAACAGCTAAATATGCTTGAATTAGCACAACAGATAAATTGCATTCATTGTCCTAAGGCAGGTGGAAGCATACAGATGCACAGTTAGGTAAAAGTACAAACAATAAGTCAACAAGCATGACATTAAGAATTTAACAGAGAAGAGAAAAATAAAGTCCAAAGAAGAGCAGATGGGAGCATGACTGGTTTGATTTCAACAAATGTTTCAGGACTCCTTTAAATGTTATAGGTAGGTCCCACAGTTTTGCATGTCTTCCGGTAAGATGTTGCTTAATGTTGTGCCTCTAGACAATTCTAGCGTAATACGTAATTACATTTTAAAGACCTAATAGCTGTAATTATGATTTACTCTTTATGTATTTAACCACAAATCCGGTAATTCCTTTCCGTTTTCCAATAAACGAATGAGATCCAGTTTTGGGAAGCACTTCTGCAGAACCATAACAAGACTGACTCATGCAATGTTGTTTTCATTTCAGCTGTAGTATTTTTTGCGCAGATACGTGAGGGGTCTTGTGACATCACCGGGTACATTCTCAGAAAAGGCAGTAAATTCCAGGAAGGTTATACGAGGGGTGTGGGCTTCAGTACTATGTCACTCTACTCCAATCCGCGCATACATCAGGCGGATCTGAATTCACAACTTGTCGACGCCAAGTGCATGTGCGTCACTCCAAAAACGAGATTGTGTTTTTTTGTGGTGGGGCCGGAGCATGCTGTAACAGGGCCTCCCTCCCCCTGGGAATATTTCACTTAACCACGTTTGACATTGAGTACTGCACAAAAGTTCACATGGGGCTTAATCACACATACAGAAGTACAGCCCAAGACATGTGCAAGAAGAAGTTTTTCTTTCGTTCTCTTTGACAGCTCAACCTGTCCATTTTGTTGTTACTGTCATTGACGGGCGCATTCCAATGTCTTTCATTTTCAAGTTTATCTAAATTCTGAAGAATGGGTTTAAAGATGAAAAATTACTTTATTTTTGGACATTAAAAATAACAATCATATTTCTTCTTAGTGTTAGATTTGATTAAAAATGAAAAGACAATATGAAGTAGAAAATATATTGTAAGTCTCAAGTATTTATTCCTTCTCACTGTGGGAAGAATAGGGAGGTGTAGACTATTTTTATTTTATTTTTTTTCAATTTGAAATTCACCAACTGCAAACACAGTCATGTAAAAATGTAAATGCAGCTGCACAATTTCCCAAAAGAATTTGTTAGAAATAGTTTTTTAATACTGTTTTAAAAGCCTGATGTCATAGTGTTACAATTACATCATTCTAATAGAGAATTAAGGAACTTTTGATCCAAAGTAGAACGAGTTTTTGCCAGAAGTTCAAAATATTAGCACGAATGAATCTAAAAACTGTTTGTCTGTTTTCAAAGAAGTGACAATGTTGTAACATGGTAAAATAAAAGTTGATTTGCACATTTGTCTCCTTTAGAAACATAACTTCAATAAGGATAGTATCTCTCTCTTTGTGGCAGTGTTATGACTCCAAAAACTTTTAGAATGTTTAGGTTAAAGCTATTAAGAAAAAATCTGGTCTCACTGCCTGAAATAATGTATTATGGAGACAAAAGGAGAGTCAAAAGTCAGGATGATTTATCAAGTAACTAGTTCTGGTCCGCCATGTCTTGATATTTGTATTTTCTGAAACTCCTGTCCTGTGTATTAAGAATGGTTACCTGTAAGCTTTTTTAGCTCTTTGACCAGTGTGTCTCATTATCTAGAACTTCAATTTTCAGTCATTTTCAACAGTTATCACTAGGGGTGTGACAATATATCAATTTTTCGATATATCGCGATACTTTCTCCCGCGATTCGATTATCGATATGCATTTGCCAAGTATCAATATCGATTTTGAAAAAGAAAAAAAATATATATATATTTTTTTGTTTTGTTTTTTTTTGTTACTAATTATTATTTTTGAATTGGTATCAATACTTAATATATGGCTACATTACGCATCTCCATTCCTCAAAGGCCAACGCTCTACCAACTGAGCTACTGCCGCTCTAAGGTACCCTCAGGTTCCCACCCCTAGTTATCACCCAGAACCTGGAGAAAAGGGTTTTTGGTCCCAACATGTTTTCAGTACCAGTGGAACCGAATCTCTCTTTTGGTTTTGGATTGTACCTAGTCCTAGTCCCGGTGTAGAAAGGTCTTGTTATTATGATAAAGGTGAATTGCCTACAAATGACTTTCATCTTCGCCGCACAGCGCAAAGGAAAAGGTCTTTTCTTTTCACACTGAAGCAGTTATGGAACACACGCTGAAGAGTAGACTTTTCTTTCACTCCTTGTTTTTCTCTCTGTTCGGAATGGAGATTTGATTATCACAGGCTCCTGGCTGGCACAATCCGCAAAACTCAAGCACTATGTTTTTCTTGAACAATACTGAGTCTGATTCTGCTCACATTGGACTGGCAGAGCACCGACAGCAGCTGTTCATAGTCCATATAAGAGTGATTTTAAAAACGTTTACTATATGTTATGTAATTCTGACGCCTTTACTGCATTTTATTATTATTTGAGCGGGGCTAGTTGTGTGATCTATTGTGTCAAACATGGAATGAGGGCCAAAATCTAGTCCTGTGTCAAAAATTCAAAAGTTTATATATCTTTTTTGTACTGATGTTGTAGTGAGAGCCATAAGGAGGTTGAGGATGTTTTTGCTTTTAAAAATTGTTTAAAAAAAAATCTATTTATCTAGCTAAAAGAGACGACTGGATGTTTACAAAATCACCACATATTGTAATAATATTGTGTATGTTATCTATGTGGAAATATAACAACTGTTTATAACTGTGGGACTTCTAATCTGTCTATTGTTCTGTCACCGTAAGACAAATATTGGATAACCTTATAGATTACTGGTATGTATACTACTAAAAAAGCAAAACATGTTCAGTAGATAGTAGTTGTATTCTCAGTTGGTAATTGAAAGCATGGAGAACACACAATATGGACATGCTCAAGGACATTTTTCATTGTTACAAAGCAGAATAGTGTTTATTTTTTTCCTGATGTTTTTCTCAGTCTAATAGAAACCAGCGCTCTATGGTTCTCTGGGGGTCTGCGCTTGGGCTGCTGTGCTTAACAGTGACGTCATTATGGGCCCATTGTTAAAAAACATCCGTAGTTGATTGTTGTCTCTGTTCTTAAGAGATTTAGCACTTTAAATGAGCAACAGACATTTAGTCAAATTGAGTTTTTTAAAAATAAATGTATTTTAAGTTTGGTTGTATATGATAATGTGCATATTGACGGACTAAAATTAATGCAAGGAGAATGTAGCTTGGGATTTGCATTTCTTTTTCATTTCGATTTCCATTCTCTCTTTCTCTCTCATTTGAGCAGAACGTTACATTCATCGTATTAGAATACATAGTTCCCACATGACGTCACTACATACGGGGATTTGCCGACCCGGCGCCATTTGTGTTGGCATGCTGTGGGCAAAACAATAGAAAAAGAAGCTGAAACGTGTTAATGTCGTGATAAAGTTGAAAATGGTCATCTCCTGCTGGGTCAATGGATGTTCAAATCGTGCCGGAGGTTCCGTTAAACTTGGATTTTACAGTATACCCATCATTAGACTTCATAAATGTGAGAAGACTAAGCTTTTGTCAGAACAACCACGGAGGTTATGGCTTGCGAAGATAAACAGGCAAGAAACTCCCTCAAAACACGCAAGAATATGCTCGGAGCACTTTGTGTCAGGTGCGTATCGTATCTTATAATGTGTTGACAGACGTAATTTACTCAGTACTAACTTGTGTATGCTGATAGCTGGTAACTTGAGAGTTTCATTATTTAGATTACTTTATTATGAGGAGGATCGGTGTCGCGTCCGAGGCTCTCGAGGGCAACGTAAATGTATTAAATAGATAATAATAGTTCTATGGTGGGCTAAAACAATGTTCACAAACAGCATTGCTTCTGTAAAAAGATCTGTGTCATAAAATAAACTGCTCTTTACGCCTGGAAAAATCAGTTGCCCACCATTCACCAAAACATACGGTCAAAAACGCGGAAATAAAACAATAACAGCAATCCAGAGTGTCCGTGTGGCATTAGCATTAATTAAATTAATTGTTAATATAATTAAAATAATTAAATGGAGCTCCAACTGGTATTAAATCTAAAGTTTTTGAGAAATGTTTGCATTGCTTGTTAATTTTTGCTGCATAATTTGATCAAATATGTAAAACATGTCCGTAGCACGTTAAACTGTGGTGCCATTGTATTAATATACAATTATTTGCTCAAAAGTTGCCCTTTTTTTCCAATTTGCGTTTGAATATCTACATTTATTCTCATTCTTCTGTTTAATGGAATGCACAAACACAGCAGCGTGCCATCAAAGATGGCGTCTCCGAGGAGGTCATGTGACATTCATTGGTCTGTGGGAACTATGTATACAATATACACATACACATGTATACTGTAGATTCATACATACATACAGTATACATACGATAGATACTTTATTGATCGTTATTGATAAGTATTCACTATGTACTTTCTTTCACAACATGTTTTAACAACTTAATTTACAATTTAGGAAATGGGTGGGAAGAAGAAATACAACATTCAAAGTACAGATTGTTGTTTGTGAAAATTGGACTTTCAAATTGCACATGTTTAAACAATGATAGTAGTGTCCTCAAAAGACTTTTCGGGACTAAATGTTGGCAGTGAAACACAATACTTCTCATTCGCCCTTCCTTCCTTCCTTCCTTCCTCGTCACATGATAGTTTATCTGATGAAAAACTTGCCATAGCATTATAAAAAGCCAACTTCAATGCTTTTAAATGCGGCTTATAGCAGCAGATGGAAGCCTTGTAGTTGAGTTTCTTTAGGTCTTGATTACTGTAGAAAACTGCCTTTGGGTGTCAATGTGGTAATGAAAGAGTGCCAGATACGCCTTTATAAAGCAGGTGCTAATGAAAGGGGAATATACCCACAATGTCGCCCTCTGTCTTTTCTAATCATCAACCCCTCCTCAAGTCATTTTGTTTGTAGTTGATGAAAGGTATGGAGTCAAAGGGAAAGGCTCTGGGCTGAAGCTGCAAGGAACATGAGAATGCTTTGACTTTGAAAATGTTGATTAACTTATAGGTTGTTATTTTGCGCCAAAGATAAAGATTGTTGTGCGATACTTAATTTTTATATTAATTATTATTTAATTTTGGTTCTCATTTTGCTCCTTATTCCCACTGTTCTGTAATGATGCAATACTAATATTTCCCTGTGGCACAAAAAAAGAAACATTTGTAGGAAGGAGTAAAAGGATTACAAATACAGTTAGTCAAAAATAGTATTCTGAATATATATCCCATCGCATGTCCGTAACTCTCAAACTCTGACTAAACGAAACCATCGGACACGGGAATACCGGACCAGACCTAATCTATTTTAGTTATGTTCCTTTTGGGTTTCTAATTGGTCAGTCATTTTGACAACCTCCTCCTAAAACCCACAAACACATTAGCAAACAACAAAAGACTAGATAATCTTAGCGGGACCATTAGCTAATTATGTCGTGTCCGTAAAGCCCTGGTTTAGTGAATGAGTCACCCGGCTGCTCGTCGTTGTAGGGTATGTTTACAAAAAGGCCAGACCGCTGTTCCTGTCCTGGACTCGTCTGGGGTTTTGTAAAGAGTAACCCTACACTTTTCTTCCTCCACTATAGTGTCATTACAGCCAATCAGAGTGAAGCATGGGTGGGGCTAAAGCTTATGGCCTTGTGTGTGCGTCTATGGTTCATCTGAGCGTGTGTGTCTCGAGGCTTATGGCCAAAACAGCCCCTCTGAAGTGGAGACTTGCATAAGAGAATGGAAGAATGTCTCCACGGCTCTTCTGGCTGTAGTTCTTGCCTGACCTGCCAGAATGGTCATCTTTTATTGTAGGTCGTTTAAAGAGAATCCATTTGTTATTGTATTCTAGGTTCACATTTTAGAAGAAATAATCCCATGTTCTACTTCAGAAGCTTTTGATGGTAAATGGTGACATTAGCAGTTTTTCTTCTAAGAAGTTCTAACTATGCCTTTTATAAACTTTTTAATGAGTATAATTACTAAATCCACTGGACTTTGCATAAATTGTGGCTGGAACAATATATTTTGGAATATTTTCACCATGAGATTTTAACTTTGAATTGCAATAACATGTTTGCTTTACATGATTCAATAAGTAACCTTTTTTATCCATTATTTATCCATTTTTTATAACACAGATGGCGAGAGGGAGTTTTTGTCGCAAATTGTTGCAGATTGTTGAGATTTATGACCAAAACAAAGCTTAAGTGATGTCCCTGGAGAACATCTTCATAGAGATGACTAATTACACAGTCATTATCAGGTTTAGAAAGCAATTAATTGTGTTCTAAAGTGGTTACTATTTCAATAATTGATTAGTTGTGATTAATCGATTAATTTGTTACAGCACTAGTGAGACTATTCTTCACAAGATTTCCCATGAAAATGAGTGTATTATTATAGCAGGCCTAAGTCTAGGGGATTTTCTAATTGCATCATTCATAATTTTATACATCTGTGATATTATACAACTGTATTTATTGCTGCCCCAATTATACGCTTGCATAATTTGGTTTTATTCAGGCAGTCTATCTACCAACTCCGTTTTGAAGATATCAGCTCATGACGACATAACTTTTAGTATTACCTGAATAATACAATAGGATTTCTACTGTCATGCTTGCCAGTCACTTATTCTGTGCTTTCATGCTGCTTTCTCTGACCCCTTCCTAAACTCCGACCTTACCATGCTCTCATATCCCTTCATAAATCTGTCCATCACCACACTCCCAAGCGCCTGTAACCGGAACAGAGCCGCACAAGTACGTCAAGTGTCTTCCCAGCTTATCAGGCGAGTTAGTCACGTGGAAATCCCTGTCTGTGTCCTTCATACAAGAGGTGCTAATGAGAGGAGACAACTACCCACAGTGCTTTTCAGTATGTCTTTTATCATCTGTAAGACATTGGAGAAGATCTCCTGAAGAAGGTTTCAGTAAAAAAATAGTTTAAAATACTAGGCTTAACCCACCAGTACCAAAAAGACTAAACCAAGTTCAGTACCAGTAGAAATTCAGGCAAAAGCTCCAACCATGGCCATCACTGCGATAATTCAAAGTAAAGAAAGGGCCGGTTCAGGCATCATGACAAACACGCCGTTGTTCTTTAAAGGGCCTCTTTTGCTCGGGACAGTGTTGCCCTGGTCCTAGTTGAAGGCTGAGCCAGCAAATGGAGCTGAAATGAATTGTGAGGTGTTCACATCCATCCACTGAAAGGCAGTGAAGTGAAATTAACAGAGTTACCCAGGGATAATGGCCAGACCGATTCTGACGAGCCCACTCCGGCCTGCTCTGAGGGAAAAGCTATTTCAGTAAACACCATAAATTTACATCACCTATTTTGAGGCTTGTTTCACAAGTAACAGGAAAAATGTCTTTAGGACGACAGTTTTTACTGAGAAAATACTGACTTCATATTCTGTCTCATGAATGTAAAAGCATCGCTGATGCTGTGCACTAAAATGATATCATTATGTGTTGCAGTCGGCGTGCTGAGGATCCTGTGTCGAAGCCCGCGATGTGGATGTGCTTGGTTTACAATGAGACAGACTCCAGTGTGGACCAGCAGCTGTGCCAGGACCTCGGCCTCATCCTCTCCATCCTCTCCCTCGTCTACCTCCTGGTGTGCTTTCCTCTGGGTCTGTGCTACAACGTGCTGCTGGTGGTGGTCAACCTGTCCAACAAGGTATCCATGACGATGCCGGACGTCTACTTTGTCAACATGGCCATCGCAGGATTGGTGCTTAATGTGGTGGCCCCGGTGGAGCTGCTGAGCTCCAGCTTCAGCCGCTGGTTTGTTTGGGACTATAATAACGAGGTGTACATCACTCTGCTGATTCTTTTCAACATTTCATCACTGGTCATCATGTATTCCACCACACTACTTAGTCTGGACTACTATATTGAGCGGGCACTGCCTCGGACGTACATGTCAAGTGTCTACAACACTAAACATGTGTGCGGCTTCATCTGGGGAGGAGCGGTGCTAACCAGCTTCTCTTCTCTGCTCTTCTACGTCTGCAATCATGTCTCCACCAAGATGATCGAGTGCTCCAAAATGCAGAACAAGGAGGCAGCAGATGCGATCATGATGTTTATTGGTTATGTAGTCCCAGCAGTGGCAGTGCTGTATGCATTTGTGCTCATTTTACGGATTCGTAAGGAGTCTACTCCTCTCGACCAGGACTCAGCCCGTCTGGACCCTTCCATCCACAGACTGCTGCTGGCCTCTGTGTGTGTCCAGTTTGTGCTATGGACCCCTTACTACATGACTCTGTTAGTGCACACTGTGGCCGGGAGTCCAGGCTCCTTTAGTAACAGACACCACTATCCCACGTATCATTTCCTCAGATGTGTGGCCAAACTCTTAGCTTTCTCCAGCAGTTTTGCCATGCCCCTCATGTACCGACAAATGAATAAGAACTTCTCTAACAAACTTCAGCGGCTGCTGCGAAGGCTGCATTGCTCAGACCACTCATGTCCTCATGAACGCTCTGCGGTTCAGCAGGTGGTGACGTGAGCTCTCCCAGAGGGAGACTCTCTGGCCCCAACAGCACTTAACGTGGCTCTAGACCAGTCACTGGACCCTACCAGCTCGAGGAGCCCAGCTCTGGACGTACAGCGGACTGTGGATATTCCTGTTACCTGTAAGAGCTCGATCTGACAAATGCGACTCTGCAGTGAGGACACAAGCTAAACCACTAAGTGCTATTATGTTTGTTACCAACTAAAGCTACCCAACACACTAGGATTCTAGTTTGAGGGCATTAGGCACAAACAGCAGCTAACCATGAAGGAAACATGCTTGTAACGAGGACTGCAAAATCAATCACAAGGCATGTCTGATGTTCACCATTTAGGTTTGCATGCTTACCTGTGCATGGCTGCCAGGCATTATTTCAGAATTACAGAATTATAATTAATACTTGAAAGACATATGTTAATAATAAATAGCTATTACATAAATATAAAATCCATCTTCTTGACATTTAAATAATCTGAGAAATTGTTCCCACAAACTACATTTATCACTTGAACATGTTTGTGTATTTGTGTATTGAATTGATTATAACCTGTGGTATACTCTTTGAAGGTGGTGTGCTGAGTTATGGCCTTTTTCATGTATAAGAAATGGCAGCTTGCCATATTTCAAAACATTCAATAATACTTTAAACCAGGTTTCCAGCTCAAACTCTTGATCTCTGCTGACCTCACATGCGTTCAAACACTTCAGTGATAACCTCCATTGTTTAGCCAGGTCTCCTACAAACCAGGGTGTGAAGTCTATACTGAGAAAAAAGGAGCCATTTTGTACATTCCCTGCATTGTAGGAGTGTTTGAGAAGTTTTTTCCCAGTGAGAAATATGTCAACTGTTTCAGTCACTGTCACAGATTGTCTTTCAAGTTCCCATATATTAAAGCATATATGGGTAAAGGGTGTCACATAGGCTGCTTTCCTTGGTTTATTATTGTAAATAATTTAATATTCATAAGAAATGTAGCATGTTTCTTGGGCTTCTCCTTTCCAGTTATCTTTTGACACCTTTTTGTTTTGGTTTTAACATCTATATCCTACTGTAAATGCTACCAAATCACTGCATTTGGTGTAGTTGATTATTACTCAGAGCCAGCTCAAAGTCCTGGTATTTATTTAGGATTTGAATGCAAACAGTGGCAGCGGGTCAAATGCTGATGGTCGGATCACGCGAGCTGAAAACCCCACTTCAAATACTCCCGCTCTTATCATACGATAGGCAAACACCAGTTAAGTATGCTATGTTACTGAAAATGGGCATGTGATTCAGTCATAACTAAACCGTAAAATGTATTTATGTATTCAAGAATTTCAAGAATTATATTTTTCCGTTCAATCAATCCAAAATGTAATGCAATTCTGCCATGTCATGTTAGTCCATGCCTCACAAACATCAAGGACAATCATGCAATATTAAAACTGATAATAACCTAATAATACATTGTATCACTAGGGAAATATTTCTATAAGGAAAATGAAAGTGGATGTCAGTTACTTTGGCTTATGAAGAGAAAATCAAACCTTTTGAGCATGGGCAGGTCTAACAAAAGCAGGTCTAACAAGCAAGGACAATTAATTGCCCTTTGGGATCAATAAAGTTTTCTGAATCTGAATCTGAAGCACTGGTTGGACCTGCCCATGCTCACCTCTGCTTTCTCCTGATTGTTCGAAATGAGTTCAAATCCTTGAGCCCCCCTCAACAATTCTCCTCCTGCAAATCTTTCTGTTTGAAGTTATGGCCGGAGAAGGGACTCTTATTGTTGAAAATTACTTACTGCCCATAATAGTACAGTGTCCCATGGTGAAAAATAAACATTCTTTAAAAAACACTAAATCATGACTTATCCAAATGAACGGCACCATATCTATGACTTGCTAATGACGCCCGTAAATTGAACTTGTTCAAAACAACGGCTTGAGTTTCTGTCCGTGACTAGAATGTTCTTTTCCATGGGCCTCTACATCAGTAAGTGGGTTGATAATGACGGCGAAATGCTGTAAAACTTTCCTGACTCAAGCTAATATTCAAGATTCAGACGCTCCTTCAGATGTGATGACTGGATGCACGTGTAGAAAACAGCGTAATGTCTAATGTGTATATATTGTTTGTGAATATGGTCCAACCGCAACCAGGCTCTTTCAAAAGTACAGTGTTATTTCATGAGAGTTATATATATATACATAGATTCTGTAAGTAATCCTCAGTGAGTCAAAGACTGATTAAATAATAAACTAACATGAAAATCCTTGCTGGGTCTTTTGTATGTTTTTCAATTAAATTGGTCATTTTTGGTATGTGAAAATAATATGTATTAATAAAGGTAACTAGTGGCCTCTCAGCTTTCCATAACAATTTATTTTAGTGTCATAATTTCTTGGAAAGTAGCAAATAAAAATATGATTTCTGTTTAAATGTTACATTTCTCATTTTCAACCATAGAGCCAGTGTGCTGAGATGGATGTTTTTTGGATGCCACCATGTTGTGTAGTGGTATAGGCAGATTGCTTGCGGCGAGGCCCTGTAACCACGCCATTCAGATGGGGAAAAAATAGCGGCATTCCTTACATTCTGGGGATTTTTTAGTCTTTGCTGTGTCTAACAATCCCAATATTGTTGTAGTTTCAGGAAAAACAATACTGGGTAGGCCACAATGCATTAAATAAAGCTTTGTACAGACAAGGACGCTCAGAGTGAAGAAAGAATTGAGCATTTGGACTACACCTGCCGAACTAAGACTAACTGCTCAAATCAAGACTGTCTGGACAAAGAGTAGATGCAGTCAATTTGATTTTGTTGATTTTGTATCAAAAAATATTAAAACAAAAAAAAATATTATTTGAGCCGGGATTTTTGTTTATTTAAAGCAAGAAGTGTATGTTGCCTAAAATGATTCTATAAAAAATAAAAGTTAAAACCACATTCTTGGTGGATATTGTATTCATTGACTAGAAGATGAATGACAAAGAACCAACATTTCCATGGAAACGAGCAGGATGAAGGCTCCATTCCAGAAGAGCAAGTCCGCTCGGATTGAAGACGCAAAATCAAAAGTACAAGTTAGTACGTGTGGTTCTTCTACATGTTGCACAATAAAACCTGCCTTGTATTTAGCCCAATAACATCTGGTTAAACATTAATGTTACTCAATATAAAATGTGTTTGCTACAGATTATGAGCTCTAAAAAAACACAACCTGGCAGAAAAGTGTGTTTTTGGGGAGTTTACATGTATTGCACATCTGGTGTTAATAATGACATTATAATGAAGTCAGTCATACTGTATAAACATTAACCTACCGTCTTAAAAACAACAAACAAATATTTACTGTTTGGGTTATGTATTTCCTAAATCCCAGACTAATCTAAAATAGTACATTAACAACATTATGACAAGTATGTAGACAAATTCAACTGTGGTTTTCTTAGCATACCACGTTTACACTAAGCATGTTTTCCTTGAGCAGAACTTCATGCCAGACCAAAACTATGAGTCTGGTCTGGTCCCGCGAACAGCAGACCACCTACAGCAGGGCGCTCTGGCAGGTCCTTTGGATTGTGGTTTTCAATATTTGATTTGGCTGTTGCACAAGTTTCACACAAAGGCTAAGACCACCAGTGTTTTCTGTAATATGGGTCATGTTCGACTTTCACATGTAAGGACTGGAACAAGGTAAAATGCAATGAAATGAAATAGTGTTTAGGTTACACTGTTTAGGCCAAGGGGTGGTGATTTTCAAACCAAGGTGATAATTCAATGGAAAGGAAACAGAATATGAATATGATACAAGTGCTACACAAAATGTGGAAACTAGAATGTATTGAATTGGTACCGGTAGTTGTTATATTATTAAAGATATAATCCAAAATGTACTTTTAAGTTATTATGATTTTAAATGGGTTTATATAAATAATAATAATAAATATGACATTTGCCCAAATATAAATTCCTTAAGTAGCAATGCAAGTGTACATACAAATAAAGCCATATAAATCTTGACTATTTCTGTGATAGGTAGCGACTGTTTTATTGTATTATAAATACAGATATTGGAAAATACAATCCTCTATCTGAGTCTATATCTAGTAGCACGTGGTAATCTATCCTCTTTTGCAAGGTTAACGCAACTTTCAATCATAAACTTAACTTAAACTGAAGCTTAACATATAATTAAAAACAGTCTTAAAACAGTTCTCTTGTCCAGGACCGGAAGCATGTGGTGTGTGTTTTTGGGTGGTGGATATTTACAACCTTCAACCACCGACTTCCATGAACCACTGTGCTAAAGCTCTGTGTGAGAGTTGTTTTGTTAACTGTGGGACAGGAGTGTGTGCTAAAGACATCTCACAAAATGAGACAAAAAGCACAACATTTGTGATTTACTGATATGAAGTGCGGTGTGAAAGCCTGAACCATTAGACCTCAGAGGATAAGCAAAGCAGGGCCTTGTTAGGACTGTGATGGGAGACCTCTGGGAAAGCCAGGTGCTACAGTGGGCGGCTGTAAAGTGCCAAACTATTGTGTCCTTAGGAACAACACTTTAACCACTTTGCCTAGAATGAGTCTGGTGTGTATGAATAGTTCAATTCAATGCATTCTTGAATAGATTTTATTACAGCTTTTTTCACTTTGGTGATTTTCTCAGATCAGAATGAAAGTTCTCATAACTATTAGTTCAACCACCACAACATTGAGTCACTGGTGCACATCATCGTAGCAGTTTCTTTCCTTTGAACAGATTACAAATGTTTTTGGACATGTATCAGTTAATTTCATATAATTCTCTGCTGTTTTATAACATTATCATTTGCTTATGTCATGTCAGTCAAAATGAAACATACTTATGACTTCTGAATAGTCTTTCCCTATAAAACTAACACTTCAGTCATCACATACAAAATTAGATGTCAAAATCTGTTGCTAGGGAAGACATCTGCTGTGATGTAGATGTATAGTAAACATACATGCACACATACATACATATGTGTCTTGTACTCAGTTACTTCACTAAATACAGTACTGTGTAACTTGGTCGTGTTTAGTGCTGCCTTGAGCATTTTCAGGCCGTGTCTCCAAGATCTTATTTTTTGCATTGGAAAACGCACAGAGCGTAAACAATCACAATGAAAACATGACAAAGCAATTTGACTTAGCAAAGACAGTTTCTTTGACATGAATACTTGCTTTTGAGGAATCAACTATTCATTTTGAGCAAGTGATGCACTTCTGCATGTTCTACGTCATGGTGCTACGTCCCTTAGGACTTCGCTAGGCAAGGCAAGGCAAGTTTATTTATATAGCACAATTCATACACAAGGCAATTCAAAGTGCTGAACAAAACAAGAAAGCATTAAAATCATAAATTATCACAGAACATTAAAAAGAAAGATAAAAATATAAAATCCCTCAGTTGTATGCACAGTTAAACAGAACCGTCTTTAACCTGGTTTTAAACATTGTCAGAGAGGAGGCCTGTCTCACATCTTCAGGAAGACTGTTCCAGATTTTAGCAGCATTAATCTGAAAAGCAGCCTCCCCATGTTTAGTTCTGACTCTGGGCACTAACAGGAGTCCAGTCCCTGTGCTCCTCAGAGTCCGGGCTGGTTCATATGGGACTAACATGTCACTAATATATTTTGGTGCGAGGCTATGGAGAGACTTGTACACAAGCAGAGCTGTTTTAAAGTCTATTCTCTGAGCCACAGGAAGCCAGTGCAGAGACCTGAGGACTGGACTAATGTGGTCGTACTTCCTGGTTCTTGTCAGGACTCGAGCTGCTGCATTTTGAATGTACTGCAGCTGTTTTACAGCCTGTTTGGACAGACCTGTGAGCAGGCCATTGCAGTAGTCTAACCTACTGGAGACAAATGCATGGATAAGAATCTCCAAGTCTGCTTTAGACACTATGTTTTTGATCCTGGCAATGTTTTTTAGATGGTAAAAAGCTGCTGTGATGTTACTGATTTGATGTGGCTATTAAAATTTAAGTCTGAGTCCAGTATTACCCCTAGATTTCTGACCTTGTTTGAAGGTTTTAGGGAGAGAGACTGTAGGTGACAGATGACGCTCTCTCTTTGTTTCTGGGGACCAAAGACAATCATTTCAGTTTTGTCTGCGTTTAGCTGAAGGAAGTTGTTTTGCATCCACTCACTGATCTGTTGGATACAGTGAAGGAGTGAGTCCACTGGTCCATGTTCTCCTGCAGTCAGTGAGACATAGATCTGAGTGTCGTCTGCATAGTTATGATAGGAAACTTTGTTTCTGCGTATTAACTGACCTAACGGCAGCATGTAGAGATTGAACAGAAGAGGTCCCAGGATCGACCCCTGTGGGACTCCACAAGTCAGGGCCATATGATCTGAGACACAGTTTCCAATCTCCACAAAGTACTTCCTGTCTTCAAGGTAAGACCTAAACCAACTTAGGGCGGTGCCAGTGACGCCAACCCAGTCCTCTAGTCTCTGTAAGAGGATCTCATGGTCGACAGTGTCAAAGGCAGCACTCAGATCTAACAAGATTAAGATTGAGACTTTGCCTGCGTCAGTGTTTAGCCGGATATCGTTTGTAACCTTAACGAGAGCAGTCTCAGTGCTGTGGTGGGGTCTAAAGCCGGACTGAAACATATCAAATGAGTTGTTGATTATAAGAAATCTAGTAAGCTGTAGGTAGACAACTTTCTCAAGGACTTTCCCCATAAATGGCAGATTTGAGATGGGACGATAGTTGTTAAGTACAGTGGCATCCAGACTGCTCTTTTTTAGCAGGGGCCTGATGACTGCAGTTTTCAGGGCCTTTGGGAATATTCCAGAATGAAGGGACATGTTTACTATCTGTGTGAGTGAAGGTAACAGACTGCTCAGAACAGACTTCAGAAATCTAGTGGGTAGTACATCCAGGCTGCATGTGGAGGAGCTCAAACTGGAGATTATCTCTTGGACAGTTTTATCATTTACAGGTGCAAAGTGAGTTAGCTCAGAGAGCCTTTCTGGCTGTTGGATGGTTATCTGTGGATTGGAGACAATGGCGCTTTTGATGCCTTGAACCTTGTCATTGAAAAAATTAGCAAACTCATTGCATTTACGTTTGGAAGTAAGCTCTAATGGCATTTGAACAGGGGGGTTTGTTAATCTATTAACTGTTGAGAACAGAACACGCAGATTGTTGCTGCAGCCTTCAATCATTTCAGAAAAATACCTTTCTCTCGTACTACGTAGCACCCGGTTAAACTCGCACAACTTATCTTTGAAGATCTCGTAATCTACCTGGAGGTTGGACTTGCGCCACTTCCGCTCGGCCCTCCGGCACTTTCTCTTTTGTGCCCTGACCGAGTCTGCTTTAGCCCACGGCGCCTTCTGCTTATTTTTCACTATTTTAACCTTCACAGGGGCAACGGTATCCAGAACATTCAAAACACTAGAGGTGACAGAGTTAAACAGTTCATCTACAGTAGAATACGATGCATTCTCAAAGTTTATCATTTCCATAAATAGTTCACTCGTATTTTCATTTATGCGCCTTCTTCGAACAGTTGCAGAGTCCACTGGTGGTTTGTTAGTGAAACACATGTCAAAAAAAACACAGAAATGATCCGAAAGAGCAACATCGACCACGTTTACATTTGAAATAATCACCCCCTTTGTAACTAACAGATCTAGAGTGTGCCCTCTGCTGTGGGTGGGGCCACTTACGTGCTGAGTGAGATCAAAGGATTCAAGTACAGAACTCAGCTCATTTGCATTTCTGTCATCAACATTATCCACATGAATATTAAAATCACCTGTAATAACCAAACTATCAAAATACAACTGTGCATACAACTGAAAGCAACTCGGTAAAATGATCAATAAAACTGTGACATGACTGCGGTGGCTTGTATAGGACAACGAAGAGTATTGGAGGAGATTGTTTTTGTTGTATTTTAAAAGACACATATTCAAATGACGAAAACTTCCCAAGAGACATTCTATGGGAGACAAAGTGGTCTCTAAAAATGGCAGCTAAGCCTCCTCCTTTTTTGTTTTCCCGTATTTCAGATTCAAACTTGAAATTTGGTGGTGATGCTTCTATTAAAACTGCATTTTCTGAATTTTGGTCAAGCCGTTTCAGCCATGAACATAAGATCAAGATTATGAGAAGAAATAAAATTATTGATTAAAAAAGACTTGTTACAAAGAGATCTGACATTAAGCGTAGCAAGTTTCAAAGTTTCAGTATCAGCGGTTGCGGTCGGCTGATTCTTACACGGAACAAGAATTAGATTTTCCAGATTAGACTGATTAACTCCAGATGTTTTTCTGTAATGTATTCTTTGTGTTATCACTAAGGGAATGGCACAGGTGGCTTCATGACAGGGCCCCAGCCGGGTCTCTCCTCTAACTAGACTGCCAGTGGCTGCGAAGCAGAGACCCTGTGCATCCTAGTGTTTAGAGAAAAGAGGGGTAGGGGAAGGCGGGGGAGGAGGATGGAGAGGTGGGTGGCTTTTGGGTGTTGAACGAGGGGGGCAGGGAGGTGGAGGGGTTTTAGGTGATGGGTTAGGGCCGGGGTGGGCTGAGGCAGAGGTTTTGGATGTTGAACGAGGGGGAAGTGGGGGTGGAATGGTCATGAGGTTAGGGGAGGGACTGGCTGAGGTGGTTTTTGTAGGTGAATTGGAAACCCTAGGTGGTTTTGGAGGTACATATGGGGAGTGGTTTAGAATGTTGGACAGGACTCTAGATCGAGCTAATATGGGTGTGAGAGGAATAGTCTTCATCGCCGATTTTATTAGCCCTGCAGAGTGTTCAGGTAGGTCTAACAGTGAAGGCGGGGATGAAAAACAAAGGGAGGTGTCCCCATTCTCTCTTGATGGAGTGGACGTGGCAGGGGGGACCCAAGACAGGTCCTTGGGAGGTGGCGAGGGAGTCTTTGATGGAGGGGCAGGTGGTTGAGGAAACCCCAGCACAGGCCTGTCTGCTGTAGGCTGAGATCTCAGGGCAAAAGAAAGGTTATCCATCAGCACTTTTACTCCGTAAGTGTTCAGATGTGGCCCTTTCCCTTCAAAAAGCTCATGCCTATTCCAGAACAGATTAAAATTCTCAATGAAGGCAAGTCCTCTGCGTGAACATTCGTTGATTAGGAAAGTATTTAGCTGATACAGACGACTGAATTTCATTTGCTTCCCGTCCACATTTGGTAGTGGGCCACTGATAACGATTTTTGTGTCCATTTTAGCAAGGTCGTCCAATAATAGAGAGTAATCCCGTTTCAACTTTTCACTTGTGTTGTCATAGACGTCTACTGCCCCCACGTGGATCAACAATCTTTTTACCCCGCCGGTCTCAGACAGAAGCCTCGGAGCCAACCGCCTTATCTCATCCACTTTGGCAGAGTGTACTGAGTGAACCTTGAGATTACGCATATTTACATTTCTTATCGCCGAATCCCCGATAAAGAGCGACTCAGCTGCATTTGACCTTGACTGAGACTGAGACTGGGACTGAGAGACTACTGCTGATTCATCTTCCAAAAGTGGTGAAAAGCGGTTTCTTGTAATTAAAGATTTTTGCTGTGGCATTATGACACTCTTGTTATCATTAGCTTTGCCTTGTTTGGGCTTGGCACCATATGTGTTCCAACAATTGTCTCTGTTGATTTTGGGAAATGAAATAGCGTCATCATAACTTACGTTTTGTCCATGTGGTCCATTTCCTTTCACTGGTATTGTTGTGTTCAGCCCCAATTCTGATTCAAGCACAAACATTCGGTCTTGAAGAAGTTTTAGCTCCTGTTTGAGTGAAAAACAGCCGTCGCAAAGTTTTGTTCTATTTTCCCGTCCTCCCGACATGCTGTAAGTTAGGTAAATTCCACCAGTCTTGTGTTGAAGTTTGTAAAAAGGAGTAATCCGTGTTTTGTGGAATAAAAATGTAAGCAAAAATGATTAAAGGAGATAAAAAAGCAGCAAGCGAGGAGCAGCAAGAGAATGCGACTGCTCTGTCCAGAGCAGGAAGTAGTTCAATCTAGTGGCTAGTGGGTTCTACGTCATGGTGCTACGTCCCTTAGGACTTCGCTAGTGGGATATCACTCGTGACCCCCAGGTCACGCGCCAGAGAGATCAAAATAATTTGCTCCAATCACCAGCCACCTTCCTCTATAAATGCCCCTGCACAAGGCCGTACCCCCTCTTTCACTCTGGCGCCGATTGAGATCTACATTTCAATTTACCTGAGGAAAGATGTCTTCTGATGCTCGTCCGAGTTCCCCTTCGCCATCCGGCGTCGGACGTTGTCGTTGCTCGACTTGTCGGGTCAAGCTCCAGCGCAAGGACCAGCACTCCAGCTGCTTCGTGTGCCTGGGTTCGGGCCATGCGGCGTTGAGCGCCACCTGCGCCTCGTGTCTCGCTCTCCCCAGGGAGGAGAGTGAACGCAGGCGCGCGTTCTTCGCCGCTACAGCGCCCCGTCCGGACTCCTCTCAGGACGAGGAGTCTGTGACTGACTGGGCCCCCCTCGACCTCCCACCCGTGCCCGCGGAGTGGGGTGACTGCGAGGACGGAGAGGTGTCGGAGGTCGGCTCTCTCCTCACGCTGGACGAGGTGGTGTCCAACCCGGAGCCGGACCGCTTCCCGCTGGACCACATGCCTGGGCTCTACTCCACGGCGGCGGCCATCATGGATGCCCCCCTGCCACCGCAACCGAACCAGAGGGTGGAGGACTTCACCTCTGGTTACGCCACCACTCGAGGGAGGAGGAGGACGCAGCCCACGTTGTGCCCGCGTATGGACCCGATCGTCCATTACGCGACACGTGAGTGGCCAAAGCCCCTAGCGGCCAAGAGGCCCGCTTTGGGGTACGGCATGTATTGTAACGTGCAAGACTGGTCCTGGACCGGCGGGGTCCCGGACATCGAGGACTCGGTTCGAGCGGCCCTGCACCCCTCCGCATCCGTGTGGCCCGGCACTAGACCTCTCCTTCCCTCCGAGCGGGATAGGATGTCTTTGGCGATGCACGATAGATGTTACGCCAATGCGGCTCAGGTCGTCGCGGTGGCTAACAACATGGCCTTCATCACCGGGGCCCTGGATAGGTCTCTCTCTTCTGGCCAGGCGCTCAGTGGAGACACCTTATCCCAGGCGAGGACCACTTCAGCAGCGATCTTGCGCATGTGCCAGGCGCTAGCTGTCGATGGCGGCCGCACGATGGCAGCAGCACAAGTGGGGGCCAGACACCTCTGGCTGGGGCTGGTGAACCTCAGAGAGGCGGAGAAGAGGCAGCTGCTGGACCTGCCCATCTCCCAAACGTCACTCTTCGGTCCGGAGATGCAGACGCTGATAACTAGGCTGGACACCGCAGCTAAGGACTCTGCTAGCCTAGCCCAGCATCTAGCTGCGAGACGCGAGGCCCGCCCACCAGTGCGGAGCCGAGACAGAGGCAGGGAGCGCTCGCCCGGCAGGCGCCCCGGACCATATCCACGCTCCGTGGTTCATCGTTCCCCAGCGACGAGGCCCCCGGGCCCAGACAGGCACACGGGAGGCTCGCGGGACCAACGCACCCACCGACGACCTCCCTATGGCAGAGGAGGTCGGGGTGGGAAGAATTCTTTCAATAAAAGCCGTGCGGCATTTCATCAGTACTCGCTGTCTGAGTCTCATTTGGGGGTATGTAACATGTCAAATGATTTGAATTCTGATTGTGTTACTTCTCGAGCATATAACGTGGCTCCGCTAGGCCTGCAGCCCCCAGAGAAGGGCGTGCAGCGTGCTATGCGGGCCACGGGCTCTGATTCACGGGTTCATGTTTTGCCCTCCCGGAGAGAGGGCAGGCGGAGGGATCTGGTAAGTGATAATGTGTGTGCTCCAGCCGAACGCGTGTTAGCATCTCTGAGCTACAAGGCTAACACGGGGTTTCCCACTCCAGGGGCTCGTCCCCCCCTCCATGAGGCAAGAGCCAAGGGGGGGCACAGCAGCCGTGTCACGTGTGGTGAGCAGAGCTACAAGGCTAACACGGGGTTTCCCACTCCAGGGGCTCGCCCCCCCCTCCATGAGGCAAGAGCCAGGGGGGGGCACAGCAGCCGGGTCACGTGTACTTATGACGTCGGGCCTGCAGAACACGTGACCGCCCTCGGCGCTCACGGTGTGACGCAGGGGCCCCCCCGGCCCTTTCAGCCACCCCCCCTCCCTGCTAGGAACACCAGGAGAGGGCGGGGCCGTGACGTCTCGTGTTCCAACTCCCGTTCCGCCCCTCACAGATTTCTACAGCATCTGGAGAGAGCAGGGCCTACTGACAGATATTTGGCTGGAGAAAACTCTGCGCAGAGGTTACGCGCTGCAATTTTTCCGAAAGCCACCACCATTCCGAGGCGTACGGGCAGTACGCTCTCAGGTACGGGGATCGACAGAGGCACTACAAGCGGAGGTCTCCTCTCTGCTGAGTCGAGGCGCAGCAGTGGAGGTAGACCCGCAGGACGCCACCAGGGGGCTGTACTCCCCTTACTTCTTAGTGCCAAAGAAATCAGGCGGGGTGCGTCCCATTCTGGATCTGCGCGTGTTAAACGAGTGCATTTCCAAACGGCAGTTTCGGATGCTGTCCACAAAGCAGCTCCTCGAGTGTGTCAGGGAAGGAGACTGGATGACATCCATAGACCTGACAGATGCGTACTTCCACGTGCCCATAGTGCCAGAACACAGGAGGTTTCTGCGCTTCGCAGTGGGAGAGAGGAATTACGAGTACTGCCGTCTACCCTTCGGGTACGCACTCGCGCCTCGGACTTTTTCCAAATGTGTGGAAGCAGCTCTGGAGCCGATCAGCCGTGCGGGGGTAAGAATATTAACCTATATAGACGATTGGTTAATACTGGGCCCATCCAGGGAAGTGGCCCTGAGCCACACGCACTGGGTCCTGTCCCACATACAGCGTCTGGGCTTTGTGGTGAACAGGGAGAAGAGCAAGCAGCAGCCAGCCCAACGCATGGTTTATCTCGGTCTGCAGCTAGACTCTGTGATATTCCGTGCTGCATTGTCCGTGGACAGACGGATGAATATTACCCGTCTGGCCCGGGAGGTTCTGGCGGGCCCCAGAGTCCCCGCTCGGCGCCTCAGGTCCCTGCTGGGAATGATGGCAGCGGCTCATGCTGTGGTGCGGCTAGGCCTGCTCCACATGAGAAATTTTCAGAGGTGGTTCTCGCGCCTCAGGCTTCACCCCTCCCGGGACGGGGGGAGGCTGATCTGGGTTCCCCAAGGGGCAGCATCGGACATCAGGTTCTGGCTCACTCCGGGTCTATTGCGGGACGGAGTGACTCTGGCCTGCGCCGTGTCTCACGTCGAGGTGTTCACGGACGCGTCGCTCGAAGGATGGGGCGGGGTCCTCGGCCAGAGCTCTGTAGGAGGCTGCTGGTCGGACTCAGCCCGTCACATCAACCTGCTGGAGATGGAGGCAGTGCACAGAGTACTGCTGCACTTTGCCCCTCAGCTGCAGGGGAGACACGTGATGGTGCGCTCAGACAACACCACAGTGGTCTCCTATCTGAACAGGCAGGGGGGCACCAGGTCCCCCGCTCTCCATCGCATGGCGACGGTGACGCTGCTGTGGGCGGCGCTTCACCTCCTGTCTCTCAGGGCGCGCCACGTCCCGGGGGTCCGGAACGTGGGAGCCGACAGGATGTCCGGGGGGGCCCACTCCAGGACGAGTGGGGCCTGGCCCCACGGGTAGCTGCGGAGATCTGGCGGAGGTTCGGCCGTCTAGTGGTCGACCTTTTCGCCAGTGCAGAGAACGCACAGTGCCCGTCCTGGTTCGCCTTAAGGGCCGTGGACGAGCCGCCTTTAGGCGTGGACGCTCTGGCTCATTACCCATGGCCAGGCGGCCTGTTGTACGCTTTTCCACCGATGCGTCTCCTGCCGGTCCTGCTGCGGAGGATCGAACAGGAGAGGAGATCGGTGATCCTGGTGGCTCCGGACAGTCCGCATGCCCGGTGGTTCCCCTTCCTGAGGGGCATGGCGGTGATGGAGCCCTGGGCCCTCCCGGACGAGCCGGGGGCTCTAGTCCAGGGGGCAGGAGCCCTGTTTTCACGTCCGATAATCGGCCGCAGGCTCTGGGTTTGGAGGTTGAGAGGCGGAGCCTCGTAGATCTGGGTCTTCCCCCTGCGGTGGTGGAGACCATTCAGGGAGCGAGGGCGCCGTCCACCGTGAGGGCCTACGCCACGAGGTGGAGGCTATTCAGTGTCTGGTGCGATTCCCGTTCCTGGGATCCCAGGTGTTGCCCGCTGGAGGGGGTCCTGGGATTCCTACAGGAGCTCTTCGACAAGGGGAGGGCTGTCGCTACCTTGGCGGTGTTCGCGGCAGCCATTACTTCGGGTCACGACGGATTCGGGGGATTCACAGCCCGTTTCTCACCCGTTGGTTAAACGTTTTCTGCGGGGGGCGCGCAGGAGGAGGCCCCCGCTCCAGAGAACGCCTCCGGTTTGGGACCTCAGGGTGGTCCTTAGGGGGCTGTCGGGTCCGCCTTTTGAACCGGCGGCGGAGGCGAGTCCCGAGTGTATCGCCTTTAAGACGGCCCTCTTACTGGCGTTGGCGTCTGCGAAGAGGGCGGGCGATTTGTGTGCGCTCTCCGTCCATGCGTCGTGCCTGTCCTTTGGAGAGGACAACGGCATGGTGGAATTGTGGCCCAATCCGGCTTTTCTCCCCAAGGTCATCACGTCGGCCTTTAGGTCGAGGGTCATCAGGATTAGGGCTTTCCACCCGCCGCCGCATGCCTCCCCCGAGGAGGAGCGGCAGCACCTTCTGTGTCCTATCAGAATTCTGAGGCATTACCTGGCCATGACGTCGTCATTCAGGTCGGGTGATCAGCTGTTTGTGTGTCTGGGCCCCAAGAACAGGGGCGCCCCGCTGTCGGCTCAGCGGCTGGCGCATTGGGTCGCCACGGCGGTGCGGCGGGCGTATCAGATGCAGGGTCTGGCCCCCCCGGTGGGTTTCAGGTCGCATTCCACGCGTGGGATGGCGGCCTCTACGGCCCTTCTCAGGGGGGCGTCGGTCGAGGACGTTTGCCGTGCGGCTTCTTGGGCGTCGTCCTCCTCTTTCGTCCGGTCTTATTTTTCGGATGTGTCGGACCGGTCGGTGGCCCATTCCGTGCTGAGTGCAGCGGACTGAGTTAGACCGTTGGGTCCCTCCCCTGAGGGGGGCCTTCGGTCTATTTTCCGCCCTGGTGCAGGAGCTCTTGGGAGAGGCATCCTACAGGTGCGGTACATTTTGTGTGTGTGGTCGGTCTGGTAGTCCACGTCAGGAGCTCTTGGGAGAGGCGTCCTGTGACTACGGATGACCTACGGCTTGTGTTACGTGGGGGTATCCTTGGTAGGAGTGGCCCCGTAACACGCTTGTTTCTTCTGCCCTGAGTCCTCTCACGTTGTGAGGGTCTTGCTCGGGCGGAGCTCCAATCACCTTCGCTGGCCTGCTGGGAGTACATTTTCCTACGGCCTCCGCGTTGTGTCCCACTAGCGAAGTCCTAAGGGACGTAGCACCATGACGTAGAATTAATAGTTACTTCATGTAACTTAAGTTCTACGAATAGGTGCGTAGTCCCTTAGCTACGAGCCCATCAGGCCAGCCCGGCTTGGCAGAGTTCAAGAGGGGGTACGGCCTTGTGCAGGGGCATTTATAGAGGAAGGTGGCTGGTGATTGGAGCAAATTATTTTGATCTCTCTGGCGCGTGACCTGGGGGTCACGAGTGATATCCCACTAGCGAAGTCCTAAGGGACTACGCACCTATTCGTAGAACTTAAGTTACATTAAGTAACTATTAAATATCACTCGTGACCCCCAGGTCACACGCCAGAGAGATCAAAATAATTTGCTCCAATCACCAGCCACCTTCCTCTATAAATTCCCCTGCACAAGGCCGCACCCCCTCTTTCACTCTGGCGCCGTTTGAGATCTACCACAGTACTTACTTCATTCTGAGATGTCTTCCTTGTTCGTCCAAGTTCCCTTCGCCCTCCGGCGTCGGACGTCGTCACTGGATCCAGACGGTGGAGGACTTCACCTCTGTGGGCGCCACCACTCGAGGGAGGAGGAGGATAAAACCCACGTTGTGCCCGCGGATGGACCCGTTCGTCCATTACGCGACACGTGAGTGGCCTAAGCCCCTAGCAGCCAAGAGGCCTGCTCTGGGGTACGACATATACTGCAGCGGGCAGGACTGGTCCTGGACCGGTGATCGAGGATTCAGTCCGCATGGCCCTGCAGCCCTCCGCATCCGTGTGGCCCGGCACCAGACCTCTCCTTCTCTCCGAGCGGGACAGGATGTCTTGCCGAGGCTGGATAGATATTATGCCAATGCGGCACAGGTCGTCACATTGGCTATCAACATGACTTTCATCACGGGGGCCCTGGATAGGGCGCTCTCCTCTGGCCAGGCGCTCAGTGGAGACCTCCTGTCACAGGCGAGGACCACCTCGGCGGCGTTCCTGCGCATGTGCCAGACGCTAGCCGTGGATGGTGGCCAGGACACCGAGGATTCAGTCCGCATGGCCCTGCAGCCCTCCGCATTCGTGTGGCCCGACACCAGACCTCTCCTTCCCTCCGAGCGAGACAGGATGTCTTGGTGATGCCGGATAGATGTTATGCCATTGCAGCACAGGTCCTCGCATTGACTAACTACATGGCATTCATCACGGGGGCCCTGGATATGTTGCTCTCTTCTGACCAGGCGCTCAGTGGAGACCTCCTGTCACAGGCGAGGACCACCTCGGCGGCGTCTCTGCGCATGTGCCAGACGCTAGCTGTGGATGGTGGCCGCTCCATGGCAGCAGCCCAAGTCGGGCCAGGCACCTTTGGCTTGGGCTGGCTAATATCAGGGAGGCGGAGAGGAGGCAGCTGCTGGACCTGCCCACCTCTCAGATGTCCCTCTTCGGCCCGGACATGCAGGCCTGGGTGGCGAGACTGGAGTCTGCAGCTAAAGACTCGGCTAGGCTAGCCCCGCACCTAGCACTGAGGCGCGAGGCCCACCAGCCATTACGGAGCCGGGACAGAGGCAGAGAGCGTTGGCCCGGGAGGCATCCTGACCCGTATCCGCGCTCTGTTATCCATCGTCCCCCCTTGACGAGGCCCCCGGGTCCAGACAGACCCATGGGTGGCTCGCGGGAGCAACGCACCCACCACCAACCTCCCTATGGTAGAGGAGGCCGGGGTGGAAAAATTTTTCCTTCAATAAAGGCCGACCGGCATTTCCATTACTTTTCTGAGTCTGATTTGGGGGTATGTAACATGTCAAATATTGTGAATTCTGATTGTGTTACTTCCCGGGCACATAACGTTGCTTCGCTAGGCCTGCAGCCCCAGAGAGGGGCGTGCAGTGCACTACGAGCTCCGGTTTCTCTGATCCATACTATGCCCTCCCAGAGAGAGGTCAGGCGGAGGGATCTGGTGAGTGATATGTGTGTGCTTCGGCCGAACGCGTGTTAGCATTTCTGAGCTACAGGGCTAACACGGGGTTTCCCACTCCAGGGGCTCGCCCCCCCCATCCATGAGGCAAGAGCCAGGGGGGGGCACAGCAGCCGAGTCACGTGTGGTGAGCAGAGCTACAAGGCTGACACGGGGTTTCCCACTCCAGGGGCTCGCCCCCCCCTCCATGAGGCAAGAGCCAGGGGGGGGCACAGCAGCCGAGTCACGTGTGGTGAGCAGTCCCGTACTTATGACGTCGGGCCTGCAGAACACGTGACCGCCCCCGGCGCTCACGGTGTGACGCAGGGGGCCCCCCGGTCCTTTCGTCCACCCCCCCTCCCTGCTAGGAACACCAGGAGAGGGCGGGGCCGTGACGTCTCGTGTTCCATCTCCCGTTCCGCCCCTCACAGATTTATACAACATCTGGAGGGAGCAGGGCCTACTGACAGATATTTGGCTGGAGAAAACTCTGCGCAGAGGTTACGCGCTGCAATTTTTCCGAAAGCCACCACCATTCCGAGGCGTACGGGCAGTACGCTCTCAGGTACGGGGATCGACAGAGGCACTACAAGCGGAGGTCTCCTCTCTGCTGAGTTGAGGCGCAGCAGTGGAGGTAGACCCGCAGGACGCCACCAGGGGGCTGTACTCCCCTTACTTCTTAGTGCCAAAGAAATCAGGCGGGGTGCGTCCCATTCTGGATCTGCGCGTGTTAAACGAGTGCATTTCCAAACGGCAGTTTCGGATGCTGTCCACAAGGCAGCTCCTCGAGTGTGTCAGGGAAGGAGACTGGATGTGCTCCATAGACCTGACAGATGCGTACTTCCACGTGCCCATAGTGCCAGAACACAGGAGGTTCTGCGCTTCGCAGTGGGAGACAGGAATTACGAGTACTGTCGTTTTCCCCTTGGGCTACGCACTCGCGCCGTGGAGCAGGGGTAAGAATTAATCTACATAGACGTCGGGTTAATTCTGGCCTCATCCAGGGAAGTGGCCGTGAGTCATACGCACTGGGTCCTGTCCCACATACAGCGCCTGGGCTTTGTGGTTAACAGGGAGAAAATTAACAGTTACCTTTGTAACTTAAGTTCTACGAATAGGTGCACGTGATATCCCACTAGCGAAGTCCGCTAGGGGACGTAGCACCATGACGTAGAAGCAGGCTGCAACCGGCTCAGCGCATGATCTATCTCGGTCTGCAGCTAGACTCTGTGACATTCCGTGCTGCATGGTCCGTGGACAGACGGATGAACACTACCCGTCTGCCCGGGGAGGTTCTGGCGGGCCCCAGAGTCCCCGCTCGGCGCCTCAGGTCCCTGCTGGGAATGATGGCGGCGGCTCATGCTGTGGTGCGGCTAGGCCTTCTCCACATGAGGAATTTTCAGAGGTGGTTCTCACGCCTCAGGCTTCACCCCTCCCCCGACGGCATGGTGGTATTGTGGCCCAATCCGGCTTTTCTCCCCAAGGTCATCACGTCGGCCTTTAGGTCGAGAGTCATCAGGATTAGGGCTTTCTATCCGCCACCGCATGCCTCCCCCGAGGAGGAGCGGCAGCACCTTCTGTGTCCTATCAGAATGCTGAGGCATTACCTGGCCATGACGGCGTCATTCAGGTTGGGTGGCCAGCTGTTGTGTGTCTGGGCCCCAAGAACAGGGGCGCCCCGCTGTTGGCTCAGCGGCTGGCGCACTGGGTTGCCACGGCTGTGCGGCGGGCGTATCAGACGCAGGGTCTGGCCCTCCCGGTGGGCTTCAGGTCGCATTCCACGCGTGGGATGCGGCCTCTACGGCCCTTCTCAGGGGGGGTGTCGGTCGAGGACGTATGCCGTGCGGTTTCTTGGGCTTCGTCCTCCTCTTTCGTCCGGTCTTATCTTTGGATGTGTCGGACCGGGCGGTGGCCCATTCCGTGCTGAGTGCAGCGGACTGAGTTAGACCGTTAGGTCCCTCCTCTGAGGGGGCCTTCGGTTTACTTTCCGCCCTGATTCAGGAGCTCTTGGGAGAGGCATCCTACAGGTGCGGTACATATATGTGTGTTTTGGTCGGTCTGGTAGTCCACGTCAGGAGCCCTTGGGAGAGGCGTCCTGTGACTACGGATGACCTATATCTGTGTTACGTGGGGGTATCCTTGGTAGGAGTGGCCCTGTAACACGCATTGTTTCTTCTGCCCTGAGTCCTCTCACTTTGTGAGGGTCTTGCTCGGGCGGAGCTCCAATCACCCTTCGCTGGCCTGTTGGGAGTACATTTTCCTACGGCCTCCGCGTTGTGTCCCACTAGCGAAGTCCTAAGGGACGTAGCACCATGACGTAGAATTAATAGTTACTTCATGTAACTTAAGTTCTACGAATAGGTGCGTAGTCCCTTAGCTACGAGCCCATCAGGCCAGCCCGGCTTGGCAGAGTTCAAGAGGGGGTGCGGCCTTGTGCAGGGGCATTTATAGAGAAAGGTGGCTGGTGATTGGAGCAAATTATTTTGATCTCTCTGGCGTGTGACCTGGGGGTCACGAGTGATATCCCACTAGCGAAGTCCTAAGGGACTACGCACCTATTCGTAGAACTTAAGTTACATTAAGTAACTATTAATTATCTATGTTTTGCAGTGTGCACTAATTGTTCTGAGAAATGCACTAACTATTGTGCAAACGTTTAGTGTTGTGAGAACCGCACCAAAGCGACAGAAAAAAAAAAACACCTGTAGTTGCCTTGTTTTTGCCTGTCTGTCCCAGGGCTGCTGTGGCTGGAAGGAATGAATAAAGCGGTGTGACGTGTTTTAGAGTGTCATAAGCAGTGAGTTTGCTATGGAGTTCATATAGTCAATTATCTACCTGTTTATTTGCAGCAATCACTTCTCACTATAGCTCGAGCTGAATCAAGTATTCAACTTTACTTACTTATGTTAGTGCGCCACGCAGTGTAGAAAAGTGGAACTGCAACACAGTTCTCGAACCCTTTTGTTATTGTGAGTATACATAGTTCCCACAGACCAATGAATGTCACATGACCTCCTCGGAGACGCCATCTTTGATGGCACGCTGCTGTGTTTGTGCATTCCATTAAACAGAAGAATGAGAATAAATGTAGATATTCAAACGCAAATTGGAAAAAAAGGGCAACTTTTGAGCAAATAATTGTATATTAATACAATGGCACCACAGTTTAACGTGCTACGGACATGTTTTACATATTTGATCAAATTATGCAGCAAAAATTAACAAGCAATGCAAACATTTCTCAAAGCCTTTTGATTTAATACCAGTTGGAGCTCCATTTAATTATTTTAATTATATTAACAATTAATTTAATTAATGCTAATGCCACACGGACACTCTGGATTGCTGTTATTGTTTATTTCCGCGTTTTTGACCGTATGTTTTGGTGAATGGTGGGCAACTGATTTTTCCAGGCGTAAAGAGCAGTTTATTTTATGACACAGATCTTTTTACAGAAGCAATGCTGTTTGTGAACATTGTTTTAGCCCACCATAGAACTATTATTATCTATTTAATACATTTACGTTGCCCTCGAGAGCCTCGGACGCGACACCGATCCTCCTCATAATAAAGTAATCTAAATAATGAAACTCTCAAGTTACCAGATATCAGCATACACAAGTTAGTACTGAGTAAATTACGTCTGTCAACACATTATAAGATACGATACGCACCTGACACAAAGTGCTCCGAGCATATTCTTGCGTGTTTTGAGGGAGTTTCTTGCCTGTTTATCTTCGCAAGCCATAACCTCCGTGGTTGTTCTGACAAAAGCTTAGTCTTCTCACATTCATGAAGTCTAATGATGGGTATACTGTAAAATCCAAGTTTAACGGAACCTCCGGCACGATTTGAACATCCATTGACCCAGCAGGAGATGACCATTTTCAACTTTATCACGACATTAACACGTTTCAGCTTCTTTTTCTATTGTTTTGCCCACAGCATGCCAATACAAATGGCACCGGGTCGGCAAATCCCCGTATGTAGTGACGTTATGTGGGAACTATGTATATCACATCTTATTTTATTTTTCAAAAAATAAATAAATAAATAAATAAAACAAAACAACAAACATTTGGCATCTTGAGGTTTCTTATAAATGAGATGTTATTCAATCAATGTCAAAATTGAAATTATCCTTCAATAATTACGTATTAATTAATATTAAGATCATACTTTTTATTCTAACAATATAACATCTGAAATGACTGTAGGAGCCGTTGAGCATGTCTGCAGCAAATATGATGCCAGGTTAGATGGCGCACTATAGCCCCCTATTGTGCAAGTCGCTTCCCTGCATTTCATGTTGTACCATAAAATCAAGTATTTTATTTTTAGGGTAACATGCAAACGATATATCATACAACTTAAAAATATTCATCTTAAATTCCGTAATCACAGAGGATATTCCCAGACAAGCAACACCACCGTGAAAATCTCTTATGTAACCAGCCAGTCATAATCAATTTGGTACAGCAGAGGTCCACTGGGTACTTGGCTACACAAGAGAGATTTTATTCATCTAATAATCCATCCTAATGAAACAATGGAAATGAAACTACAGGATTTTAAACCAGGCCTAGTTCTATTAGCACTGTGTTTGGCCTGAGTTGTATTAGTTTGCATTAGGCATATTTAATGTGACTATTTGCCCAGAGCACTGCAGAGTCTGTACTGTTTCCTCCTTATTGGCTTTGATGATGAAGCTCTCAGTCAGGTCAGCATTTCAGGCCTCAGATTATTTCAAAATCAATTATATTGATTTCACATTAGCTACATTTAACAAATGCACTATTTGTGACTAATACATTATATAGAATTACTTATTATGTTACCATTTGGGTAAGATAAGGTGTAATGTTTATGGGTGAGAGGGTTTATAGAGATCACTCCTTTGTCTGAATGGCTTCACAACATATTATCAAAACAGTGATATCACAGAGTTGTAAGTCTGATCCATGGCGAGGCAAGCCATGCTAAAATATAAAGCATGTTAAGAAGAATATGTTTGAGATTGAAATTTAAATCATTCCAGACAAAGCAATAACATAGATGAGTTGATGCAGAACCTCTCCCCCTCCACCATCTCAGAAAAGTTAGGTTATAACTTTATATTTAGGAAGTGCATTGTAATGTGTATTTCCTGTATTCTAGTAGGTGTCTAGGTGATGAGGAAGAGTCAAATTTTATTATTACGAGAGTCAAAACAGAGCGCGTCCAGTGTCACTGCTTCACATCCCTCCTCCTCCTGTGTCCAGAGAGGGGAGGGTCAAACAGCCGCAGGTCGAGCTCAAGACACGGTTTGGGATTGACACATGTTTGAGTGTCCGGCTGAACAGACACGAGCACTTACAGGGAAAGGTAAGTTATTTCTATCATTTTTTTATATTAAGACATATCACTTCCAGCACATAGAACATTTATTCAACTCACTGTACAATAACTTTTAAGAGGTAAGGGCTGCGAGGGTTTTTCCTCGTGAAAATTAATATTTGCTTATTTTCACACAAAGTAAATGTTTTGTTACTTTTCTTAATATGAATACATACATATTCACAAAATGTACAGTGTGCAACCTTTTTGACATTTGTTTGAACTTCATTTTTGGGTTTAGCACCCATGCTTTGAGGACAGGCCACATTCACAGCTAGTTGAAATAAATGTGGAACATTTTTAATTTCAGTTCATGAGAAATATTCATTTAACTGACACTCTTTACTGTTAATATTCATGAGGTCAGAACAGAGGGTAAGTTTGGATTGGCTAAGGATTTCGGTGGATTTCAATGCATCTACTTAAATGTGACCATTGAATGTTAATGTGCAGACTGGCTGTACCAGTGTGTAAAATGAAAACATGTTGAGTAACTTGTCTGCACTGTTTGGTATAACACACTTCTATATTCTTGTCTTGTCTGTGTTGCAGCTTGTACTCAATTCTACAGAGTGCTCATTCTTGGATTGGTAAATAAAAAGGAGCATGCACATGGAAAGACAAGGCACGAGTCAAACCAGAGCGCCAAAGACAGAGGTTCGGACCATGTGACAGTGGGATTGTGGCGACGTAATGCTCTTCAAAAAGACAAATATTTGGTTTGGGAGTTAACAGAAGATGAATGACAGCAAGAGACCTTGAACGATATAACTGATCTGACGTTAGTCAGTATGACCACTGCGCATTGATGAATCTGCTGCGGTCGTGCAATGGCTGGGAACTAATCAGGTTTAAGGATGTAGAGGTGTTTTCTGACACGGGACAGCCTGAGCATCTTCAGTATGGAAGAGCAGACCACGGCTCTGCTCTGGATACATGCTAACAGTACACAGTATGTAAATAGTACAGAGGAGTACAACACCACAGAGGTGACCGAGGACCCTGATAAATACCAGGCCTACATTATTGGCCTCTTCCTGTCATGTCTGTACACTGTCCTGCTGTTCCCCATCGGAATTATTGGGAACATCTTAATCCTAGTAGTTAATTTGAACCACAGAGAGAAGATGACCATCCCAGACCTATACTTTGTAAATCTTGCAGTAGCTGATCTCATCTTGGTAGCAGACTCCCTCATTGAAGTTTTCAACCTGAATGAGAAGTATTATGACTATGCTGTTCTGTGCACCTTCATGTCTCTATTTCTTCAGGTCAACATGTACAGCAGTATCTTCTTCCTCACCTGGATGAGCTTTGACCGCTACGTAGCATTAGCCAGCTCAGTGAGCAGCAGCCCTTTGAGAACTATGCAGCATGCCAAACTGAGCTGTGGTCTGATCTGGATGGTGTCCATCTTGGCCACTCTGCTGCCTTTCACTATAGTGCAGACCCAGCACCGAGGAGAGCTCCATTTCTGCTTTGCTAATGTGTTTGAAATCCAGTGGCTGGAGGTCACTATTGGCTTTTTGGTGCCTTTCTCAATTATTGGCCTATGCTACTCTTTGATTGGTCGAATCCTAATGAAATCCCAGAAGCATGGTGGACTGTGGCCTCGGCGACAGAAGGCATTGCGTATGATTGTGGTGGTAGTGCTGGTGTTCTTCATCTGTTGGCTGCCTGAGAACGTCTTCATTAGTATCCAGTTGCTGCAGGGCACAGCGGACCCTGCCCACAGGACTGACCCTCACTTGTGGCATGACTACCCCCTCACTGGACACATCGTCAACTTAGCTGCCTTTTCCAACAGCTGCCTCAACCCCATCATCTACAGCTTTCTGGGTGAAACTTTCAGGGACAAGTTGAGGCTTTTTGTCAAGCAGAAGGCCGACTGGTCTGTGGTGAATAGCTTCTGCAGAAACAGTTTGAGCCTTCGCATGTCTGTCCGGAGCGACGTGACCCAAGTGTGACCTCTGCAGCTCCATGAACAAAAACAAAGCAACAATTATGTTCTTGATAAATTCATAACAACACAATTAACTGACAACGGTATTTGATACTAATAAAAACTTAAGAGCAAAGTATACAATCTAAATAATTTAAGTGTAGTGTTGTCTGTGGTTAGGTTTTTATATATTGGACACAGCCCGGTAAACGGCAGAGGATTATTATAGATTTGTGAAGCACAGGTGTCTTATTGCCCCATAATATGTCTTGTTAGGATGAGGGTAAGGCAAAGAGCCAAGGGCTGGTGGTGACCAAACAAGGTAAACACATCACTTAGTTGTGAAAGTAAATACATAATAAAGGACAATTTGTCAAATAATTTAGGACTATATTTTAGGTGTAAATGGGAAGGAGAAAGTTTTGTAGAATATTTCCTGAAAACACTCCCAAATCCATATGATGATACAAATCACCTTCAAAATCCATTTCTGAGATTGACTGAAAATGTTATAATAATTTGTTCATAATGTATCTTGCCCAGATGAGACCCAGATGAGAACTTAACCCCAATGGTGGAGGTAATAATTGAATCAAAGAGGATGTATTTCAGGATAGGTTATGCTGAAATTGGTTATTGATGGTAATTGTAAATAGTTTTAAAGTTTGAGGTAAAACAAAGAGCACCTCTTTTTTCCACCTGAGGCAGAAAAATGACATCAAGGTAAGCAAGAAAAGCTTTAGGGAGTGGACAGAGACTGTTCAGAGAAATAGGGGCATGACTTGCTGACACAAAACATTTCAAGGGAAAAAAATACATACAACGTATTTGTAACCAAAATACTATTGGTAATCTTTTGGGGAATGAGGTTTCATTGAATGTCCAATTAAAATAGGGGATCCAGGCAACCTGTTTGGTCAGTGAATGTAATTAGGACTGGATATGGCATGTGTTATGAATAAATTCAATGGAGTGTAGTTAGGGTCTAGATGCTTGAATAATTGATAAGAACTATAATTGCATTTGTACATTTAAAAGGGAAAAAAGGACTGGTCGTCCCAACGTAAAACACCTAGAATAGTCTACAAATAACATGACATACTTAAAATAAATGTAAAGCTTCTGTTTGATGCAACAGACCATTTTTCTTGTGCAAAATACAGGATATTTTGTTTTAACTAACAGCCTATTTCTCATCATTCTGAACTCCAAGAAATGTATGCATAACTTTAAACGCAATTATGTCCATAGACATATCTTATGAAGTTTCATGTAACATCACAACATTCCAACAAGAGTCTCTAGTTTAAAATTGGAAGGCAGTTGAAAAATCTTACCTGGTAACTGTCAAAAGTTAAGTAATTCTTACATGATAACTGTGATAACATTTGTTGTTTATAGATTTCTATGTACTTCCTCGGCCAATTCACATAATACAAAAAACTATCTACATCTTTTTTGTCGGTAAATGTTTTATCCATCATTTTCACATAAAGTTGTCTGTAAGTGGTGACAATATAACAAAAAACATATGAATGATGTTGGCCAGTAGAAAAAACGTTCAGACATAAAAAATAAAATAACATGCGAGTTTGTGAATCTAATCAATATCAAATAATGATCTAAAAAAAAACAAAAAAACATTTGTCTTCGTTTACCATGCAACAACATGCTTTTGGGAGCATTACGGCATATCGACTGGCAAATATTACAGTTATTTCAGAAAAATTATTGAGCGTGAAAATTGTTCACATTTCTTCTATTTACTGTATGATCCATCTGATCTGGAGCGCCCCTTGCATCACTTGCTGCGTGTGAGCGCGTGCACACAGGAGCAACAGATCTGGACGCATGCGCACTTCATTGTTTTGACTGAAAATGCCGTCGGTTTCGAAAACGGCGGCCAATGCTTCTCCTCAAACCGAGAAACCTACCCACTATACGTAAGTAAACCCAGTGACCCTAACAGTATTCGCGATTAGCACAGTGTTTGCTTTTCTGCATTCTCGTTCTTGTGTACGTGTACTGCTTGCATTCCTCAACTCCAGTGTGTGCGTTGAAACATGGTGCTTTTCCTGGCTTTGTGACTGCCTAACCTAACGTTGCATCCACGCTCCGACATTGCTCCAAATGTATCAAACGCAGCCACCCAAAATCACTCGAATGGCTCGCTGGAAGCCATCGGAATGGAATACGTCACTTCAAGTCGTGTTTTGAAATGTCTTTTTTAAATTTTAGATCGACAACTTGGGCTGCTAAATGATTAGCCAGGAACTCGCTAACAGAGACTGCTTGTAAATAGCTCGGCCTTATTTTGAGTTCCCTCTTGCTACGCACTTTTACTGGCGTACGCATAGGCATTTTCAGGCGGCTACGTCATATTCTTTGCGTGAACTTATGTGTGAATCGCGAGCTAACGTTGGTGACCTAAAATATTTAGTTCATTGAGACTGGCTTTGAAGGAACGACACTCGCGCCCGATAAACTTTTGCTCCAAACCTCTAATTGTATCATTTTTATTGTAATCTTTTCGCATCTTATTTATTAATTCATGTGTTTCTTGGTTGTTGCAGATATTTGAAGGAGTTTAGAACAGAGCAGTGCCCCTTGTTCCTTCAGCATAAGTGTACGCAGCACAGACCCTTTACGTGCTTTCATTGGCATTTTCTGAACCAGCGAAGACGGCGGCCCATCAGACGTAGAGACGGGACCTTTAACTACAGCCCTGACGTCTACTGCACTAAATACGATGAGACCACAGGAATCTGCCCCGATGGAGACGAGTAAGTCCCACGCGTGATCATGCCTGTATAGTCACTCCAGTGTTCGGGTGGATGTCGTCATGTTGACTGTGGCTGATGTCACACGTGTTGAATATGTGTGTCATCTTTTGAAGTTTTTTGCAATGGATTCACTTTACATTTTGCAATGAACTGATATGGCTAAATAACATCGGCTTTATGCAACATTGATGAAAACGCACATAAGACATTATACCTATTAATAATTACCCATGCTTCTATATAATAATAGTAATAATAATAATAATGGTAGGATGCTGATTGTGACCAGGTATAAAATGCATTGTATTCAAACCACAATTGAGCATGTAAACAATCAGGCTGCACAGGGCCTTTATGCATGTAGTTCTCTGTGTCATCCGGGTGCTCTGGCTTCCCCTACCACTTAAGCATGTGCAAAGGGACTGGATGAAAACTTAGATAATTCTGGTGTAATTACTGCAGTAGCTGTTCTTTAATGCACACAGTGTCCCATTGAAATAAATGAATCAATTTGTATTGGTGTATAATGTTGTTTTTTTAACAAGAGTAAAAAAAAAGGGAGTGACAATTCTGTACTTTTACAGCAAAACTCTGCAGAATGCAAATACACTGTAAAATAAGGCAGTTTGTCTCATGTAAAATATAAATTGTTTTATTCGCGCATTTGTCAGAATTGTACCTAATTACTGGTCTGTGTGTTAATGAGTTGTTATGATATGGTGCAAACTCACTGCTGAAATGAAAGTACTGCACAAACTCAATCCCAAGTAATGACTGCAGAACTCACACTAGCTCGTTGCTAATGGTGGTTATTTTTGTATGGCCTTATGTGTTGCTATAGAAACTGTTGCAGTTCTAGAAGGAGAGGTAGTGCAGTGTTAAATAAACCAGATATTATCTGAAGATGCAATGATTGATTCAGTGCACTGGTCGAGAATAAGTCATGCATTAATCTGATTATGATGAACTAATAATTGGTCTATTAAGTGGAAATCATCAATATTGGACGGATTGTTACCTAATTTAGTAATTTATTACAGATAATCAAATGTTGGTCTATAAAGACTATAAACATGCCATGTTTTTAGAGTCTATTTTTTTATGCATGATGATGTGTAGGACAACATCCTCATGCTGCATCATAATAACTTAATAAAATAAAAGGTGTTGATAAGATGTAGATAGTTTACCATTCAATTCCTCATTTTTTTTTTTGAGCATCAGAGTTCCACACAGTTCTACTTATATACAAAGTTCAGCACAGTAATCAAAGCCAAAAATAGGTAGGCGTAAGTAAATAATTAAATAAATAGCGTGGATATGATGCTCAAAAGGAGTAGGCAGAAGCTTAAGCTTGTTTGCACCTACCCCTTGTGTACTGAAGAATTTGATACATTCAATACATTCATTTACTGCATGATCAAAAAGATATGACAGTTATTTTGTTATGTTCCAGTGACTATACAAACAGCAATATAAACATCACAATATTCAACTAATCCCAAGGCAATGAAAGAAAACTTGAACCTTTTCTTCAATAATTACAAATACCCATCACTGTCAACACAACTAGTCACCAATCTTTTAACTTGATAATTTGTTACTTGTTATGGATTTAATGCTATTAATGGTCACAATAATGATGGATTATATTAACAACCATAATTATATGATTTATTAATTATGTAAATCTATTTTAGATTTTTAACTATTATATTATCATTATTTATTCCTTTATACCATTTTAGTAATAATAATCGTTCACTTCGTTGTCACCATCTACAGCGGACTATAAGATAGTGTGAGCCCTATTCTGTGAGGTGCATTAAAAAGTAGAGTGTGGGCCCGCTGGGAGGGGGGAATGGCCCCCAATCAACCGGCCCAACCCTGCTGCCCTGAGTAATTGACTTTACAGTGATGTTGGTAATCTGTGCAGTAAAATGCGCCACATGACGAGATTCATGAACCCACTGGGAGGAGGGGGGGCCCTTCTCTCCAACAGGTCCATGTCTCACCTGCCATTATCCTTTGTATAGTTGAGGAGCAGTGATGGTGACAACAAGCAGCCACAATGGTGTTTTTAAGTCTTGTCCTTGTTGCTGTTAATTTAGTTATAGCCCTCTGTAAAAGTAATGGTGATAGTAAATGATGTAAGTAGATTTAACAGCGAACTGCATTTGTACTTATAGCAAAATACGTTCATATAGAGCTTTAACTTCAGAATCACATAGCTAGTACATAAGAGATATGTGAAGAAGAGAAAACAAACAACAACAAAAACAATATACAGGTTATGCATCACCCTATATACACTATATACATAAGCGGATACATATATATTATTATTATTTATTTTTATTTTTTTTCACTTCTGCATAGCTACATGAGCTCAGTATGGCCAAGACCATTGAATGTACCAATACATGAACTAATAAATGAACTATCTTTTTGCTACCCTGCACTTAGTTGTGACATGTTTTATCTTTGTCTAATCCATTTGGGATCTTGAAATGTTTTGCATTGTAGCTGTCCATATTTACACCGAACGACTGGTGACACTGAGCGCAAGTACCATCTCCGCTATTACAAGACTGGCACTTGTATCCACGAGACTGACGCCCGGGGCCATTGTGTGAAGAATGGACTCCACTGTGCATTTGCCCATGGGCCACACGACCTTCGGCCGCCTGTTTATGATATCAGGTGATATACAGCCACAGAACTTTTTAAAGCATCAATATTGAGAATTTATTGATACAATTATATCAGGCCTACTCAATGGTAATGGGCTAGCTTAAACATGTTTTCACAGAGAGATTCAAGCCCAAGAGGCTCTTCAAAATGGACAGCTGGGATCTGGTGACAGTATCCCTGACCTGCAGCCTGGTGTTTTAGCAAGTCAAGCTATGATTGAAAAAACCTTAACGGAAGACCCACGGTGGCAAGGTGCGCATTTGTAAATCAAACATATTTCTATTTTTCAATAACTAACACATTTGAAATGGGACAGCTAAGAAACCCCTTTTCTCTATTTCAGATACCAATTTTGTTTTAGCTAATTATAAAACAGACCAGTGTACCAAGCCCCCTAGACTATGCAGACAGGGTTATGCTTGTCCTCATTACCACAATAGTAGAGATCGAAGAAGAAATCCACGGAAGTTCAAATACAGGTGGGTAAGGTCTTTATTTCTTAAGTCAAATGTATTGTAGACATGCAGGGTGACTGTTGTTTGTCTGTGAGTGCAGGTCAACACCATGTCCGAATGTGAAACATGGGGATGAATGGGGGGAGCCCTCAAAGTGTGACAGTGGAGACAGCTGTCAGTATTGTCACTCTCGCACAGAGCAGCAGTTTCATCCAGAGGTGTGTGACGTCTATTGCCATATTTCTTTCCCTTTTACAATAAATTAATCAAAGCAGCCGTTGATCATGATGTTTCTCCAACTATAGATTTACAAATCTACCAAATGCAATGATATGAGGCAAACTGGATACTGTCCCAGAGGACCGTTTTGTGCATTTGCACATGTAGAAAGTAAGACGATCAGTAAATATGTTTTTAAGACTTTAACTCCATAGTATATTAATGATATTTTCTATCAGGAATACCCTCTACAGAAGAGACGATGAGTTCTTTGCTGACTGCAATACAGTCCAGCACTCATTCCCAGATGAGCTCTCAGCAGTATTCAGAGTGTCTCGCCAGTGACTGGACCAGTGGGGGCAACTCCAGTAGCAACGGTGTCGGAAGTGTACGTTTCTTCTGCTGCCACATCAAAATCCTTCCATCCTATTTTTTCACATGCATTTTTATGTTGTTTAAAATTACTTTTCTTTGAATTAATCATCTACCAAATGTAAAATGAGAATAATAGAAAGCGATATAATAGAGAACACTAGATTTTGTTTCAGTGTATACATGCTTTTTATTTGTTTTTTTGTTCATTTGCTCTTTGTGTTCACTTTTCCCCTTCAGGTTTCATGTTCAAATAGTTCAACTTTAACCACCAGCTCAGAAAGCGACAGTTTGTTATCACCGGTTGGCTCCATCAGTCGGCCCAAATCTTTAACTAACAATAGTTTATGTTCAGAGTCCACCACATCCAGTGTCTCACCTCTGACGTCTCACTATCCAAAAGCACCAGGCTTTGAACGTGAGGATCAGGTACACTGACTGACTCTTTAGCTTTAAACTTAGATTTTCGTCTTAGAAATCCAAAATTTTACCATTTGTTTTATTCATATTTTGCCCATATCATATGTATGTGTATCTTGTCAATTAAACATTGATGTTTCACATAGAATATGTATCTAACCCATTTCTTTGTTTTAGATTAAGAGCAAGGGTCATGGGGAGGCTAAATTTATGGACCATGAAAGGGTATGGCTTGATAACTTTCCATTAGACACAATACATTACAATTATAACAATATTCTGTCTCACTAAGATGTGCCTTTTTGTTTGTGTTTAGACACAAAATGCTGTATTCTCAGCTGTAAATGCTTTAGCATCCAGCTTTACCTCCAGTATCACATCCAGCTTAGCATCCAGTATTGGCTCTGATAGTTCCTCACCCACCACCTTATCAACCATGAATGCAAAAGCCACACCATTCTACCCAGGGAGCAATACAGTGGAGTCTGTTATAGGTATGTAGAGATGAAAACTAATTTCCTCAAATTTCTGCCAGTACTGACTTCTGTTGTCCTCAGGATCTGCCCTAGACCTTAATTTCAGTGATATAAATGTTGCATCTCTTGATAAGGAGCTCGAAGAGCAGGACCATACTATAGGGTTGGGAGGTCAGTGTTTCTGAACTTTAACAATAGTTTCACATTTTTTGTTGTAGTCATGCAAATGTATCTGTCCCTGCAGGTCACCGTGTGCTCAGTGGATCTGCTCCTGTTAACATTCCTGGTTCACTTGGCCGTTCATCTTCATTTAACTCTTCATCATCACTGTCCACTTCCCCTCTGAGCTCCCTGTCCCATTCCCTGTCCCAGTCTCTCCTGTCCGCAGCACTAAATCAGCAAAATCAGCCTGCCGCCATGTTGGCCAAGCAAGAGCATGGCCTTTTGGGAACGCCAACTTCATCTACTCAGAATCTGGGTAAGTTCAGATGTGATTGAAGTAAAGTTTAGGTCTTATCACATACTTCCATGTATTAACAGGTTTTGTGTTAAATATCTCAGGGTTGAATGGTGGATCCAGCAGCATTTGGGATTTTGCAAGTGGCAATTTTTCCCCCAGTCCATCCCCAGTGTACAGTAGCCTGGCCTCCGCCGCAGGTATTGCAGATGTGAACCGCCTCTTCAGAGAATTGGAGGAGGCCAAGAGGAAGATCAAACAATTGGAAGAAGCATGGCATCAGGTCAAACAGGTCAGCCGTCCAAACCCAGACGCCTTCTTACGTCACGCATCTGATCTTTCTCACCACTATTGGGGGGTGTTTTCAGGCCTGCGAAGCCTGTCAGAAAGATGCCCACGAAGCAAAGGAGCAAGCGAAATCTGCGGAGGTGGAGAGGCAACTGGTCGAGCAGAAGTGGGAGGAGACCGAGCGCAAACTGAAGGAGCTCCAAGGGGACTATGACGTACTCTGTCGCACCCCGGGAACGCCTTTGCTGCGCGGCTACGGCGAGCTAGAGAAACTCCCTCTGTCTAAGCTCCACTCCCTCCAGAGCCAACTCCGCAATGACCTAGACCTAATAGACGGGGTAAGAAAGGCGCGATCACACACAGCACGCCACTTGTAGCATCCGAAGCACTCCTCGGATTATTCTTGGTTTGTTTTTGTTTTAGTTTTTTTGATGAAGCATGCTCAATTTGAAAGCACCAACTGCATGAACTGTCTTTTTTTTTCCTTCAAGATTGGGGCTGATACTCGTTCTTCTTCTCTCCAACAGGTTATATATCAGCTTCAGTCAAAGAAATGTATAGTTTGCCAAAAGCATGATCGTTGCGTTGTCCTGCAGCCTTGCCAACATTATGTACTATGTGAGAATTGTGCATCTAGTAAAGCCGAATGCCCCTACTGTAGAACTAAAATACTGAAATGGTGATGTACAATTATTCAAGGTACTATTTAAAAAAGAAAAAAAGAAGAAAAAGAAAAATAGCTCTTTAATGTACATTTACATTTTCTATACAGTATAGCAATGTCAGTTTTCTATTGATAACTTTATTAGATATTAATTGATGCTTGACTGATGGTGATTACCAATATTTAGCTTTTGCCTATTTTATGTACGATTTGAATCATTTTACAGAGAAAAAAAAGCCATAGAACAAATCTCAGCACAAAATGCAATATAACATTTGACAGTAAACGTATAAACAGTCACAATATCTTCACGACGATTACAATTATAGATGTACAGACTATGAAAGTACTTGTTTTCTATAGCCTTATCTATGTTGTATAAATTGTAGAAATACTAGCACTTGGCATAATCTCGCAAAAAACGCACTTCTCTGAATTTACTCTGTATTTAATAGTAAGTACGAACGTGCAAACAAATAAAAAAATATGTCGACATCAGTTATACTATCAAAAACTTGTAATCCAACCGTACATATTTTATATTTCTTCATTTCTGTCCCCATTAACGACTAACTGTAACCAGCAGACATAAAATGGGCAAAAGGAACGGGAGGAAGACTATGTACATCTTTCCGCAAATCGAGTTATATTTATTTGAATGTAAGGAAAATGAATATTGTCACGGCGTTTATTTACGATGATGGTTAATGAGGCACGTCATGGTTTTCCTCTTTAATAAAACATCACGCCGACCTTTTAAACAAATGCTTTTTTTTGTTATCAAAGCCATTCAGTCAGCCATCATACTATTGACCAACTCTTTGAAGAAAATTGTTTTATTATGAAAGCACTTTGTTAACGTGGAACTGTGTTAAGGGTTTAGACATTTGCTTTAAGCTGCTTTTTAGGTATTCTTTTGTGTCTTTTGTAGATTTATACTTTTTCTATAAGCTATTGTCTGAAGCTTTCCTGTGTACTGTGAAAAGTAATTTGATTTTTTGTTATGTTTTCTATTAGTAAATCATGGCATGATTCTACGCATACACAATTTAATAGAATGGACTACATAGTTTGTAACGCTTTTTTCATAGATTTTTTAAATTTCAATCAAATAAGTGCAAATTTACTAGGCATAATACTAGGCATAACCAGCAGCTGTAATATCAGTAAGGCACATTTTACATGTTAAGGCTGTTTTCAATCATTAACTAACTTAGTTGTGTAAAGATTTCTATAGCCTATGAGAGCATGTATTAGCTGCCTAAATGGCGAGGTTTTTTATATATCCTGACCTTGAATAGAACATATTTCAAAAGTGCCTTGCCTTAGTTCCAAATGAAATAAATGTCAATTTGTTGAAGGAAACACAAACAGTTGAAGCTTGTGCACAGGCCTCTGCAAATATTGAGAGAAAATCCAGTGAATTTGGGCGATCGTCGGTGACGCTTATGACCATTGGAAACATTGTCAGTGCCTGTGTTCTGGCTTCACCCGTCTCCAAGAGCCCTCCCTTTTACACAGATCCATTCCTAGGCCGTGGTGCTCTCTTGGTGCAGCTTCAGTCAAGTTAGTTTTTACAAATTTCGGGAGTATGCAAATAAGAGTATAGCAACATCTAAAAGAAAATGCTTTTGAAACAAGTAACTGTAACATATTTCAGCATTGAATGAAGACTTGTGTTGTAATATTTTGCATAGACTTTGTGCATAGTCTAATTGAAATGACCTTCTACTGTGTTTATTCTTGCTTTAAATTCAATAGAACATTTAACTCCAGGTATACCTATGCTTCTTATAACTATAGGAAGATGTATTGTTTACATTCACTCAAATGACAATTACACAACTCAGAGGACAAATATGTAAAGGTGATGGTATTTTCACATATTACTGAAATATACAACATTTAACAGGCTTAGCACTTCTGGTATTGCATGTTATGCGATATAATAACCAGCTATGTGTTTTAAAATAAACAAAAAAGTAAAAAAAACAAAATAATAACAATAATATTCGCACTGTGTCACACTGCCAGAATATTTGTATGGAGTTATTTTTAGAGTAGTAACTGCTTAAAATTTCAGTAAGCTTTACTGCTACTGGAAAAGGTATTATCGTAGTTCTTGTAATACATTTAGATGTTTGAATGTTGTGCATCCACAGCTCAGATTCTGCAAATTATGAAAAATAAGATTGTTCTGTCCAATGCAGCTACTTGAGTGCAATGGCTAAGAATGATGTCATAAATGTGTTATGCTCTGGATTATCCCCTTTTTCAAGTTCTTCAAAGTTAGTGTATGTCTTTGTTGCATTGTTTCCCTGTAAAGCTGTTTCATGGAGCTATTGGTCTGCAGTTCCCAGTGGAGCACACTAAATAAATGATGTCTTTTGTGAATTTCTCAAAACAAACCAAAGTGGTGTTAAAGTAGCTCTGTAAATCTGTTTTAAGGGAGATGGTTCCCCTTTAACATAATTCATACTTTTGCAAAAAGCAGTGTGTGTTTGTGAATTAGATCTGGATTGTCTGGAGTTAATCGCAGGTCAGAGGACGAAGGTCAAGGGCAGCTCAGTTTGTATGAGGAAAGGAATGTTTGGGTTAGATCTCATGCCTGATGCAATGGAGCTGGACAGAGCCTTTCAAAGTATGACTTATACCACTGGTTTGTGTTATCAGGCTTGAGGTGTTTTTGCCGTTTCTACCAAAGACCTGTAATATTCCTTTTTTTCATGTTTTAAAATTATATTTCACGAATTTTGTTTGTGGCAAATCTAATTTGAAGACTGTCACCTAGTACCTTAAATTGATTAAAAAGCATGCGCCAGATTGTCACGTAAGTGTATTGTACATTTCATTTCTGTTTGGTCTTTAAACAGTGGTGTTTATTGCAGTTATGAGCACACAGACCCTCACATGCGGACCATATGTGGTCAAAGTGTCTACAGTGAAGGAATATAAATGACTTGTATTTATCTAGAGTGGCCATATAAACTTACATATATTACTTCACCGTCTTGAAGTAACTTGTTGGTTGGCTTAACAGAACCTATTCTCAGTGATTTCTGATACTAGTGTTTTCTGCTGTTTGAATTGGCCTATGGTGACTGTAAGGTGCTTTTTTACCTGACTGGGTTTCCATGTTTTGAAGCTGTGGTCCAAATTGGTTTTATCTTTCATGTAAACGAGTAAAAGGGGGCATATGATTGTGATGTGAATCAATACAATGAGAAAAAGTGTTAAAAAAAAGCAACTGCACCTTTTGCAGTTTGCACTTTTGGTAGATCTCGTCAAAGGACCAATTACAAATTACACTAAGATTGTGCCTTTTGAAAAAAATGTGTTATGTTGATTTAAAAAATATTATTACAGTTGGAGTTAGTTACAAAAATCAAAATAAATTTCCAGTGCCTTAAAATGTTTGATTCTAAAAATGTTACAATGCCCCCTTTGAATTATGACCACTTGCGATGAGGCTTAATTTAGAGTTTTAGGATTAAACACCTCAGCGCCGTCTATTGCCATGCTAAAAACAGCAATACTTAACTTATAATACACAGAATGATTTCAAATAGGAGATGACTAAAACATTTTTATTAAGAAAAGCACCAAATGAGGAGAATTTTGTAAATGAACTGTAATTGATGTACTGTTATGATCTGTAACAAAATAGCTGATTATATTTTACATTGTTGGTTAGTTGTTTGTTTTCTTTATTATAAAATGGAGCCTGAACATTTATGCAATCTTGTACATGTATACGTATAATGTATGGAGCTGTTCAAATTGAGTAAAAATATTGCAGATGTTGTCAAACATACTTTCAAGATGGAAGAAAAAGTTCTGTATGGTTTAGATAATTTTGTTCTCTGTGTTGAACCCCTAAAATATTGAATGTATTGTTCTGAATTAGATATTTAAATAATGGGTCACTGGAATATTATGGAGCGCAGTAAATTCATTATGATGTAGCATTTAGTTGTGAACTGCTATTAAATAAACATATTAGAAATGACGTTTTCACGTTTCTATTTGTCAGTTTAGTGAAAAGAAATGTATTTTTAATGAATATACAGAAATTATGATGCAGAATATGCAATGTGTAAGCATTTCAATAAATAAAAGAACAAAATATAACTAATGCCAGTGGGTAGGGTAAGGACATTATTTGTAACAACTTATGGATATGTAGAAAATGCTATGATTATTGTAAAATAACTGTTGGTATAATGCTATGTTTTGTGAACACAAAATAGGTGCAACTATTAGGATTTTAAATATTTTGCTTTTCTACATCAAGGGTTGTGTAGTGTATTACTAGTTTGTTAACACTTGTCATTTGTTACACTACAGTTATGCAATGGTTTACAGAATTCTATCATATTGACAATTAAAATAATTTTTCATCGGAGTGTTTTTTTCCGAGCATATTTGCATTGGTTTGAATTTTCTTATTGTGTACATTCCACTAGATGGCGCCTGTGTGCAGCAGGTTCTCCCAGGAAGGGGCGTTTGTCAGAGTGCAGTCTGAAGTGGACTGATCAGGGACTGAAAGCAGTATATGAATAAGCACATGTTCTTTACAAAGGTCACATTACAACAATAATGAATACATGATTGAAATGTGACATATGATATAAAAATTACAATTTATAATGTTCATTCAAAAGTCTGTTTGATGGGAGTCATTGGCCATGAGTGACCTGGTCCAAAGATAACTGGGTGATTCTCACGAAATCCAGATTTAGAAGGTGACCAACATCAGAATTTAAAAAAGGCACTTGAAGCTAATTTTCTTTTTGCACATACAAGATTAAGATATTAACTTATTATAAACATTATTTTTAGAAGATTTAAAAAAGTATTTCCTATATATTTATTAACATTTTTCGATGAAGTTGATGAAAAATTATCATTACCGCAACATGACATTACATTAAATATATGGTCAAAAATTTGCTGTTTTGGCTAATTTTAAAGTAGAATCTTATTACTATGGCTCAAAGCTATGCAAAACTCTGAAGAGATAAGTTTTTAATTATTTTTATCTTTTGTTATTTCCTTATTTTCTCTCATTACCGAAACATACATGATGATTTACAACTTATTTTATGTAATTATTTTACAAAAAAATAAGATGCACATTTTTTATGTAGCACAACGTAAATATATATTGTTTTTTAATATGAATATAATTTTTTTCACAAAATATCATTATGTAATCATTACTTAATTTATATAAAAGATACATGTTGCGGTAACGAGAGAGCCATTTCAGGAATGAGGATCAATGTTTCAGAAATGAGATGTATTTCAAAATATTCACGGTAAACAAAGGGGTTTGATGCCGAACCCTATTTTATATATTTAAAACACATACATTTTCAACAAAATATTTATTTCATATACTGTACACTGTTTCATTTTCTCATTTATCTTAAACATAACAGTACCATGCCTTGGTACTGTACAAGTGCTGTGTATACAAGTTACAATCTTATGCTTGTAAATTCATTCAGTCATGCCCTGTGCTGTAGCACTAATAAATATACAACCATTAGTATGAATATTATTATAGTAAATCATACACACGTTCCTTCATGAGAAGTTTGTCAATGCAACATGCCATCATGTGGTCCTGAAAAAAACATTTGAATGCAACAGCATTATGTGCTCTTAATACTTAATAACTATCTTAATTTAGATATAAAACATTGGTCCTTATAGTCTATCAACCACACAACCTTTTTTTCTGAGAATAATCTCTTGAACAGCAGCAATTAAAACAAACAACTAGAACCACTGCTTTTTTGCCAATCATGTTTTCCCCCATTTGTATCTCATGAGCGTTTTTTGTGTTTTGCCCATATGTCAGGTAAAATGCAGAAATGCCTAGCAGAGGAGGTAGCAGGAAGTGGTTCTGGGATTATGTCCCGTATGTCCTGACGATAGTACCAGACCCTTTCTCCTGGAAATCGACTTCATACTGCCCTTCAGCAATCTGTATTAAGAAACATTTGTATAAACATTTTGGTTGGATAATTTAATGTAACTGCAGAAATAATCACATATTAACAAAAGTCTTTAAATTTAACTCACCTGTGTGACTGTACCAGGGAACAAGTCACCATCATATTCAACTAGGACCCACTGCCCAACCTCTATGGTGGCCTCGGTTCTGTCAGGGTCCTCATTTCCTTTCTCAGAGAGGGCATGGCAATTTGTGGGAAAACACTGGCAGTTTCTCCCACAAAAGCATGACACCTCACGTGTGTCTATGACTCCCGGTTTTGTGGAAGCTAGCTGTTGAAGTAGAATTCAAAAAGAAAAAGATGAACTGAAGTATCACATATAGAATATTTTGGATACTGGTATGGTCTGCTTTCCATGTTAATTTAACTTAATTTAGTAATTTACCTACATTTATCCATATTTACTCATACAATTAATATAAATGTTGACTCACCTGGTGTATTTTCAGTGTCCCAGGAACTGTTTCCAGGTTTGGGGGAACTAATTCACAGCTGGCTTTTATTTTATCCTCTGTTACTTTGTACAGAGTCACTGATGAATTGTTTTTCAGCTGCTTATACAGAGACTCTGCATCAGGAATACTGGTCCCATAAGAAACAATTCTGTCTGCAAGATTCTTCAAAGCCCCACCTACTCCATCTGGTGCACCTTTGCCATGTGATGCCTCAGTGAAGTTCCAGGTCACCCATTGAAATCCATGCATAAAAGGCACAGTGGAGGCTAGATAGAAAGATGTTTTGTTTCTATACTGGGATGTTGGGCCATCTGAAATGAAATGGAGGTTGTGGGCTTCAGGATACTTTTCTCGTATGTATCTTAGCACTGGGTCAAGATGAGCCCAGGTTGCCACTGCATTGTGCTGTAAGCAGTCTGAGAGGGATGCAAAGGCTTCCACTCTGCCTCTGCTGAGATAGAGTACCCCAGTGTGGAGGGTTACTTGATCATTCCCAGTTCCAAAATGGGTGTCCTTGATTTCTTTGGCATATTTGCAGCTGTAATTTTCACTGTAATCTACATGCACAGCAACAGCATCATCTGCCAGGGTATCTTTCATTTCTTTCAACTTCATATATTGGTGCTTGACATTAAACATGTGAATGGCAAAACCAGGAAGGTGTTCTGTTGTTAGGGCCAGCAACCGCTCAATGGATGAGGTACGATTTTCTAGGAAGGTTTTCTTTGTCTGCCTTTCCTCTGTAGATCCATCCTTTCGGGTCTTTGTAACAATTACAGACCTTGTGATCCACTCTTGCCAAATAACAGTGTTCCCCTGAGTGAGAGGATCTAAGAATGAAGGAAAGGTCTTTTTGATGCATTTTTGACATCTGCCATACATGCAGGACATGTTGCCAGTGTCACACACACTGGACTGCACAAGATCCTCTGGGCTTGATGTTTCAATGATACCCAGTTGTTCCATTCTTTTTATTTTAAAGGCAATGTTCTCGTGCATTTTACATGCACACGTCTCTCGGTCTTTAACTTTAGGCCTAATGATCCAAAATGGCCTCAATCTAAAGAACTGAGCTTTGGACACGGTTTTCTCAGGATGTTCAGAAAGGAATCGTCGATGGAGTTTTGCCAAGGTGTTTGTGAGTGCTCTTTTTCTATAAATTTGTCCCTTGCGACGAATCTCTCCAGCCTTGCCATTTATGACAGTTGAGATATCATCCCGATGTAGGAACATGCTTACAACCTTGCCAAGTTGTTTTCGCTTGCTATTGATCGGCAGTCTCTTTTTAGCCTCTCTAATCCTGGCCCTTTGTGAAATCTCTGCTGGTAGCCTTGGAATTGCACTTTTTGGTTTAGCCTCCAGCCTTCTAATTTTTCTGTTTAGTGACAGCAGTTGTTTTGTTTTTGTCCCAAGTTTCTCTTCAACATACTGTAACTTTGCTCTTAATTTGGCCACAATCTTTGATGCCGGCTCTCTTTTTTTAATGACTGGCGTTCTCTGGGGGGTGGATGCTTCCATTGGCCCTGTCAGGTCTAAACTTTCTTCTGCTGGTGTTCCGTTCAGATTTTCATTATTTGTGTCCATTTCCTGTCTGCTGGTTTCTTCTTTTGCAAAAGAATGTTCCACCTCACTTAATGACGAAGCTGGGGTTAGATCAAGAATTTCTTGCTCTTGTTTTTTTTTTCTGTAATATTTTTTAGAATTTTTCCTCCATTGTATTTTTTTTCTCTCGTGCTGTCTACTGGTGAGGTCCTGAGTAGTCTTAATTTGACCATTTTGTTTACGCTTCTGATACCTGGAAAAGGAAAAATGAAAAAGTGAAATGCAGTAAGCACTGACATAAATACAAGTGTGTGAGTGTAAACACACATACACATGTCTGTGTTTGAAAGAGTGTGCATGTACAATATATACAATTATGTCAGCAAATTATTCACTAGTATCATTCTGTCACCTAACCTCTCTCGCTCCTTTCTTCTGTACTCCTCAAGTAACGCTGGATTGCTGTATATTTTGTCCCTATGCTTTGCCAGCCTGTCTTTCGCAGATGCCCTTTTCTTTTCAACTGATGCTTGCCTGGAAAAAAATACACTATTTACATATTGAATGTAACATTTTGTAAAAAGACATAAAAACACATAAATTCACAGTAAAATGATTTAGAATTTAATAATATTACATTTATAGTAGGTGGCCTGTACTGCATACAAAGTTTTTTGTGGAAGCACTACATAAAAAGGAGAAATTATTGACCCCTACTGGGGGGGGGTTGTAATAGCTCATTTGTTTACACAATCTGTTCAAGTGTTTAAAGGCAAATATCAAGTTATATTGAAATGAGCAAGAGTTACAGAGCATGTCCCTCCTTCATAAGTCTCATTCTCATTACCGAAACATTGAGTCTCTCCACTGCAACAGGCCCTCAATTGTTGCTGTGGATGATAATGGTGTTGCGGAGGATGAGTGACCTTAAACATTCTTGCTAACTGTGAAAGCACCATGAGGGTTAGCTAAACTTTCCCGCACTTTTTATGTTTAGACCATAATGGGATATGTAATAGGAAAAAAAGGAAGATGACAACATTTTTTTCAACTTCACAAATTCATGTTTCAGTAATGAGAAGAAAAAGGTCAGGTAGGTACTATGACAAACAACATTTTGACTTTTTCCTGGAGAGGAAAAAAAAGATCTGCTTACCTGGTAGCCATCTCGAGTGTCTCAGTCAATTATGTCCCTTCCAACAAAATTTCTTGAAAATGTAAGTTCCTTGAGGACTTCAATGAGGATTTAAAATTGTTGTGGAGGATGAGAAAATTGGTCTTGGACACATTTATATTCCTTAATATTGTCATGACATTTACTAAAATCTCATCAAATATCACATGTTTCTTTACTGTAAATGTTTATTGGATAACATGCACCAAAGTTTTTTATTTTTTATATTTTTTAATTATTAATTTTTCCATCTCAAAGGATCCAAATCCAGTCATGGACATGTTGTGGTAATGAGGAATTTCCCCTTAAATGTGGAAAAAACAACAAAAATGGTTTTTATTTTGATATTTGAAATAATGTGCAAAGTACTACATGGAGAGATGTTTATAACTGTATTCTTCTTATTTTGATAGCATTTACTTGTATCATCAAAATGCTTCATGACACCTGATCACATGTGATTATGTGATCAAAGGGGAGGGTATTAGTATTAGATAGCAATATGGCCTACGTACAAGGACTCTACAAGGACTCCATGTTATGACTATGATGTGACTGTCTCTTTGTGACACGTATGTCTTTCGATGTGTGACGTGACAATGACTATATAAACTGTGTACTGCCTTTATTCTGTCTGAGAGAAAGAAACAGAGTAAACCAGTGGAACTTGAGAGAAACTTAAGAGAAACTTAAATAAACTTCCAGAGTTTGGCACACCACGATCCGTCTCTGTCTGCTAAATCCTAACAGATTTGGTGGAGAATGCGCGGCTCGGTTTGTGCCATTCTCTGGATTGTTTTGAGGGAGTTTTGCTCTGTTTCTTTTCCTCTGCGTGAGAGACCGGCATGCTGTGTCTGGGAGCGGAGATTCCAGCAGGCTGGAAGAGCTGTTCCTGGATGCTTCTTGTCGCTTCTGTCACTTTTGTTTTTTTAAATTGAATATTCCGACGCGGAAAAGAGTTGGCAGACCTCTCGGACAGTCCGTGCATGCACCTGTTTGACAAGAATAAGGTAAGCAGACACCTTTTTATATGTAAAGTCTGCATAATTGGATACTAGCTAAATTTTGGTCTGTTTTTGAGGTCTGTCGAACTCTCTAAATTGTGTTCAAATAAGTGAGGATCCATAAAGTGAAAAGTGTTGGCCATAAGTGAGGATCCATAAAGTGAAAAGGCCATAAGTGTATAGGATCCATAAAGTGAAAAGGCCATAAGTGTAGGATCCATAAAGTGTTGGCCATAAGTGAGGATCCATAAAGTGAAAAGTGTTGGCCATTAAAGTGAATAGGATCCATAAAGTGAAAAGTGTTGGCCATTAAAGTGAATAGGATCCATAAAGTGAAAAGTGTTGGCCATTAAAGTGAATAGGATCCATAAAGTGTAAAGGCCATAAAAAGTGTAGGATCCATAAAGTGTAAAGGCCATAAGTGAGGATCCATAAGTGAAACCATGGTGTAAAATTAAAAGTAATTATAAAAAGGGAAACGTGTTAAGGAGGCCTTTGTTACAAAAGCTTTGAAATTGACAAATTTCAGGCTGATAAAAAACAAAAGAAAGAATCATGAGTATCTCTCTCATTTAGCACTCATCTATGTATGATTTTAATAATATAAACATCACTCCCCAGTTTTCTCTCTCTCAGATCCTCAGGTCCTCAGGGTCCTCTGAGGGTGAGTCTCAGTCGTCATCAGGTCAGGTCATATAGAGATGTCATCTTGGACATCAGTAGGGTCCAAGCCATGGTTCTGGTCTCTCCAGTTGGACATCGGATCTCCAGACACCTTAGGAATCTTATTTCGTGAGAACATCCCAACTAAGTAATACAGTCCATGTGACGAGTTATAGCTCTCAGAACAGTTTCTCTCACACATGCATTTTGGCTTCTGTCACATCCTTGAATCGGCTTTTTCAAACAGACCTCTAACTTTTGACTTTTGTCTGTAAAAGCCAATCAGCTCAGTTTTCTAATAAGATAAATACAGCATGTTACGGTCTGCTTTGTTCACAAAATGTAACTTAGAGATTAGGTACTCCAGCTTTAATTCATGTGGTATAAAATGCAAAAACACAGTTTGCTTTATTCTCACTTTTCCGCTGCACCTAAAACATGAAATGATACCAAGTGGTCATATTATTAGTCAAATTAGTTAAACTATATCAATCTATACTATACTTACATGAAATAAGCTCATGCTCAAAGAAGAACAGTGCACACAGTCGGTTTGCCACTTGAGGTGTGGGTGACATCAAAATGGCCAAATCGCCAGTGGGTTGTCTGTGCAGGACGTTCTTCAGAGCAAACACAGCATGTTTCTGCCTCAGCGCACACACCAGTGCAGGGGAAGACGTCAGAGTGACCAGAGCGCTAACACTGGACTTCTCCCCCACTTCATAAGGACTCACTTCCTGGGCCTGCAGTCGGCTTAGCGTGTGCAGCCATTTCAGGCCCAGCACATCAAACCCTGTAGAATGAACAAAAATGTATGTAGGAAATGGAATTAGCTGAAGTAATAAGCCATAGACTGTTTAGAGGCCTACATTACAGGTGTGAGTGGGACAGTTGTGGTTAAATGTGAAGTGATTTTACCAATTAAGGATCATTAGCATACTTCGGCATAGAAATACCTGCCAAACACATTTTGTGTGCTATCTTTAATACATAAATCCTCATTACTGCTGATAATTCAAGCAATTAACTAAAGTCCAAAGAGCGACACAAAAAATGTCATGTCACAGAATATTACATATTATTGTTTGGATTAATTTAGTTTGGTGCACTTTCATCTGGATTAACATGGACACCACCACCACATTCTGATCTGATAATACGTCCAAGCTCTCTGATGCCAGATAAGCACCGCCCACAAGAAAACATCATATTTAAAAACTTTGAAGGTGCCTAACATGATGAATGTCAGGTTATTGTGGCTATTGTTGGAACTATGTTTAATGCTTAGTCCAGGCAAAAAGACCAATAGTTACAATGTGTTTCACCTACCATGCTGTGTTAGAGCTCTGTGCAGGAGGCCCAAACCTTGGCTCATGTCCTGTCCACACAACGTCAAAACAACCAGCTCGTCCCACTCCAGGCCTCGGGGACACTTTTGATTGGACAGGACCACAGTGGAAGCATCTGGGACATTCCAAGCCAGCTGAGCTAAGAAAAAAATACATACAGATTGTGAAAAAAAATATAGATCTAAATATGTATGGTGATTTAAGATGAGATTTTACCAAAAATATTATACATGCTGTTGCTATAAGGAACCGTATGGAAACACAAAGTTGGTCGAAAACTAGTTTGAACGTCATCACCCATGGATTGCAGGAGAGAGAGAAGGTTTTGCGTCTTGAATTCTTTGATAAGAGCTGACAAATACAAAGAACGAAACATATTAAATTACATATAGTTTACAGACTGTCAACATTACATATAGTTTACAGACTGTCAACATTACATACTGTACCTGCTGGACGAGAAATGCTGTGATGTAATGCATTTTCCTTCTTGAGAATCAGCACCAGGCATTTTTGTGAAGTCAATGTCCTGTACAATTTGACCTAAAACAATCATTTATGCACTTATTTTTGTGTGAATGGAAAGCATATCTACATAATGCTTTAATCAACTCGTACTGGGAGACGGGAGAGTCCGAGTAGTGAAGCTCTTGCACTATCCATTTCTGTCATCAGTATTCCCCTGAGAAGAAATCCTCGACGTTCACATGCGGAAAGGACAAGGCCATAGCAACATGGAGGAACGAGAGGTGAGACCACAAGGACCAAAATCCATAAAAACTATATCTATTGACCTACAATATGTGTAAGAGAGGAGACTATACCTGTAGTTGTCGCACACAGGAAGGATGCGGTCTCACAATGAGCCACCTCCACTTTGCTAAGAAGATACTTTTTTTTTTTAGATTCAATTTGCTATCAACATTCTTGTACTGCATCGGTTTGAGATGTTTGCATTGTCTGGATTTTCAGTTAAGTGTTATCACCAACATCAAACCTCACTCTCAGTTGCGCTATTTCAACATGTCTCTCTCTGAAAACTGCAGATTAAAACTATACACATATATTTTAAAAACTATCTGAAACGTACAAAACTCCCAAAGCATTTTAACACAACATATGTCACTATTTGAGATGATTAAAGTAACATCTGCCAGTGTGTATGTGTTAGACGTTTAAAATGATCTGACAACAGACCTTTTAAGAAATTCTTCCTGGTACTTTCTACTTTCTTCGACAAGTCTCCCAGAAAACCACAGACACAGCTCCTTGTGGACTTGATCAGACTGATGAGGGGTGTACAGCAGCAGAGAACCCTCATCCCCATCTTCAGTCACTACTATCGGTGTCTTCTGCCTAATGAGCTGCACTTGTTTATTTAGGCCTTGTGATAATGAATGCGCATGAGGTCCACGGACCGCCATGGCGAGGACACTCTGAGTGGCAGCTCCTTTTTGAAGGAAGGTCTTGCACTCTTGGTAGATTTTCAAGCACATAATTAAACAGTAATATTAGCATTAAATATTTACAATAACTAAGAATTTCTTTACCAAAATGATCAGGCAGGAGATCAGTTGATGGATAAATAAGTCTTAAACCACAAATATCTAATCCTGAATCGAGGATGGCTTGTAGGGTGTAGTGTGTGACTAGTGGAATATGATAAAAGTCTTGAAATCCCAAAGTCATGGATATCTAAAGTAGAATTAAAGTGAATTAAAATATACATATAAATTGTATGGTTAAAATCCAGTAAAATACCTGTGTATGAAGTTCTTGTTTGGTGTTCCTGCCTTTACATTCGTGTTCTGGGGTTTCCAATGTCTGCCAGTAAAACCCAGGTTTGAGATTAAATATTCTGTCCATTACCTAAAATGTCAAACAAATCATTAAAACATCCACAAATCCAGTAAGTTGAAAATATAACACTCACTTTTTGGTTAGATGTTGCAGTAATAAAAGTGCTTAGATGCCACAATGGGAGGCTAATGGGGGGATTGCAGGTGTCTTCACTTACGACTGCATTTAAATGAGGAAGCCAGGGAGCAATAGAGGAGAGTGAAGTCTCAGACAGAAATCTCTTTATGTGGTTGTAAAAGGGAGTGGGAATATCTGTGTTCTTTTTTTCATATAGATAAACAAAAGACACATTTCAAAATACAATAACTGATCATTTAATAATCAATCTAGATTTTTTTTTACTCCTACCCTTGCTTTATAAACTTGTTTGGCTTCAGTAAGGACATATAAAGCCAGTCCATTATTCTGTGTCCAAAGCTGTTGCAGTCCAAGCACCCGGAATGGGACGTTTACATTGGCTTCCATAGCTCTTGATGATTGTGGATCAACCTTAATTAGAAAAAAAATGCAAAGATCAAGAGATTATAACAAAAAGGTATTGGAAAATAATCAAAGTACGAGTTGGGTCTGACCAAAGAAAGAAACCAGGCTACTAAGGTGTTATAAAGATGTGGTTTGGTTAAGGTCCAATCAATTTTTTGACTCTTTCTCTGTCTTGTCTCCAAAACCGTCCCAGGACTTGAGAGCTTGACAATCAGCAGCATGTGTCCTTCATTTCCTAAATCTGTGGGTAATGATTGAAGTTGATCTAGATGTGAGGCATCCTGAAAGAAAAGTTTGAGGGTGTGACCAAATAGACAAACAGTTTCTAAGGATCCCTCTTACAACATGATAAAGAAGAGTATTTTCAGTGGCTGGTAGCACCTGCCCAACAGACTTTAATGGTCGATTTTTCTCCAGCTCTTTTACAATGTGTTTCTGTTGGTGATCTTTTCTGTAAAATTTAGCAAACATTATTAGGATGACTTTTTCTACTGTTTCTTCTATTGTTGATTATTTGAAGCCAGTTAAGCATACCTTTTCTTCTTGTGACGTTCATGATTCTTGTTCTGATTTTCTGTTTTAAATGTAATGTTCTCATCCAGTGTCTTTTCCAAATTGGATTTGTAAGCGTCCTCGAATTCCAATTGTTTCCCGCATTCCACTGCACTTTTATCATATAATTCTTGTTTATTAATAAATTCATTCATGTAATGGTTCTCCCGTATTTTACGAAGTAGCATGCTTTTGGCTGTTTCTTTTCTAAAAGGAAAAGAATTATCTTAACAAAATAAGAATTTTGACACAGGATTATTTATGGCTTACCCACCCGTAGTTTGTCTGCGTGCCCTCATTGACACAACTGGGGCTGTTAGATGGCATTGCTTTTTCCTTAACTGTGAACTGGGATGGAGACCTTATTGATTTTGTAGATGTCTCACTGGGGCTTCTCAAATCAATATATAAAGTTGGTGGCTTCTTATAATCATTCTCTATATTTTCTTCTTGCATGAGGCCCATGTTCTTTTTCCTATATTAGAGTATTAAAAGATTAAATGTCATGATACATGACAAAATGTAGCATGTAAACATTGAAACCAACAAAGATAAAATAACTAACTTGACATAGTGTATTGTCTTCTTCTCAAGGAAATATGCTGATTTTTCCAGAAGCATGTGGCAGTAATCTTCTCTGTTCCCACCTGTACAGAGTGAAGTTCTCAGAACATGTTCATTAAGTGCATTGTATAATACAGTTGTACTGGCCTGTATATCCATCTCCTATTTCAACTGTGCTATGTATTGGCTTGATGGCATCTTGTTTGCCGTTTTGAAAGGCATTTAACGCGTGTTCAAGTTTCTGCAACAATCAAGCATTATATTTTCTCTCATGTTTCAAATAATCTTAATTGAAGAATAAATAATGATTAATACTTACTGCAAATGAAAGCATGATAGCATTATTGTTGCTGTATTTAGTGCTACTTTCAGCAGTGACGGGGCTCTTGTTTTTTTCTTCAGAGTTGTCAGTTTCAATAACATCCTGTATTTGAAATCAGAGAGAATGTGAAATTACATTTCAAACTGTTTATTGTAAACCCTGCTTTTAAAATACCTCCACAGTCGCGTCGCTGCTACCTGCTGAAAATGTGTCTCCATCAGGAAGTTGCAGAGAAAGTCCAGGTGGTCTTTGAAATAGTTCAACGCCATCCTCCTCGTCAGACTGCAGGGTAAAAGTATGTTTACTTATCTTCCGCTTTTGGCCAAACTCAAAAAACGTGTTAACGTTTAGGGAAGCTCGCTGTTAGCTTTACAATGATACCGAGCTAGCTTAACTTTAGCTAACGAACTAGGTTAGTTAGCTAGGTTAACTCATGTTAGCTTTTTTAACAAAAAGTTAGGCATTACATACCGATAATGTTGAATCGAGGGATGGTAAATACTGTTGCACCTTTTCAGAAATGGATTTCCAAAGGCTCCCTTCCATTGTTTTGTCACAAACGGTGCCAAAATGTTGGTTTAAACTTTCCTCTAATTGCAGTGATTTGCGCTTGATCAACGTTTTGTGGGCGCCATGGCAACGGGAACTCACCCGCTCTGTGCGACGTTCACGGTTGTGGCGGTTGTGGGAAAAGTACCTTGTCCTCTGTGTCATGCAAATATGCAACAATTTGCTGATTCATTACAGCTATTCAATGTTAGAAAGAGTGGCCACGAGGTAAGTATTAATAAATATTGCACAGCTTCATGTCTGCCATTAGATATCTCCATATTGTAAATTAAATCTTTTTTATTATTATTGTTGTTAATAGAGCAGCCACGATAGCCCTAGATCCATGCGATAGCCTCGTTAGCTTCTAACCACTACATGCTTCATGTATGCTTGTTTTTGTCATAGATCTATTAGGTTTTTGTTTGTTTGTGTCTTTGAAAGGAAATAATATGTTAAGCAGGTGTTTTGCTTATTTTTATTTCTCAATCTCTTTGAACAACAGTGCAAACTAATGCAGACAATAAACATACAGTGAAATCACACATTCCTTTTGACTTTAAATTCCGTATTACATGAAAGATTAGAAATTGAATATATAGATCTGTAAACAAATAGTGTTTGTCAAGGAATCATCACCCTACCTTATTGTTATAGTGCACATTAGGGCTCTTTATTTCTGACTAATCCTCAACCTATGTTGCTAAATGTTAATGCTCTTGTGGTTTTTCTTCCAGTTTGGAGATTAAAAACAAATGACTATCAGACTAGCAGCTGTGAAAATGTTCACTGTCTATGTCTCGCAGGTCTTGGCCAGCGAGAGGAGTTGGGCTAATGCATGTAATGTTGTTGTATATTGTAATAGTTGTATCTGGCTCTTCACCTTCTGCATGAGTTTCAAGTTGTCGAGGTACAACCAATGCATTCCTCTTGCTGTATTCTCTAAGTGGGAGAGAGTTGCAATCACATCTCCAGGGGTTTCCAGACAGTAGAAGTTTCTCCATACTCAATGGGAAATCTGGGATCAAGTTAACCAAGGCATTGTCTCTCAGATCAATAAATTGAAGTTTAGGGAGAACCTGCTTTGTATCATTCAACTCAAACAGCTGGCATTCGTTATTAGACAGTAGCAAGTACTCTAAACCTTTCAGACCAGCAAATGTTTGGACACTTAGTGTCTCCAGTTTGTTTGAGCGCAAATCTAAACCTGACAAATTTACCATTTTGATAAAACTATTACGTTCTATCACTGAGATATTGTTATGTTGTAAAAATATTCGGCGAAGACCAGAAAGTCCGGTGAATGCTTGAGATGTGATTCTAGAAAGGCAGCCTCTATCCAAATGAAGGCTGTGAAGCTTGGGTAGGCCTTTGAAAACCTGGTCTGGTAGTGTGATGAAACAACTCCCTGAAAGATTTATAACTGCGACATGGGACAGCCCTGCAAAACTTCCCATTTGTGCCACCTGGACTTGATTGTGATCTAGTTCTAGCACTTCCAGATTACCAAGTCCTTCAAATATCCTGTCACCCAATGATCGAATTCTATTGTGGCTAAGCCTAAGCTCTTCTAAAAACTGCAGATCACGGAAAGTTCTGGGACGTATTCCATTGATGGTGTTATTGGACAGACGTAACACATGAAGACTATGAAGACCCAAGAAAGTATCATCATGCAAAGTAGTTAGTTTGTTATTTGTAAGGTCTAGCCATCTCAGAGACTTCATGCCCATAAAAGCTCTGGGCGCCACTGTTACAATCTGATTCTGAGCCAGATAGAGCTTTTGCAGTTTGGTAAGTCGGATAAACACATTTGCTTTGATATTTTTGATAGAATTCCCTGTTAGATCTAGCTCTTTTAACTCTACAAGGTTTTGGAAAAGTTGGGGTTGCACATAAGACAGTCTGTTCCCAGCCAGAATCAGCTCTCGCAGACCGTGGAGGTCCTGGAAGGCTGTCTCGGGAAGCACAGATATGGAGTTCCTACCCAAATTCAGAAGCCACATGTTGGACAGCCCTGCAAAAAGTCTCTCCTCAATACGAACAAGCTGGTTGTTGTGCAGGCTCAATGACGCAAGGTTCGGGGTACTCTGGAAAACGGTTCCTGGTATTGTTCTCAGTCTGTTTCTTTCAAGATGAACATGAGCAAGAGATCGTAGTCCTCGAAATGCTTGAGAGTCAATGGTGGCTAACTGTCCACTTTGAAGGTTTAGAAAATCCAAGTTGGAAAGGTCTTTTAAACAGTTGGCCGGCAGTGATGTGAAAAAGTTTCCATCTAACCAAAGTGAATGCGTGGAAGTCGGCATGTCGCTTGGGACCTGTGTCAGGTTTTTTAAGCTGCAGTAAACATTGAGCTCCAGACTGTAGTCATCGTAAAGGCAGGTGCATGACTTTGAACATGGGATGGGCTCTTCTGTTCCCCTCTCAGTCTCCGCTGAGCTGTCCGGAGTGGACTGCACAAACAGGACCCCCTGCGCCAACAACACCAGCAGGACAATTGCTTTCATACTAGAAAACATGAAAACAAGTGTGCCGTCAATGCACAAAGAATTGTCACACTATACATATTTCTGAATTGTGTCTTTATGCATCTTACCTTGCAGCTGCTGGCCTTGGTTAAGTGTTTATAGGGTTTAACACTGATGTCCGACCCTTGTGCGTGTGTTTGTATGCAGAGGCCTCCCCCCTCCACAACTCAATGTTTCCGGTGAGTCAATAAACTGTAATGATTAACGCTTTCATTTCCATTATTCCACCATTGTCTTTTAAAAACTTAGTTTGGAATTATGTTTATATGAATGATACAACATTACTTTGATGGATGACAGACAAAGAATTATGATGAATTCAATTGACTGTTTTTAAGCGTATATTTCGTATTTCATATGTTATTATGTAATATTTATTGTCATTATCCAAACACAATTTATGAATGCATTAAGCTTGTGTGACGGAGAATGGCCTTTGATGTTTGCAGAGGCACAGTCATTGGGTCCACTGTAGATCTGAACTGATCCAGTGGCATAGAGATAACACACTTATTTGGAGAAACTACATCCAATATTATGTAACTTTTCCTTTCATACAGGTATTCAGACATAGTCCCAATGTGTTTTTTCACACAGATTGTCATAGTTACATTTTACAAATAATTTCCTGTATAATATGAATTGTATTGATTGGTGACACTGTGCAGAATATGACCGGGGTATGAGGTCTGTTTCCCAATCATAGGTATGACTATAATGACTAACTTAATGTTTACTCTGTTCTTGGTTGCTGGATTCTTTTTAGCCAACTATGAACCTTCTTGCCAAGCTCTAAAGTACAACATTCTTTGACAACATCAGGCTTTAGTTTCCTTAAATAACATCTAAACAAAAAATATGTAGTCATAGAGCAACAACTTCAGAAATTCTCTGAAGTTGTAAGTGAAAAATTGTAAGTGAAGTGAAAAAGCATTCCACCTTGTTTGACCAGTATCAAAATGCATTCACAGTCATTACCAGTAGAGGGAACTGTGTTGTCTATGTAAACAGCACATACATACAGTGCCTTGAGAAAGTATTCATTCCCCTTGAACTTTTTCTTATTGTAGAAAACAAAAAGAAGGAAAAGAAGCATAAATGAAAAAGCTTCTTAAAAAATACCTGAATTTTGTACCATCCAACTTCCCAGAAACTCTGTCCCTGTCTGAAGAAGGCACTGAAATGTCATCCATTGCTAAAATGTTTTGCATTTAGGCTAAAAGGATAGACTTTTGTCTCATCTGACCAGAGTATGTGTTCCCACATGTTGAATGAGTCCCACCAAGGGACCAATTTCAACACTGGCTTTCTCTTTACCACTCGTCCATACTGGACAGATTTGTAAAGTGTATAACGAATATTTTCCCAATGCAGATACTTTTTCCATTCCCGGATGATGGATTAGATTGAGCTGGGAAATCCTTATCCCTAACTTATGTCTGATCTGTTATTTGGACTTCATGATGCTGCTTAGTGACAGACATCTGAGTCCACCACAAAACAGTCGCATTTATACTGAGATTATATTACGCTCTAGAGGAGGTCAGAGTTGGCACCTCTAACCGCCCATAGAGGTGGAAAGATGAGCAAAGTTCTGTTCCTCAAAATGAATATGAATAACTCCATAACTTTTATGTGTCTCAATTCAACTCTAATCGTGTTGTTTTGTCTCAATCTCTCTTCACAAACACATTTGTTCATCCAATTAGCATTAACATTGTAGCAGTGTTTTGTCTCGAGTATTTGTTCTATTTTTATCAAAGACACCAAGAGAACCGTTAATGAGTAAGTATGTTCATTAATTAGCTTGGCTGCAGAGAGAAAACTTTATTTATATGGTGCTGTAAGTTCTGTTATTAGTTTTGTAAAACTTCCAAAATAATGGGAAAAAATGACACTTTCAAAATCTCTGCCATTGTTTACAGATATATACTCTAGTCCAGTGGCTAGAAGCACATCCCTACTCAAATAAAGCTGGATCTCGTCTCTTTTGGCAGGCTATGCAATCTAAAGCATCTTTCATTTCTTTTTTTTTTGCATTGAGTAACTCTTGCATTATTAAAATAGGAATTCATAATTGTATGGTATAATATTGAGTGAATAATGTCACTCAAATACATTCATTACGTCGATATATTATTATGATCAAAATCAGTTTGGATGACCTCATGACATCAACAAGATTTTCCAAAACTTCAGCTTTACTTATTTGTTAGTACTCGAGAAATTCTGTCTTGTGTGGTGTGCAGACAGTTGGAAATACTGGTTTCCTTAGCTACATGAAGGTATTAATATTACTAGACGACTGAATGGTGGTTCCAGGCTTTGACTTTTTGGAAGGACATTGTCTCTTTGTTGAAGTAGGAAAGATGGCGGATCAGTCTGTTTTATAATTGAATGTGACAGGTGTGTCCGGAGAATGAGGCAGCTGAGGGCATCATTTCACTGTGACAGTTGGTTTGAGCTGCACTGCTCAAGTGTATGAAGCTGACAACAAAGCATAGCAGCATTTCGGGAAAATATTACAAAAAGCATTCTCTAATTAAGTTTTAGCTGTGTTTTTCATTTACATTCTCACATTCATTTACATTATCACAGACTGTACAACGGCCAATGTCCTTTTTCTTGTTTTTGTTTGGTCCGACAAGGTTCATTTGATCTCAATCCAATCCTCTAATGTTGGAGGAGTTGCATTCAGCCATTTCCTTGTTATGGCCGTTTTACTGGCTGCATATAGTATTTTAATTATGATTTCATTGATTAAGATTTATGGATAGATTTTTAAATTGACCATGCTTCCAATATTGCAGAACTGAACTGAGATCATAATACAAACAAAACTAAAGTATACTATTTTCATGGACATATTTCAAATCCTGTTTTGAATATGGATATGAAATCAACAGATTTGGTTTCCACTGTATATTCCATGTTTGAAATTATTAACTATTTTCATCTGTGGTGGAAATATTACCCATTTATCTCTGGTGATGAAATCCAATAGACTTGTAGATGTATCTGTGTTCATTAGTCCATGGAAGCTTCTTATTCTCTCACTCTTTCTGTGCGTTGAATAGACCCATTGTTGTGTCTCTGGAGATGGCCGTCTGCATTTCTGTATGAACGCTCAAAATCCCATTCTTTCTTTTTCCTGGCACCTTGGTTCTGCTCATTACGTACTCGGACAAAAGACCAATGGCAGATTATGTTAAAATCATCTTATTATGTTCCATAGATCATAGTTGTGTGACCTTGCCAGGATGTTCTAGGTTGACATACCTCTAAAGTTGACTTTCTACATATGCAGAAACATTATGTGTGACTTTTTATAATGGTATTACACCTGGTATGCTGATATACAAAAGATGATGGAATTGTTATAGTCTATGTCTAATGATGGTGACTTGAAAAACAGACACAATAGGAGTGTAGTGTAGGAGAGGCATGTTTGAACTATAAATCATTGCTGTTTTTCACTTGTCAGTAAGCACTTTGGAAAGCCTAGGCTGTTGAGATTATTGGTTATGAGTGTTTGGGCTTATTAACTTTTAAAGGCGCACACAGAACACGCGCGCGCACACAGAAGATAATTCTCAAGATTATTAGTATTAACGTGGCTCTGTTCTTTTGCAGAAGCCGGTCCCTGAAGTTCTTGTACAGACAGAGGCCCCTGAGACATGTACAGTATGTAAATGTAATCAGGTCGGGCGACGTTATAGCATTAGCATTAGATCTAAACGTGGAACATGTATACTAATGATATCAGGGACATGATTGTAATCTAAAATTGATTGCATGCAAAATAAAAATGTTGAGAGCAGTCAATAGTCTTATTTTGATTGTTGGAATATAGCCATAAGAAACAAAGGTGGGCAGCCATTCCAGTTTCACAGACCAAAGTGAAATTATAGACTGGTTTAGTTTCCCTTCTGTGGAAAAGTTAACAAAAAATAATACATGAAATGGATTGTAAACAAATGAAATACGTATACATGCTACCATCACAGTCCTACAAACATCTACATAGATTGTTTGAGGCTTCGAAAATCTCCTCTTGACTGTGGGAATTACTCTATTCTGTTTGGCCTGACTCACCCGTTTAAATGTTATTCATAAACACAAAATCAACAAAACGACAAACAAAAGACCTGTTCCAGTCTTTCTCTGCCGTAGCCTCAGATCTCGTGTCTTTGTCTTTTTGATGAGAAATTGGATTTTGCTATTTATTTTTTTTTTCTAAGGGATCTAAACAGTATTTCCCCGTGGTTAGTTAGTTAAACAGAAAAAACTGATTTTAACAACTCAAGGCTCGGAACCAAACATTCTATCTCTACTTTTTGTACATAGTATAGTATGATGTTGTATAGTGATTCAGCCGACTCTTCTTTACATGTTTGCAAAAGATATGTTTCCTTAATACATGAAGACAACTTTGAATATATATATTTTATGTAATTCTTCAAAATATTTGTGTTTTTTGGAGATTTTTCAGTTGATAATGTGGCCCATGTCTACACTATGTTTTGACCTCTTAATGAATCTCTTATCTTGTCCATGCACTTCCTGCTCTTCTCTTAGCTTATACATTCCAATGAGACAAATGTTATTCTAAACTTTGATCCAGTTGTTTGCATTTGTTTTTACAAATATTGTCAGAAACTTGAAATAAACGGCCGATACTTTCCACATTGGTCCATACTGTATAGGTGTCGTGGACATCACAGTGTGTGTCTGGCTGTGCTGTATGTGACTGATCTAGGTTATTGTGCTGATTAAATTTCCATTAAGATCCTTCTGAGTGCAAGGAAACATCAGTGGCTAATTAACAAGAAAGTCCCTGGTGTCTTTAGAGAAAGACAGCGCTCTCTGGGGTGTTTGAAAATCTGTGCATTCAATCGAGCGCTCTGTAAACAGCTAAATGACTGTATAATGTATAATGAGCCAATAATGCAGGTTTGTCATAACCAGGTGGTAATGAGTCACTATTTATTTTACTATTGTACTTTGCAATAGTGGCATGATGTTAATGCAATACTGTCTGAAGCAGCAGATTTTCCAAACAGTTAGAAAGCACACAGGGCATAGAATAAATCATAATTTTAATGGATACAGTCTGATGAATAAATATACAATACAGGTTCAGGTGTATATTTGCTTCACTGTTTTACTATATTTGAAAATCTAAACCAATTTAATTTCAAAATTATCTTCTATAAAAAATGTATCTTAGATCCTTCGAGAATATAACATCGATAACATAAAATAATACATGTTAAAACCCCTTTAGGTGCCAAATAGTAGAATTTCGGGCACTTCCTATACAGTGGCATGGAATACCACAAAAAAATCTTCAATGTGATATTTTCTTTCATTTATGACAGAACTTCAAGGCCTAAAGTGTCTTAAGTTGTGATGAATACAAATCATCGGTAAACTACATTGATCTCTTTGAACCTTTTTGTGGTTGACCAAATATTAGTTTTTTTGCATATTTGTAAACAGTTTATTTTATTTTACTTTATTAACACACACTTACATTGTAAAAAATAATGAAGAAACAATGCAAAATTTACATTATTAACTGTATGATCAACAGCCTCAAAATCTGTAGTAAATGTCACATTCAAATAGATGTGTTGCACTTTTAAAACCATGCAATATTTATGTTATGTGTATTTCACGGTTTCACATGTTTAAATCTGGGAGTATGTTTAGGTTCCAGGTTTAAGGATTGCATTTGAGAATTTGTTTTGTCCCAGCCAAAAGGTTTTTGTTGTGCATGACTGAGATGGATGCATTATTTCGTAGTCATAGTAACAGTCGGTGGTGATATAGTGGAAGAAAAAGCAGGTGTTGAATATGTCTCTGCAGTTATAGCTTGTGCATTGTGCTTCCAATAACAACTTCATTCATGTTCTAATGAAGACTTTTGCATCTCACTTTCAATGAAACTTCAACCCAAAACTTACACCGCTTTCTTCTGTCTTCGACTAAAAGAAACCTCTACATGCCGACAAATTACCAAACATTACCATCGACCGTTTTTGCCTCCTCAAATTAAGTGCAAAAACGTGCCTTCAAACACATAGATGCATCATATTCCATGGACAAAATAAATTCTACACACAGATTACAAGCTTGTGTCTCACTTTTCAGCCAGTCTGCAGTCCTTACCCCCTCACACTGTCACCTCGGTCTTACTGTTGGTGACAAAGTATGGCTGCGGCGGCATGTAGCGCGTGGTGTGCAGCTCTTTCTCTATCACGCAGAGTTTCTGAGGTGTGTAAGCTTGTCTGAGACCGAGCGTGTCGCGGCTGTCCCAGGAGCGGAGCAGGGCGGGGCTGCTGCTGCTGTAGTATAGGGACTGGGAGCTGTGGCTACGTGGGGGGCGGGGCTTGTGCCGGCTCTGCCTGAGGGAGGGGTGTCTGGGTGGGCTGTACGGGTTACTGGGCTCCAGCTCCTCCAGAGACTCCATGGGCAGGCTGCCTCTGAGGGACATCTCCAACGAGTGCTGTCTGAAGTTGTAGAGGTTCACTTTATCTGCTGAAAACATGTCAGGAATAGCACTTACTGGATGGGTAAAAGCTGTAGTATAGTAAGAAGAGAAAAAAAAACACGTTTAGGACTCCTCGAGCTCTGTAACCGTTTGTGTAAACGTAAATGCACAGGTTATGTTCAAAAATAGATTTGAAATGTAAAGAAACTGACAATTTACACCAGTAGCAATGTTACTTGTTTTGCTGGTGGTAAACAGACATGTATTTTAGGAATGGACTAAACGAGTGCTGACGTCACCCATAGTATTAGCCTTAATGCAGAAGAGGCTGATTTGGACATTAACTAGCTAGCGAGCAATTTCCTTCTGCGACGTTAGCTTTTTGCCGTAACAGGAGGTAGATGTTGCCAAGACGATTATTAAGGCAAATTGGAGTTTCTGTTTGGTCAAAATCTTTTTATGGATCATACATCGTACAGACACTATGTAAACTCCAGGATCAGAGGGAGCGCTAATCTACAGATTTTTAACCCCAAAAGTCTGAATCCATGAGAACGTCCTTAGGAGCCTCATTGAGACAGGTGGTGAGCATTGTCCATGGCATCTACATACAGCCCATGGGTCACAATCCCAGTTTTTGGGATTTAAAATTGTTTATGTGATTGTGATGTTCATATTTCAGTGTCTCGTTAAATTCATATATGATCCCTCGCAAATCAGGTGCCTTCTGTCCCTAATCTCTGCTTCGGCAAGCAAGTAGCAAAAAACAGGAAAGGACTGGAACTCCTGGAATTCATGGTTAGCAGGGTTTTTAATGTACACACAACCAGACCAAGTAGTGAGTAGAGTAGGTGGAAATATGGGGCTCAAGTTAGGGAGACACCTTGTTTACCCCTTAACCGGTACAATTATAAACATCTTTCATTGGTATTATATTCATGAAGATATGATCACCTCATAGGGGCTGGTGCTATGAGACTTGGGTGGCATCTCTGACTGCCACCCCCCTGACCCAGAAATGGATTAAAGGGTAGAAGATGGATGGATGGAAGATATGATCAATTAGTGTTGTTCCTGATCCTATTACACGATCTCAAAAGAAGAACAAAGAGTTTCTCTGTCTGTCTCTTCACATAACCTCAGCAGTGAACCCTTTCATTTAGAGTGCTGATTCTATGTCCAGTGATTTGTGATGATAATCATGAGTACAGTTAGGTGTGATCTGTACAAAATGCTAATGACTTGCTCTTAATAATAGTATAGTACAGTTCTTCATTGTGACCTTCGGTGCCTTTCTAATTTACACTTATTGATTCACATCACAGATCACAAACATAATATGCTATAAATATGGACTTGATCAACAATGAACAACAGATAATATTATGTATCTATTACAAACAGATACCTGCCTACAAAATATTTTGGTAATACATTTCTATTAATAATTCATAACTTTGTTGGTTGCTGATTCCACCACTCAAGGTGTTATTTGCACCACCAAACACTTTATCAACTTTATCACTCCAAAGATAGCCTCAAACAAAATATTTTTACCCTTTTTCAGTCTTGCAAAGCCTTTCTGCACACTGCTTTCCTTCATCGTCTCTATTATTACTCATCAAAAGCCTTCTGTATAAGCTTTTGAAAATGTTTTGATTAAAAAAAATCTATAAATAATCTCCTGGTGCCTTTGCCTTTTTATAGAAACAGGATTAACTCACAGATTTTTAAACCATCTGCATCTTTATCTAACATTTGAAAAGAATCATATTTGTTGTCTCACCTACAGCCTTGAGTGTGGCGTATGTGTTGATGTCAGTGACTGGCAGCTGGTGGTCGTAGGGGCTGCTGAGGTCTGGGACGGGATAAGGTTGTGGTATTAACGTGGATGCTTGGCTTGAGTTATTCAGTTGGTCATTATCTGTGAAAAAAAAGAAGAATTTGCACAAGAATATGACAACTATAGAAGATTATTGGATGGATCAGAATCCATCAGAAGCATAATGTCGGCGATATGAATGATCTTAGTTAAGCAGTGATTGGTAGGTTTTCACGACCCATGCTTATCAGAATGATAAAACATTATTTCCATTGCCAGTGATTGACAATTAAAAACAAGAACAGATTATATGTAAAAGTTCTTCTAAATTATTTAATAATTCAACTTTTATGTAGCCAAGAACATCCCGCTGAGATTCAAAGATCTCTTCACGCATTCGCAATACAACCCTCAAAAACATTTATACAAATCATCAATACATTCAGTTATTTAAAAACGGAATTTATTGATGACAATTCTGAAGGACAAGTCATTGTTTGCATTTCCAGGTCTTTCAGAAGGCTTCCAAAATGTTCTATTGGTTTATTAGTTTTCTGTAAGACATTCCAGCCTGAAGTTTTGCAATACGTGCGAGGTCTGTCAGACATGTGCTTCAGTGGAAACCGGAAGTTTACACAATGTAATAAGAATATGATTTCAGCGACAGATGCAGTAAGCTAGTCTACAGTATTAAAGAGCTGCAGTTCATATTATAACTGAAACTAATCCCGCTGCTTTTGATGACAATTAGTAAGATTTGATAATGTATTTATGTCCAACAGGTAGTCAGAGGAGAACCAAACATGCGCCATATTACATTAGTTATGTGTTCATCAAGGTGCTCTGATTTCTTACTCCAGGGCTCTGTCAACTGCATGTCTTGAGATTGTATTGCTTTGCCTGAATTCTAAATTCATTTCTTACACATAGCCTCTCCACATATCTGACCTTTAAATAATACCAGAGATGATCAAGATATATACCTTTTAATGTCATGTACCGAGTGCCATTTTTAAAGGAACAGTATATAATATGCACTCTTTGTGCTCTATATTAAAATACAATCACCAGTTTGTTCTGGTGTCACAGGCAGAATCTTTCTGGAGCAACAATGTACAACCAGAACAACATGAAGCTTCTAAGCATAGATTACAGATGCAATCCACTTGCTGGCGTTTATCTAGGAACAGTAAATGCTGTGTGTTATGCACTACTCATAAGAAATACTACTTATTTGGACCTGGTTATTTTAAAACAAAATTGCGGTGTGATTTTTTTGTGTGTGCGAAAATCCTACTAAATTTCAAACTTGTTACCCATAAATATTATGGACATGCATGCCCATTGTATTTTTTATTAGGAATAACATTAAACTTCTGTTCTGAAAAGGAAACTTATATACATGTTGACCTATTATCTGAGAACACATTTAACAGGATGCCGCTGTCAGACCCTCCACAAACCGACTTCTCAGTGCTATATATTGATAGATAAATGGTGATGTGTCTCCTGTGCCACTGTCACTAAACTAGACCTTCGTTGGGTGCCAGCTGCGAGGCCATGACTGTTCATTGTGGGACTGTGGTAATCCTACAGAAGACATCTGCTAAATTAAAGGGTTTGTCATGAACAGACTGGCCTCCTGCCTTCTGCGCTGGCATGACGGCACACACAGATGTTCAATGCGTCCACCGAGCTTCAGCAGTCTACAGCACCACAGTGAGGTTGGTAAAGACTGAACAGAATCTCCTCACAATCGACTTTCTATTTAGATACTCAGGTTTGCTAGTGTGACATAACGAGGGTTAAAAGTACAGGTTAAACATTTTGCTATTGTCAACAACGCCACCTAGGATAGGCCTAGGACCCTGCACAAGGCAGACACAGGTTCGCTTCCCTTTTTAAAGTGATGGGGGCAGAGACAAAACCAAAACTTGACTACAAAAGTACAACATTTATTTTCATTAATACATTTTTAAGTTAGGAACATTCGATTAATAATGGTAATTGCCAAAAGCCAAACACAAAAAAACACATGCACACACACACACACACATGCAAAGGACAAAGAAAAAAAAGATTAAACAATCCTAATCTCAATTACAGTTAAAATGTACAAATTTACAGTTTGGGTGTCCAGGTGCTCTGTGGGCCTAATATTGATGATCAGTGTCCACAACTGGAGCGACTCTGGCCTGTGGGGTCAATCCAGAGCAGTGGAGGCAGGAGGAGCTGCGCCGGTGGAAACGGGGCTCAGAATTTGTGTACTTGTGATGATTGGCAGTCTCCAAACTGCCGCGGGAGGTTGCAGCTCGGTCCCGCTGAAGTGCAGGGAAGCTGGGGTTAGACCACTAAAGATTAGAATTTGAGTATACATCAGGCAATAACGGCAACTCACCAATCAGAGAAAGCACCGGTCCCCCAGACCCCGAACGGAGGCGCGCTCTCAACCTCCGCTGTGCGTAATTTAGCACCAACTAAATTAAAATGAGCTGTTAGGGTGACTGGGGACAGCCAAATGGGTCAGAGGGAAGATGGCACCATGCTTACCCACAAGTAACGTCTGAGAAGCACAACGGGCTCACACAGGCCCTTCACTAAGGTTTGCCACACTGGAGGAGCTGGCCACACTGGAGCAGGAGGAAAGCGCGTGAGTGCCAAATGCGCGCAAGTGGAAGTGTGGGATAAATGATGCGCACTCACCAAAACGAGCAGAAGGCGTTTCCCAGGGCAGCGCTCACGCCGCACAAGCCCACATACGTGCCAACAGGGCCACCAACCACTGTGTGAGGCTCCCCACCAGCACAACTCCACGGACCCAAAGAGACTGCTGCTTCCCGCAGGAGTGGCAAAAGAGTGAGCGCCCTCAGGCTCAGGCTTAAAAAAAAACAACCCACAGGTCCTGCCCCTGCAATTAGTGGCAGGCAGGTGCGTGAGGTGGTGTTTCAATGAAACAGGTAAGGGGAGGGCAGACTCACTCCACACTGCTACATCTACCCCCCACCTTTGTATCGTCGTCCCGACGATAGACAGTTAGGACCACGGCCGAAAGATGGCAGCCTGAAGGTTGGAGCTAGGATTCGACGCGCCACCGTGTTCACGTATCAATGGCCGAGTATGACGAGGGAGCCGGTAAATGTTTGAATGTTGGCCCGCACCATGGCGGGTGGTGCGACGCAATGTTGGGTGGTCCGGGTCAACCAAAGGGGGCGCCTCATGACCAGGTAGTACAGCGGTGAAAGTAGCCTGACCGAGATCTGGCCCAGACCTGGGGGGAACACAAGGTGGTGCACTGGGAGCACCCACTGGCCCATTAGTTTCAGAAACCAGGAGCCACACATCACTACTTGAAGAGTCATCAAGAGGGGTCACTTCTGGTTCCGATGGGGAGTGGGGCGCCAGATGTGCCACCTCTGCAGGTTTCACCACTGGTTTCAGCATGTCACGATGCAAGTTCCTAGCTCTACCCAAATCATCTACCGGGGCCACTGAGTAAACTATACCCTGTCCAGGTGGGACACGCACAACCTGATGGACCACTGGGCTCCAAAGATCTTGGATCTTGTTTCGCCCTCTGGCACTATGGTCCCTCACATAGACATGCTGACCCACCACCAGTGGTGTGTCCCGCACATGTAGATCATGCCGCTCCTTCCTGCGGTTTGCAGCCACCAGAAGCCTCTCACGAGCACAACTGAAAGCAGCTCTCAGCCTCTCCTGGTGTTCTGCTACCCAGCCTTGCACCTCGCCTGGCCTTGGCTCATCAATTCTCCCCAGGAGGAAGTCAATCGGGAGCCTTGGCTCTTGACCAAACAGCAGGTAGTATGGAGACTCCCCAGTACCCTGATGAGGTGTGGTGTTGTAGCAGAAGAGCACCTGAGGTAAACAAGCAGCCCAGTTACTCTTCTGTGGCAATGGTAACGTGCGAAGAAGGTTATGAAGTGTGCGATTAAATCGCTCACATTGGCCATTGCCAGCCGGATGGTACGGCGTTGTTCGCGACTTTTCCACCCCATACAATGAGCAGAGCTGTCGAATCAAGGCACTCTCGAAACTCCTCCCCTGGTCAGAATGCAAGCGACTTGGAACCCCAAACTTATAAAACCACTCTGAAATCAACACATGGGCCACTGTAGGAGCAGTTTGGTCTCGTGTAGGAACCGCAATAGTAAACTTACTAAACACATCAGTCATAACCATGACATTCTCATATCCATTTCGCGAAGGTTCTAGCAATGTGAAATCTATGGCCAAGATCTCATTTGGGCGGGAAGCTAGCAGGTGACCCATGTAACTGCGTGACCCCTGTCCGGTGTCCTTTGCCACCTGGCACCGCTCACATTCCTGTACCCAATTCCGGACGTCATTGAACATTCCCGGCCAATAGCACCTCTGACGGACCAATTCTGCGGTCCTTTCCATGCCCTGGCTGGGTAGCAGAACACCAGGAGAGGCTGAGAGCTGCTTTCAGTTGTGCTCGTGAGAGGCTTCTGGTGGCTGCAAACCGCAGGAAGGAGCGGCATGATCTACATGTGCGGGACACACCACTGGTGGTGGGTCAGCATGTCTATGTGAGGGACCATAGTGCCAGAGGGCGAAACAAGATCCAAGATCTTTGGAGCCCAGTGGTCCATCAGGTTGTGCGTGTCCCACCTGGACAGGGTGTAGTTTACTCAGTGGCCCCGGTAGATGATTTGGGTAGAGCTAGGAACTTGCATCGTGACATGCTGAAGCCAGTGGTGAAACCTGCAGAGGTGGCACATCTGGCGCCCCACTCCCCATCGGAACCAGAAGTGACCCCTCTTGATGACTCTTCAAGTAGTGATGTGTGGCTCCTGGTTTCTGAAACTAATGGGCCAGTGGGTGCTCCCAGTGCACCACCTTGTGTTCCCCCCAGGTCTGGGCCAGATCTCGGTCAGGCTACTTTCACCGCTGTACTACCTGGTCATGAGGCGCCCCCTTTGGTTGACCCGGACCACCCAACATTGCGTCGCACCACCCGCCATGGTGCGGGCCAACATTCAAACATTTACCGGCTCCCTCGTCATACTCGGCCATTGATACGTGAACACGGTGGCGCGTCGAATCCTAGCTCTAACCTTCAGGCTGCCATCTTTCGGCCGTGGTCCTAACTGTCTATCGTCGGGACGACGATACAAAGGTGGGGGGTAGATGTATCAGTGTGGAGTGCGTCTGCCCTCCCCTTACCTGTTTCATTGAAACACCACCTCACGCACCTGCCTGCCACTAATTGCAGGGGCAGGACCTGTGGGTTGTTTTTTTTAAGCCTGAGCCTGAGGGCGCTCACTCTTTTGCCACTCCTGCGGGAAGCAGCAGTCTCTTTGGGTCCGTGGAGTTGTGCTGGTGGGGAGCCTCACACAGTGGTTGGTGGCCCTGTTGGCACGTATGTGGGCTTGTGCGGCGTGAGCGCTGCCCTGGGAAACGCCTTCTGCTCGTTTTGGTGAGTGCGCATCATTTATCCCACACTTCCACTTGCGCGCATTTGGCACTCACGCGCTTTCCTCCTGCTCCAGTGTGGCCAGCTCCTCCAGTGTGGCAAACCTTAGTGAAGGGCCTGTGTGAGCCCGTTGTGCTTCTCAGACGTTACTTGTGGGTAAGCATGGTGCCATCTTCCCTCTGACCCATTTGGCTGTCCCCAGTCACCCTAACAGCTCATTTTAATTTAGTTGGTGCTAAATTACGCACAGCGGAGGTTGAGAGCGCGCCTCCGTTCGGGGTCTGGGGGACCGGTGCTTTCTCTGATTGGTGAGTTGCCGTTATTGCCTGATGTATACTCAAATTCTAATCTTTAGTGGTCTAACCCCAGCTTCCCTGCGCTTCAGCGGGACCGAGCTGCACCTCCCGCGGCAGTTCGGAGACTGCCAATCATTACAAGTACACAAATTCTGAGCCCCGTTTCCACCGGCGCAGCTCCTCCTGCCTCCACTGCTCTGGATTGACCCCACAGGCCAGAGTCGCTCCAGTTGTGGACACTGATCATCAATATTAGGCCCACAGAGCACCTGGACACCCAAACTGTAAATTTGTACATTTTAACTGTAATTGAGTTTAGGATTGTTTAATCTTTTTTTTCTTTGTCCTTTGCATGTGTGTGTGTGTGTGTGCATGTGTTTTTTTGTGTTTGGCTTTTGGCAATTACCATTATTAATCAAATGTTCCTAACTTAAAAATGTTTTAATGAAAATAAATTTTGTACTTTTGTAGTCAAGTTTTGGTTTTGTCTCTGCCCCCATCACTTTAAAAAGGGAAGCGAACCTGTGTCTGCCTTGTGCAGGGTCCTAGGCCTATCCTAGGTGGCGTTGTTGACAATAGCAAAATGTTTAACCTGTACTTTTAACCCTCGTTATGTCACATTTGGCGTTGCTGGCAGGATTCCGCTAAGTTAAAGGGGCAGAGACTTTTTTTTGTTTGTTTTTTTGTTAACTTTCCTATTTAATTCCTGTAAAAAAAAAAAAAAAAAAAATCCAGAGCAGCGGTGGTGGTGTTGGGACCCAAAAATTTTTTTTTCTTCAGGACCTTTGGCAGTTTCTTGAGCTGACATGGAAGAAGTGCAGCAGCTAAAAGATCTTGTTTTACAGCTTCAGGCGGATAATGAGCGGCTCCGTCGGGATCGTGCTGGTTCCTTGGACCCTGGCGAGGGCGCCTCTCAGTCCTCCGCTTCACATGCACAGTCCCCCACCCCTGCTGTAGCGGAGCGGTTGTTGGTGGTACCAAGGGACCGCAAGTGCCCCATCTTTAATGGGAAGGCTGGCTTGGGGATCGCTGAATGGGTCGAGGAGGTTGAGGCATGTATGCGGGCCCGACATTTGACTGCTGTGGACCGGGCTCTTTTCATCTTTGACCACTTGGAGGGAGAGGCTAAACAGGAGATCAAGTTTCGTCCCGCTGATGAACGTAGCGACCCAGGTAAAATCTTGTCCATTTTAAAGGAGCTCTATGGTTGCCATCAGTCTTGCATAACTTTGCAACAGGACTTCTTTGCTCGGCGTCAGATGGAGGGTGAGAGCCTTCAGGAATTTTCACTAGCTTTGATGTCCCTGATGGCGCGAGTTAGACTGCAGGCCCCAGACGGAATGCCAAATGCAGAAGTGTTGTTGAGAGATCAATTTACAGAACATGTACTGGATTGTGCTCTGCGCCGCGAGCTTAAACAGCTGGTTCGAAGGCAGCCCCACACTTACTTTGATGGAGCTTCGTGCTGAGGCGATGAGGTGGGAACGTGAGGGCCAGCCAGGGGGCGCTCGGGGTCGTAGCTATTCCTTACCATCAGCTCTTGGCTTCCAATGTGGCGTGCAGGGTGGTGCCCAGACCAACCCTCCGGGTGGGCAGTCTGGGCCTACAATGAAAGAGCTTATGGATCTACTCAAGCAACAGCAGGAACAGTTGAATAAATTAACTCAAACAGTCATATCATTGCAGGCCCCTTCTCCACATGAGGATGGTTCACATTCAGTTCTCCTTTGCTGGCGATGCCAACAGCCTGGGCATTTTGCACGGGATTGTACTGGTCCCCGGGTTTACAATCAACCGCGAAGTAGGGTGGGTGGTCAGAGGTCAGGACATTCCTATGGGCAGTCGGAAAACTAGCACCCACTGAGTTGTTGAGCCGCAGCTCAGGCGGGGAGCCCTTAGGCTTACAGATAGACCCAGCCTGTGGACTGGTGGCGCCGTGCCCAAATATGGAAGTTTCCATTGGGGGTGTTTTGGTCTCTTGTTTGGTGGATACTGGTTCCATGGTTTCTACCATTACGGAGAGTCTGTTTCACGAGCAGTTTGCTGAATGGGGCCAAGATCGCCTTCGTTCCTGCAGCTGGCTTCAGCTTAAGGCTGCAAATGGACTGGAGATCCCCTATATCGGGTACTTAGAACTTGATGTGGAATTGTGCGGCAAAATTGTTTCACGCTGTGGGATTTTAGTGGTGAGGGCCCCCCTGGTGCAGTTTCTTCCACTCCTGGTATCTTGGGGATGAATGTTATACGCCGATGCTATGCAGAGCTTTTCAATGCACTGGGCTCTTCTCTTTTTGAGGCTCCTGCTGTAGTGGGGGCACCTCAACCTGTCATCATTGCTTTACAGCAGTGCCATGCTGCCGACTTGGACAGGGATGTGGCCACAAGTACGGTGAAGGTTCGAGGGAAGCGGGCAGTCAGAGTGCCTGGAGGAATGGTTAAGTTAGTGGCTGGCACTTGTTCAGAGAAGTTTGCAGGAGGTAATGTCTTGTTAGAACCCCCGGAGACTGGATTGCCTGCTGGTCTGCTTGTGTCATCTTGCCTAGTACGAGTGGTTCGTGGGACAGCGTATATTCCGGTTGTCAATGTGGGGACGAAGGCTGCTCTTCTCTACCCACGGACCACTCTTGGCAGGCTCAGCGAGGCACAGGTTGTCAGTCTGCCGGCCTGCATTACAGAGGATCGAACTACGACTGCCTCTGTGAACTCTCAGAACATTGGGCCCTCTATGCCTGAGAGAGTTGCATCATTGGAGCTACCGGCTCTGGTAGATCAGGACGCTGAAAGGGTGAGGGGTCTGTTGCGTGACTATGAATCAGTGTTTGCAACTCATGAAACTGATTTGGGCTGCACTAACCTTCTTTCACATGATATCCCTTTGGTGGACGAGGTTCCGATTAGACAGAGGTACCGTCGCATCCCGCCGTCAGAGTACGAGGCCGTTAAGGCTCACATCAACCAGCTGCTTGAGGCTCAAGTAATTCGTGAGAGCTGCAGCCCGTACGCCTCACCAATCGTTTTGGTGCGGAAAAAGGATGGCAGTTTACGCCTCTGCGTAGACTACCGCCTGCTTAACAGCAAAACGCGGAAGGACGCTTTCCCTCTGCCTCGGATCGAGGAGACACTAGACTCGCTATCTGGGGCTGTCTGGTTCTCAACACTCGACTTGGCCAGTGGCTACAATCAGGTCCCTGTGACGGAGGCAGATCGGCCCAAAACAGCCTTTTGTACCCCCTTCGGCCTTTTCGAGTTTAACCGCATGCCTTTCGGGCTGTGTAATGCCCCGGGCACCTTCCAGCGGCTGATGCAGAGGATGTTTGGGGATCAGCAGGGTCAGTCCTTGCTGCTATACCTCGATGACATCATAGTCTTCTCATCCTCTGTCGAACAACATCTCCAGCGGCTGGAAGTGGTGCTCGGGCGGCTTAGGACGGAGGGCCTAAAGGTGCGGCTCGAGAAGTGCTCATTCTTCCAGCGCGAGGTGGGGTACTTGGGCCATGTAATCTCAGATCAGGGGGTGTCTACTGATCCCAAAAAGATCGAGGCAGTGTCCCAGTGGAAGCGTCCCCAGAATGCCCCTGAGCTGCGCTCATTCTTGGGCTTTGCTAGCTACTACCGCCGGTTTGTGGAGGGGTTTGCTAAGTTGGCGGGCCCTCTACACCGGCTGGTAGCGGAACTGGCGGGCAGTAAATCAAAGAGGGGCTCGGGCAGTGTGCTTGGGGCTGCTTGGACGCTACAGTGTGAAGAAGCGTTTGAGGCCTTAAAAGCAAAGTTGGTGTCTGCGCCTGTCTTGGCGTATGCAGACTTTGCAAAGCCTTTTATTTTAGAGGTGGACGCTAGTTATAGTGGCCTGGGAGCTGTCCTCTCCCAAGAGACACCCAGTGGGGTGAGACCGGTGGCTTACGCTAGTCGTGGATTGCGGCCCACAGAGCGCAATATGGCAACTTATAGTTCCATGAAGCTCGAATTCTTAGCGCTCAAGTGGGCGATGACGGAGAAGTTTCGCGAATATTTGTTGGGTCACAGGTGCACAGTGTACACTGACAATAATCCGCTTAGCCATCTCCAAACCGCAAAGTTGGGGGGACAGAGCAGAGCAAGATGGGCCGCTCAGCTTGCTACCTTTGACTTTGAAATAAGGTACCGTTCGGGTCGAAGTAACAAGAACGCGGATGCTCTATCCAGGCAGCACCCGTCGGGCTCGGAGACCATGGCTCAATTGATGCCTGGTACCCAAACCCCCCTTCAGCTGCAGCATGGGCCGGTGCTATGCGACAAACTCACGGCCACCCAATCGCTGGTCTCTGCTCTCCCAAGCCACTCAGCGGCCCACCTTAGATCATTACAGGAGGAGGCCCCTGGTTAAGGGAGGTTCTTGGGTATTTGCGGCAGCAAACTAATCCCTCTCCTGCTGAGCGGCGTCTTCTTTCAAGGCCTGCCCTGGCCCTGCTGCGCCAACGTAAACGTCTGGTGGAACAAGAGGGAGTTCTCTTTCGCAAGACGTACCGTTCAGATGGGGGAGAGGAAATCTTACAGCTTCTCCTGCCAGTTTCTTTACGGGCTGAAACCTTGGGCAGTCTTCATCAACAACATGGCCATCAGGGCATGGAAAGGACCGCAGAATTGGTCCGTCAGAGGTGCTATTGGCCGGGAATGTTCAATGACGTCCGGAATTGGGTACAGGAATGTGAGCGGTGCCAGGTGGCAAAGGACACCGGACAGGGGTCACGCAGTTACATGGGTCACCTGCTAGCTTCGCGCCCAAATGAGATCTTGGCCATAGATTTCACATTGCTAGAACCTTCGCGAAATGGATATGAGAATGTCATGGTTATGACTGATGTGTTTAGTAAGTTTACTGTTGCGGTTCCTACACGAGACCAAACTGCTCCTACAGTGGCCCATGTGTTGATTTCAGAGTGGTTTTATAAGTTTGGGGTTCCAAGTCGCTTGCATTCTGACCAGGGGAGGAGTTTCGAGAGTGCCTTGATTCGACAGCTCTGCTCATTGTATGGGGTGGAAAAGTCGCGAACAACGCCGTACCATCCGGCTGGCAATGGCCAATGTGAGCGATTTAATCGCACACTTCATAACCTTCTTCGCACGTTACCATTGCCACAGAAGAGTAACTGGGCTGCTTGTTTACCTCAGGTGCTCTTCTGCTACAACACCACACCTCATCAGGGTACTGGGGAGTCTCCATACTACCTGCTGTTTGGTCAAGAGCCAAGGCTCCCAATTGACTTCCTCCTGGGGAGAATTGATGAGCCAAGGCCAGGCGAGGTGCAAGGCTGGGTAGCAGAACACCAGGAGAGGCTGAGAGCTGCTTTCAGTTGTGCTCGTGAGAGGCTTCTGGTGGCTGCAAACCGCAGGAAGGAGCGGCATGATCTACATGTGCGGGACACACCACTGGTGGTGGGTCAGCATGTCTATGTGAGGGACCATAGTGCCAGAGGGCGAAACAAGATCCAAGATCTTTGGAGCCCAGTGGTCCATCAGGTTGTGCGTGTCCCACCTGGACAGGGTGTAGTTTACTCAGTGGCCCCCGGTAGATGATTTGGGTAGAGCTAGGAACTTGCATCGTGACATGCTGAAACCAGTGGTGAAACCTGCAGAGGTGGCACATCTGGCGCCCCACTCCCCATCGGAACCAGAAGTGTGACCCCTCTTGATGACTCTTCAAGTAGTGATGTGTGGCTCCTGGTTTCTGAAACTAATGGGCCAGTGGGTGCTCCCAGTGCACCACCTTGTGTTCCCCCCAGGTCTGGGCCAGATCTCGGTCAGGCTACTTTCACCGCTGTACTACCTGGTCATGAGGCGCCCCCTTTGGTTGACCCGGACCACCCAACATTGCGTCGCACCACCCGCCATGGTGCGGGCCAACATTCAAACATTTACCGGCTCCCTCGTCATACTCGGCCATTGATACGTGAACACGGTGGCGCGTCGAATCCTAGCTCTAACCTTCAGGCTGCCATCTTTCGGCCGTGGTCCTAACTGTCTATCGTCGGGACGACGATACAAAGGTGGGGGGTAGATATAGCAGTGTGGAGTGAGTCTGCCCTCCCCTTACCTGTTTCATTGAAACACCACCTCACGCACCTGCCTGCCACTAATTGCAGGGGCAGGACCTGTGGGTTGTTTTTTTTTAAGCCTGAGCCTGAGGGCGCTCACTCTTTTGCCACTCCTGCGGGAAGCAGCAGTCTCTTTGGGTCCGTGGAGTTGTGCTGGTGGGGAGCCTCACACAGTGGTTGGTGGCCCTGTTGGCACGTATGTGGGCTTGTGCGGCGTGAGCGCTGCCCTGGGAAACGCCTTCTGCTCGTTTTGGTGAGTGCGCATCATTTATCCCACACTTCCACTTGCGCGCATTTGGCACTCACGCGCTTTCCTCCTGCTCCAGTGTGGCCAGCTCCTCCAGTGTGGCAAACCTTAGTGAAGGGCCTGTGTGAGCCCGTTGTGCTTCTCAGACGTTACTTGTGGGTAAGCATGGTGCCATCTTCCCTCTGACCCATTTGGCTGTCCCCAGTCACCCTAACAGCTCATTTTAATTTAGTTGGTGCTAAATTACGCACAGCGGAGGTTGAGAGCGCGCCTCCGTTCGGGGTCTGGGGGACCGGTGCTTTCTCTGATTGGTGAGTTGCCGTTATTGCCTGATGTATACTCAAATTCTAATCTTTAGTGGTCTAACCCCAGCTTCCCTGCACTTCAGCGGGACCGAGCTGCACCTCCCGCGGCAGTTTGGAGACTGCCAATCATCACAAGTACACAAATTCTGAGCCCCGTTTCCACCGGCGCAGCTCCTCCTGCCTCCACTGCTCTGGATTGACCCCACAGGCCAGAGTCGCTCCAGTTGTGGACACTGATCATCAATATTAGGCCCACAGAGCACCTGGACACCCAAACTGTAAATTTGTACATTTTAACTGTAATTGAGATTAGGATTGTTTAATCTTTTTTTTCTTTGTCCTTTGCATGTGTGTGTGTGTGTGTGCATGTGTTTTTTTGTGTTTGGCTTTTGGCAATTACCATTATTAATCAAATGTTCCTAACTTAAAAATGTTTTAATGAAAATAAATTTTGTACTTTTGTAGTCAAGTTTTGGTTTTGTCTCTGCCCCCATCACTTTAAAAAGGGAAGCGAACCTGTGTCTGCCTTGTGCAGGGTCCTAGGCCTATCCTAGGTGGCGTTGTTGACAATAGCAACATTTTTAACCTGTACTTTTAACCCTCGTTATGTCACACTAGTTTAGTGAAACTCCATGGAGGCAAGTGTCAAAAACCCACCATTAAAGTGACATAGTGCATCTTAGATAAAGCCTGAGGTCATTGCTCTAAACTGTGTCTGGTAAAAAAGAAATAACACCATTTAGTTTAAAAGTAGGTTAATGAGGCACCTATTCCCCACTGGTCAGTAGCAAACTTGATCATGCTAATTAGTTAGAAAAGTCTTCAATCATTGATGAAATAATGCAAAAATCTCAGAGAAAAGATTTGGACAAATGCATCGGGTATTTTTGGGCAACTATTTTCCCCTCCTTTTCATCACAGTTTAGGCAGCACACATTGTTTAATGTATTATTGATAATTATGGTTAACAGCATCTTCAAACAACACAATCGGTTGTTTGTATGTGTTGTAAATCACTCAATTAAATGTTTTTACAACTGTTTTTACAATATTTTTACAACTGTTAGCTGGTTGTTTTGCCTAGGCTATAGGCAATTATGAATCTTTCACGTTTATTGTCATCTCTTTTGGTGTAATTAAACTTATTCTATGGGGGCAGCAAAAGCATTCAAATTGATCATGTATCTACTGTAGCTTATACTGCTTGCTATACTTTCCTGCACAAAAACATTCTGTCATGATATTAAATGAAAAATGTATTTAAAAAAGATGAGTAAAATTACTGAACTGAGAGTTTGACCTGGCTTGAATATCAAAGTGAATACCCAAATCCTCAGAACTATTCTTCTTTTTGCCGTTTTCCAATAGAAATCCTTATGAATTAAATAAAAGTAATTAGTTGGTTAATAAAAATTTTGGTTGACAATCAGATTGATCAATTAAACAGCCACAAACGGCCTACTACTTTCTTCATTTCAGTCAAGGAAAATATTATGGTTTTTTTCAACAGCAATTAGCAAAGTATTTATGTTCTTCAGATTTTCACGTAATAATTAAAAGACTTTCATTAAAACGTAACCCTCACACGTTTTATTCTTGTTTTAACTGCTTGTTTTTCTTGTTTTAATGGATTTTTTTTCTCATGAGCGATTAAACGATAAGGTTGCTGTGAGCGGCTGTATGCATAATGTAGCCCTAAACGCCAATTTGTCACTAATGCTAAGTATGCCTAATTTAAACAAGCACACCAAACTCTTTTAGCTCATCTTGGGACCTACGCCGCCCTGAGATGGCTGTGGTGAGATTGTACACAGATCTGCTCCAGTTCTTTTAGATTGATAAGTAGGGCACACACGGCCACAGTCAGATGTATGTGTTGAAGTTAAAGGTCATATCTGCGGTCGCTGCTCCTGTCCCCTGTCATACAGACGATGGAGATAGATGGAGATAGGTTTCACTTCTTCTCTTTTGTTGTCAAAGTCACACACAAAACTAGGACACGCCTGCTCACTTTTAAGGTTAAAGATTCCACATGGATGAAAGAAAGAAAGTCAATGCTCCAGACACTCATGAAACGTTTAAAATATATTTTGGGATCAGTTTGCTCCAAAATGGTTCAAAGATTGTTTACAGACAACCTACTTTTATCACTATTTATATGTCACGAGTCAATAGTTTGAAGATGGGAGATAGTAGTAGCTCATTTATTCCAACTTTTTCCCCCACAGCATTCTCCAACTTTTCTTTGATGATGTATGAAAAGACATGATCAATATTTATATATAAAGGACACATTTTGTTTTTAAATTTTGGTTATATAAAATACTGTATGCATAGATTTGTCATGTACTTTTTATTTTTATTTTTATTGACAACTACAGTGGCAAACAAATCAAGCCGTATTAGTTGTATTTGGTTTCTTCCCACTTGAATATGTAACAAGTTTAGAGTTTTGTTGCAGCAGATAATAACTGTGCTCTCATCTTGAAATTAATGAAGCTAGTGACAGGTAGAAGCCAGTTTGTCTGCTCAGAGCTGTGGGCTGTCACATTTACGTTCATCTGCTGAAATGTTGTTGTTTCGCTGCAAATATCCGGTGACTGAATGTGGTGGTGCTGCTGTCCACGGCTCCAACTGCTCTCGTGTCTCCACTCTTTCCAAAATGAAGGTGGTTTTGTCAAGTGCCTCCTTAATGTTTGTTTTGGGAGAATAATTGAAGCCGTTCAGAATGCTGTTTGTTTATTCCCCTACACGTGTAATTACTAACTGTATTTTCCCGAATGCTGTTGGACCTCTCACTTTTGTCCTAAGTTTTAAGATGTCTGTATGCATTCATGTTTCTCGTCTGGTTTTACTGGTAGAACTACAATATTATTTGATGGGTGTTGGGTTTAGTCTATTGACACGGTTTTAGCCAATGAACTTGGGTTAGGGTTCATTTTTGGATCAGTTGGCAAATCCAAAATCTGATCCAAGTATTGCACTCATATCCAATCCGATCCACTTCATGTATATAGCACATTTCATAACTGCACAATAAAATGGAAGTTAAAACAAATCCATGGTAAAACAGTAAAAAACCGTGTGTGCATATATGTATAGATATAAAAAAAAAAAACAATAACACAAAAAATGAAATAAAATAAAAGGACCATAAAACTCATGCAGTGTTAAAAGCCAAAGCATAAAAATGGGTCTTAAGATGAGACTTAAAACACTCAGAGGGAGCAAATGTTTTTAATATTTATGGTAAACATGAATATAAGTGTCAAAAGCATGGCTCTTTTTAGATACTTGTTATTTGGGTTAGGGTTTTCTGCTTTTATAATATAAATTGAGAAGTATTGTGATTTGGACGACATTTTCAGAAAACCTGTACACCTTTTGGAGAGGATCACTGTCTGGATGAAGTTTTTAAGGAATATGTTTCTGTTTTCTCTGTCGCTCCTGGTCCTTCTTCAGAGCGAGCAATCAGACAGAGAGCAGAGGTCAGGCAATCAGAGGAAGTGAAATAACAATAGCCTGATATGAACTCTGTTAATTTGGGTTCTTTACCAAACCAAATGCATCACAACAGCATTGTGGGTTGTGAGTTTGTGTTGAGACTGTTCGGTGCAGCTTGCGTTTCAATATTAACATGTGTTTCTTTTTCATCCCAGTGGGTAAATGGGACCAATGTGACTCCCCCACAAAACATCCAAATGTATCCATAAGTTATGAAGAGAAAGTATACCTGTAATATCCAGAACACCAGGTTTTTTGGGGGGTTTTTTCAATCAGAATCAAGCTTTCTTGATGACCAATTCTTTCATTGGTAAATTGGTTGGTAAAAGGTTCTCTGAGACCACTGCTGTGATTTTGGGTTGCACAAAATTAAATTAGATTTCCAGTGCACAGGTGTGTTTTGACAATGTTTTTGTGTTTACAGTTTTTTAGGGTGATCAGTTTTCTGTTTTACATTCTTTCTTTTTTTTGCAGTTTTGATCGGTTCATTTTCTCCGCAAGTAGCTTCTTACACACATTACAGAAATAGCAAAAAATAGCTTCTAACTCATGCAGAAACTTGGACCACCTGAGGAGAACGCATCATTACACCTGTGTTACCATGGGAACTGTCAACGTGATTGACTAATTCAACATGAAATACAGCTTTCCTATTGTGCTGAGTGTAAAAGTAAGCTTGTGACTTTTTAGTGGGTTGTAAATCGTACAACACAATCAGGCTTTATTCTGTTTTTGATTGCTACATACCTGATGACTGATGAAATTGTACTGGCCATTATCCATCAAGAGCTTTCATGCCTATTATTCATGCACTATGTGTCAGTGACTTTGTGTCTTTTGACCATTTAATGTCTGTAATGAGTCATATGCCACAGGTATTCAGTCTTTGAGCCCTCAGTTGAATAAGCTGCCATAAGCTGCCATAAGCTTAGTGAAGTAAGTATGATCAGAGCAATGGTTGTAACACAGCTTTAAGAGTGTTTGATGCATCATTAATTGTTTTTACTTACATAGACTGTTCATTCTGCTTTGTAGGTTCTCATAGTGTTGTCCAACTAGACCATCGTTTTCGGACTGGTGAATCACATTAGCAAGAGCCCTGGAAAAGTCAGCAATAAGTCATAGATGGCACAAGATTGATGCAAACACAGACTTGTGTAAAGCAGTGCTTCCCAAAGTGGGTCCGGGGCCCACTTCGAGTTATTCAAAAGAAAACATTATATTTTATTCAGAATGGAGAGTAGGGGGGCAGAGGATTTTTGACCAAACGGGTCTTCAGTGTTTGGGAACGGATGTTAGAGTAAAGTCAAATTCCTCGGCTACATAACTCTCATTCTGTCAACAATTCTTCAGTTTATTACTCGTGCCTGCACCATTGACAGCTCCTTTCAGACTGATATTTATCTGGCATTATTAAAACACAATAAGTTCTGCGCCTTATACCTGGACATGTTGTCTCGGTTCGGCCGGTGCGTCTTCTCTAGACCCAGTTTGGTGAATATCCCAATGAGTGCCATGATGGCCACCACTCCGCAGATCACATACACTATCAGGTTAGTTTTATCCTTGGACGCGTCCAGAGCCACGTCCACCTTTGGCGGGGGCCGTCCTGTCATCATCCACGGCGGGGTGTCATAGTTCTTACAGGTGGTTTGATCCAGGCGTGAGCTTTTGAACGCGCAGCAGAAGCGGAATCCACAGGTGCCACAACAGTACAAGTAGTTTCCCGTCCTGCACACGAACGGCGGGTCCCACTGACCCATCACATCGTAGTAACCGCGGCATTTATCCTCAGTGTGGGGACTCTCCGAAGCGTCGATCTCTGCGGAATCGTTATACCCGTGGAAGTCATCTTCCATGTGACCATGCTCGCCCTCTGCATCACACACCATGACTTTGACCAGACAGTGCACGAGCAACAGCTCCGCCACGCGCATCATATCTGTTTATCCAGCTGTGGAACACTGGAGCCGTGCGTAAATGGACCGCGTCCTCGTCTCCGTTTCCATGCGTAAAGGTACTTGCCACTTTTCCTCGGAGAATGTTGCGCAACTCTGCAGCGCGCGTAAAGAAACGCGCTCCTGTGGAGAGGACGCCAGACGCACAGATCACACAACAGCACTTATGATGGAACAGAGAGAGAGGAGGGAGCGCAGATAACCCAGCCCTAATTACAGACTTGGATCTGTCATGATACGGACACATGCACCAGGCTGCAGCAAACTTCAAGATGCTGTTGCAACTCTGATAACCAAACAGTAAACGGTCATATTCATAGCAACGTGTTTGTTTATTATGTAAGCATTCATTTTACATTTGTAAATAAATGCAAAGGACTACACAATTTTCTTCTTACAAGTCCTAGTAGCAGCATCACTACCCATTTTGTTTTTATTTATTTTTAGGAAAAGCCTTTTTGAGTCATTAGCTTATTTACAATTTGCATGTTTTTAAAAACAATGCATTTTCTTATATAACCAGCTGATGCATGGCCTCAGAGGGAGAATGTCACTTTAAACTCTATTGTTGGAGTTTGACAGGGATGACAGCCTTTGAGGAAAGATTTTTATTTGCTCTTATTTGATGTTCTCACTCAGCCATGTTCGGGCAAAATGACATCTCTACAAAGTGTTGATGGGTTATAGTGCATGTGGAATACAAATATCCTCACCTTAGTGTTATTTTCTCAGGAAATAAAAAAATATCAAACTGACAGAAAGGGTCTAACTAAAGTATAACGACCAATTTTCATTGTAATGCAACCTACGAAGATAAGTAAACTCGTTTGATTGTTTCGAATGGACATGTTTAAAGGTCACTTTTGATTACATTTATTGACTACATTGATTTTGACTTATTTTTACAAAATTCCCTATTATTTGTACAAACATCTTTGAAGTGTTCATTAGAATCTCTGGCACATGTGGTTTGGTGTTAATTAAACATTGACTTTTCAGAAAGCCCTGATTAATAATGGCATTGAATGAAATGATCCCTGCTGATATCTGAGTGGTCTGCAGGTGCATCACGACCAGTGGGTTTTGGCTCAAATCACAATACAGCAGTATGTTAGTTTGGGAAGGGGAGCAGGTGGCCAAAAGGAGTGCTGTAATTCTGCTGTTCCAGAGAGCCTAATTAACTGTTCACACAAAGGAAAGAGTTTTCTGAAACTAACATGTGCAATGGTTACAGTTCTTTCAGTCCATTTAGGAAAAAGCTATTAATTGGGCTTTGTGTTGTTTAGAGGTACGCTGAGTATAGTTTTATCTGTTAGGAAAAAAGCACAAATTATGTAATCTATGTAAAACTCACTACAGAAAGTAAACAGTTATTCATCTGACTTTAAAGCTGCTCTACCTAACTTTGAAACGACAAAAAAAATAGTAATGAGATCTATGTTTTTCTAGTTTTCACATGACTGTAATTTGGCTTCTGCATGAATTACTGCTTTAGATCAGCTTTTTCAATCAGTGAACATACCAGCCCTTTCTCAGCCAGAGGGCATGTGGGCCCCCTAGTGGACATCAAACTTTAACTTCAGTACCCACTGAGAGACAGAAAATTTGATCAAGAAAACAACCACACCATTTATTTTACCATAAATATTCAAATAAACCACAATACAGTCTGAAATACAATCGATTTTCGTCTAGTTTTGTTTCAATCCAAGTTGGCCTCATTTTGTTCATAGAATTAAAGAAAGATCATGTCAAACTCATAAAATAAAAGTAATTGATGATTGTAATGATTATACAAAGTCAAATATACAAACAATAAGTTATAAAACTTTCCACAAACGCTTCATTCTTGGTTTTCATGTTTTTTTTTTAAATCTCAAACAGTATACTTTCTTTACTGTTATTGTTAAAGAAGGAGAAGCACAGGGACTGACCTCCAGCTGGTGCCCATAGTCAGAGCTAAACATGGGGAGGCAGCATTTCACATTTTTGCAGCTAACATATGGAACAGTCTTCTTGAGAATTTGAGACAGGCTTCTTGTTTGACAAAATGTTCAAATCCAGGTTAAAAACTGGTCTGTTCAGCTCTGCATTCAACTGTGGTTTTATATCTTTACTCTTTATATCTGTATTGTTTCTGTCTTGTTTGTTCCGCACTTTGAGTTGCCTTGTGTATGAACTGTGCTTTACAAATAAACTTGCCTTGCCATTGTCCAAAAAAACGATATGCAATCTTTGTAAATGGAACCGTCTGCCTGATGATTAAGAGATTAAGAGAGATGAAACTGCAGACTCACATGTTGAAACGGTATTATCCTACCCCCTCACTGTCTTTTTTTGGTTTTTGCTACACTGTTCTTGTGAAGCAGTTCTGGATTAAATTTGCCGTATAAATAAAATGTCCTGTCCTTCATCATCATGATCATGCATTTCTCGGCAAAGAACCGTAATATTTAAGAGAATAGCTCTTTTGTCGGGTCAACTTTCACATAAAAATGGGTCCAAGAAAAAGGTATTTAGTATTCTCTTGCCGTTTGTTGAAAACTTTGACCATAGTACAGAGTCTAAAATTAAAACACTGCAGTTGAACAATACCTCAGATCAACTCTTGCAACTGATGCTATTTATTGCCACTTAATCTGTGAAGGATGCAGAACGCTCCTGACAGTACACCATTCTTGCAGCTGTCATGCTTTGCGGCTTCATCGTCAACTCCTTTCACTAATATAGAATGACTGCACAATATCGGCCAATGAGACGAGCCGACACACTTTCTCGTGACTATACATAGATTAGAGGGACCGGCTTTTGGCTTCTCAAAAGAGTCATTTGTAGACACAAGTAGGACACCCCTCTCCTCTCCACAGTCCATAGTTTTTCAATCAGGACTGCGTGCGACTGGCCAGTGACATTTTCGTCCACAATCGCGAGACAGAGACGTTGTCATGGTAACAGGAAAAATAGCCAGTGTGATGGAGAGCGGGTCGAAGCTGATAAAGCGCTAACTGTGAGGTTTTGACAGATTAAAGAGGGATTTTCCAAGAAGCGTTCGGGTCACAACTGTATCAGACTTGTAATTAGCTAGGTTTTGAATATGTGCTTGTCAAAGTGTTCATATAAGTTGCATAGCAAAATCCGGTTTGTAAATTAAGTTGAGGAAGTTTGTGATGGGAAAAGCTGTTTCCAAAGTACAGTAGCAAGGATGTTTTGAAGTATCCACTCAAAAAGATCTGCATGAGACGTCTTTTGTCACATAATTTTGCAAGACAACTTCAACACATTTTAGAAAGGAAGTACAACTCTTTAAAAGCATGTGACTTCAGCCAATTGCCATAAAACCTTTAACATTTACAAGAATGGCCGTTAACAAAGTGCTTTTCTGACTGTGTCTCTAAACTGTTCTGTCTTTTTGAAAGTGGAAGTCTCACCAGAAACAGTTGAACTTGAGGTCGCCTGTCATGTGGCGCCAACAGTGCCCACCTGGTGCCTGTGTCTCGAAGACAAAAATAACAAAGGAACTCTTGATATGCTGAGAGAGTGAGATATTGGGAAATACATTCATTATGAAAACTATTGTTAGTACATGTTGTAGTTGTTTTTTTAATATACTTTATTGTGTCATCTTCATTAGTTCACTCTTTTTTCATAATACATACAGATTAACAAGACACATTTTAATGTATTTTTTCCTCCCCCCTCCTCACTATGCTCCCCTTGTGTCAAGAAATGTTGTAGTTGTTGAATTGATTTGAACATTTCTAAAATAAGAAAATTATTTTGAGGTGTTCCGGCACATCCCACCGGGAGGAGACCCCTGGGGAGAGCTAGGACACGCTGGAGGGACTATGTCTCTCAGCTGGCCTGGGAACGCCTTGGGGTCCCCCCGGATGAGCTGGAGCAAGTGTGTGTGGATAGGGCAGTCTAGGCATCTCTGCTCAGACTGCTACCCCCGCGACCCGGCAACGGATGAAGCGTAAGAAAATGGATGTATGGATGGAATTTCCTCTCATGAATGTCTTTCTTTCATCTAATTTACAGAAGTTCTACTTGTATTTGAACATGTGTCTAAACCCCATGTTATATACGCAGTCACCCTAAACAACATTTTACAACATTTTTTTTATTTTACAGGAAGTATTCAGAAAATGCAAAGACACTCCAGCTGTTTAATTGTTCACTAATGGTAGTATTCTCTAGCAGTCAAAGTTGATGCGTGAATGACGAGTCGAGGTGTTGAACATTTACTCCACACGATGCCTTTTAACGCCTGTATCTCTGGCACGGTTCATAAAATGTCTTTTCAAGAGTTAGATCTGCAGGTGGTTATTTTCAGATGTCATTGGCTATTCACCTTGTCTTTCAGAAAACCCTTGCTGGAGGCAATGCATTATGTGAGACCCAGATATGAGGTTCTGAAGAAGGGGGGGTGTAACGCTCTCGTTGCTGGGAACATTAGCCGCTTGAAGGGCCAAAGACTGTAGACCTGCCATTTCACAGCCAAAACGGGCTGCAGGGCTGGCACTCTTCCCAGGGATTTCTGACTGGAGTGAAGCTGCTGTCGGAGTCCAGCGTGTTCCCAGGTGAGGCAGCCCACTAAACGCCCATTATGTTCAATTTTGCACAGATTTTGTAGGCTATTTTTGGATGTAAAAGAAGCAAAGTACTTGTAAATATGGGCATTATTAGATCCTGGTAGTGGCAGCTACATAGAGGCTCACATTTCTGGGAAAAAGATAATACATTTACAGTCTGAATAAGATTGATTGTAAATAAAATAAGAAATGTAACAGTAAATATACAATTTCTTCAATAAAACATTAAGCCCTGGAGATCTCCAACTCACATGTTGTATTTTTACTACTACTAATAGAGAAAACAGAAATGCTTTGAGAGAAAATATACTATTTACCCGCCTCTCCAGGTGGGTAAAAGAGTATCTTGTGGTCTTGTTCATTAGCTTGAGATTGACAGACGGATCGATGGATCAGACTATTGTGGTGAAGTCTACCCTCACACCCTCTGAACTTCACCTATGAACTTTGTGTAATGACCGAAAGAATACAGTAGATACAAGCGGTTAAAAAGAGTTTCCGCTACAGAGTGATTAGAAGCACCCTGAGAAAAGAGGGTGAGGAGCTCTGTCACAACCAAGAGTTCCGAGTCACTGTTCTCCAACATCGAGAGGAGATGGCCGAGGGACCATGTCTCTCAGCTGGCCTGGGAGAGCCTTGGGATTCTGCTGGTTGAGATGAGGAAGTGTGCTGGATCTCACTTCCTCTCTCCTCAGACTGCTCCCTTCATGACCCAAACAAACAAAGCGGGGGAAAATTAATGGAAATTATCTTCTTTGATTCAGTTGTTTTTCCACTTTTATTCAGAGGTAGCTGTTTGATATCTTTTTGTTTTAAAGAAAGAATAATAAACTATACACAATACACCATGATCATAATAATATTTTATCAGTTTTATACATCTGCTATAGTTCCCACTGTACTAGGCAATGTGCATTAAGTCACTCGGCCCACTGTGACATCTGGTGTTCCCAGAGGTCTCCCATCACAGTACTAACCAGGCTTTGTCCTGGTTATCTTACAAAAACTAATAGCATGAATCCCCTCATTATACAATACATGATATAGACCCCTAACTCCGTACCATACATGTAGCTACATTTGCTGGTTGTTTAGGCGTTATTTTCCCAAATTGATATTTCGCCCTGCAGAACTAAAAATCTTGTCCACGATTATTCAAACTATGTCCTATGTGCCCTTGGGCTTTGTGTCTTGTGTCTTCGAGAAGGTTGAGAGGTTTGACTGCCTGGCCTCGTCTCCTGTGCCATGAAATGTGAAACACTATTCTTCGATCAGACCTATTTTAGGCCCTGCACTTTTTACTGGAGCTAAAGCTGATCTCTCAAACACACAAGGGAAGTCTGGCACCAATACATCCAAATGGGGCTTTACTGACCTTCCAGGGAAAGTCTCAGGTCTTCCCAGATCAATATTGGAAAATATATATAGTTCTCAAATGAATGTCTTTTTAGCATTTTTACTATATAAGTTAATATTGTAAACAGAACAAAATACAAACATAAAGATTTGATTTTGTTTTGACTGAAAAACAGTAACAACAGTTAAAAAAAAAAAAAAAATAAAAAAAATTATATATATATATGTGAGAAATCCCTCAACCACACCCCTCTGCTGGCTCCGCCCCCCCCCCCCCCACACCTACACACCTGGGTGCAATTAGGCAGCCATTTTAAGTCCTGGAAGCCCATTGTTTCCCCTTTCATTTCAATCCAGGCTATGGATCAGCATGCGTCATGTGAGTTTCAGTTGATTCCCATTTTAGTTTCATTGTTAATTTTTGTTAATATGCAATTTGTTTCTGCTTTGTTGCAGTGTATAAAAACCATGTCTGATGCCATATTAAATCCTTAAACTGATCCTGTCTTGAGACCTTTTATTCACTTGGGCTTTTTTCACCGGCTATTTATTCAATTACAATTTTACAATATATATATATTCTGTATATAAACTTGCCTTTCATAAGTATGTCAACATACTTATTTTTTTTTTACATTGCCTTTGAAATTATCCTAATTAAATAACTCAGAATGTTCACATATTGCCCTAACAATAAATTAGATAGAGGCCACCTGTGTGAAATCTAATCTCAGTATAATCACAGCGTATTGGTCACTAAGCAACACCATGAAGTCAAAGATCAAAGAGATCAGGGATGAAGAACGGGGAAGACCACTGCAAATGTACCAGTACACAGCTGTCCTGCTGAAGTCTCACCCTCAAAGCAGCATCCCCAGTGTCAAATATGGGCTTGCCTTTCTTCTGCAAGAACAGGGAAGAGTGTCAGAGTTGATGAGAAGGTGGATGGAACAAGGTACAGGACATTTTTGGCTGCTAGAGTCTGACAAAACACTTGGGTGGGGTGGAGTGGATGTTTACCTACTGTCAGGACAATTGCCTCTTTCTATTGTTTGAAAGACTGTTCAAGACTTATCCATGCATTAGAACGGCACAGTCAAAGTTCATACCTAAATCCAAGTGAAAACTGACAAACACTAATTATGCTTTTTTGTGCAAGCCCCGCTTTTCTTTTCTTTTCTTTATTAAAATGACAGTGTTTCATTTGACTTTGTTATTTACTATGTTATTGTGATTATGTTGAACCAAAGAACAAAAGTTACTTATGCTAGGCACTTAATAGCCCAGAAGATCCTGGATATAGGTTTAAAGAAGGACAGATACGTCACTTATTATTTGCAATTGTACTTTGTTCCAAACACAGAGAGCACAAGTGAGTGAAGATTTCAAGCATGAAAAGACTTTTACTTTTTCTTCTTCTCTTTAGGAGGACAACTCTGGTTCTTGCTTGTGGGTCTGACATTTACTGCAGAGAAATAGTCTACAAGCATTGGATACATCATATTATTAGACACCAGATGCTGCTCTGGATACAATGGGGATTTTTATTGAGCCAAATGGGTCATTTACTGGACTCAATCAGCCCAATTTAGATTACTCCAAAACTTTCATGGCCTCTTAGAGTTCTGTTTTGGTGGAGTTTTTTTTTCCAGTAATAGGCTGTGGGATGCTGGAGTTTTCACAGTGGGTTCTCTCATTATGTGCCTCTGTGAGCGGTCCAAGCAGGATGATGGCTGTCTTCTCTAGCCCGTTCCCGTTGGAAAAGTAGAAAAATGCATGCTGGGATAGTATGCCCATTATTGTAATGCACCCTTGAAAGTCATTTTGACACTAGATGGCAGTGTAATCCAAATACAGGGGGATCACTTTGGACCAATAACAAACTTTCAAGATTTTTGTGTCATGTAGAGGTACTGGGGATATCTGCAGTTCAAAAATGTTAGTCTAATCTATCTACTTCCAACCCACAGGTGTTACCACCCAGGCAAGCTATACTTCATAAAATACAATGCATCCACTGCATTTGACCCATCTTCCAATATCACTAGGACAACCTGTCAGGAGCAGGGTCCCCACAGTGTAGAGCCCAGGGATGCATTACCATACTCATTTACTCCTCTTATGAATTATTACTTATACATTTGGGAGTCATAGATCTCAATGGACGTAGATAATATGGATGAGGATGATGGAGTGAACAGACATTTAGTCCAACATTAAACAATATTAAAATTAATGCAAAAAGTACTTTAAAGCATACATTTAATTTATAGAATATTGTTTTTTAATCATTTCAATAATAGTTTTATATATCTGCTCATTTCCACTGAGAAATAGAAAGGGTTCATAATATTCAGTGATACCAAACTATTTGTTTTAAGCCCCTATGTCATGTTTATTTTAATTGTATACTGATTGAATGTTGTCTTGTTGCTAAGCACTAACAAACCAGCAGAAATGCTTATATTGCCCCCTGGTGCCGTAAGTTTGAACTTACTTTTGAATTTTAATATTTTGAATTCATGTATTCATTTGTAGATATTGCTGTTCATTTGAGACGTGTGGGTCATGTTACTGTGTCATTTGGTCATTATTAGTTAAAAGTGTGGGCAGGCCTTAACCAGAACACTGCTCATGCTGTGTGTGTAGCTTCCACATTTTAAGCAGTCCTTGTGATGTCAATAACAGGCGTATGTTTTGTGTCTGGGGTAACGCAGGCCCTCTCCCAGGAACCTCTGACCCCACCGGCCCATGGAGTAGATGCCATGTGGGTGTGGGATCTGGAGTTTACCGCTCTGGGCTTCAAGTAAATACTGAGGCCATTCCTGTCATTACTGCTGCTGCTGTTGCTGCTGCCTCTGCTGCTGCTGCTGTTGAGGAGGAGGAAGGAAGTGTCTGTAATCAGGGTAACTTCAGTTTCCCAGAGCAGAGTCAGGAAGTCGGGCTGCTGTGAGGGAATGGCAGTGGGTGTGAATATTGGGAGAGTATGTAAGGCTGGCACCCAGGGACGGCTCCAGAGCAGAGCAGTGCACCACTTTGTGGAATAGTGCTGCATAAAAACAACACTCAACAGTTATACTTTAAGTACTGCAGTTGTGGTTGTATCCCCTGAGGTCTGGTCTGGACTGTGTTGTTGCAGCTTACACTCTGGTTGTTATCTGCTATTCCAAGACAAACACACAAATACTATATAGTTTTAGATGTATTAAAAATAAATAATTCACTTATAATTAACTTCTGAATAATAAAGTCACTGGATTCCTGAGTCTCAGATGTAGATGTTGTCTATAGTGAAAATTTCTGAAGGTTTTCACTTTCCACTCAGGCATGGAAAAGTAATTTTTGGTGCCAATCACTGACTCTGGGCCTCAGCATAACTGTGGTGGGTTCACTGTCATTCTACATGATGTGTTTTTCTTACTCCTCAGGAGCTCCGCAAATCCTTGTTTGTCGGACTACTTCACTGCGTCACTCATCACAAGGCTTAATAACTTTCTGTAAATGCTATTAGAAGAAAGACACACACTGTACAATTTAATGCTATATAAAAGCTACAGATGGCATTAAGTATTTGACTTTCCCCTTGAGTCAGCAGCATGATGCTAGTTATTGTATTACAGAACGTCCACTGTACTAGTGTGCTTCAGGAGCTATCACTGACACTGCTTGCACTTATACAAATATAGAAGTCTTAGCAGTTAGGGATAGTATAGAACACATAAATGCCATATTAGTTACATTTTCTTTTTCATAAATGATACATGTCCTAAAAAACGAGGCTGGTAAAAGTAAAAGGCTGTAGAAGACTAACCAGACCACAGAATGTCTTCTACATATAGAAAACATACTTGTCAGAAAGGGTCCTGTAAGTCACTATTTAAGCTTTGTGGAAGGTGGACCTCTCTTTTTCACTTTCCATTCTGAAAAAAGGTGATCTATAGAAATACAGTACATGCATGTGGTAACTAATGATAGAACCAAACTGTTTTAGAGCCAGGGGTCTTACAACACTGTTTCCATTGTTGTGTGGTTTGTAAGTTAGGTACCCCAGCTTTAAGGGGTGCTTTGCAAAGAGCTGACAAACCAACACGTACAGTACGTCAATAGAGTGTTATCATGCAAAGGCAATAAAACACAGAAAGCAATTTCCAATTAAGTATATACAAACAACTAAATAGCATTCATTAATGTAATCCATTGAGAGTTATATCTGATTGATGTTAAAAAATGTGTTTGTAGATAATAGAGTTAGAATTTTATGGCTGGATGACTCATGGACCATTAGATCGATGCAAGGGTTTTGTCTCACTCTCAAAACATTGGTTATTTATAAACACTGACCTTTTGTTGAAATGTCTCTACTCCCCAAAGTCTCCTGTTTTATAGTGTGAGCGGTGACGTGTTCAGGCTCCCATATTACACTCATAAAAGTTGGTTCGCAGTTGGCTCCAAAACGATTGTGATGTCAGGGTTAGATGCCCATAAAAACCCTCACCTTTAGCTCACATTTAGGTGAGGGGGGAAAACGTCTGCTTTAGTTTTACATGTAAGTGTGGAAGCGGCTCCATGGTGTCAGCCGCGGCCGTTTGCGTCACTGCGGATGTTAAACAGAGCTGGCTTGTATCAAAAACAAGGAGAGATGAACACGCTGCGTAATCAATGTTATTTCTATATGCGAGTGATCTGCCATAATAGTTTATTAAGTTCATTTGATTTTTATTGCTTCTAGCTGGAGTTTAGCTATAAGGTGAAAACTGAATTCTGAAAAAAGAGCAGCTAAATTTCATCTAACAAACAACCCAAATGCTCTCTGCTCTCTGATTGGATAATATTCTTGTAAACATAAATACTATTGATATCATGTTATTTTGTATTTTGAATGAAATCATACAAATAAATATCTATATTAGAATAAATCCATTAAAAAGACAAACACGATTTTTAGTACATGTTGAGCAACTATCTGGACACATATAGGGATGTAGATGTATCTTAAAATGAAATTATTCCATATTATCCGCCACATTTCATTATATTCAATTCTTTATTGTTATTTTTTAAACATATTTCTTCACAATATTGTCATAATTTATTTGCACTTACACATCCCTCCACTTTATGATGTGATTGTCTGTGAAGAAGTTTAGACACTCCATTTATTATCAATATCTTAACTTTCCTACTTTGCTGTCTATTAATGGGGTTAATGCAAACTAAATATATCATTTTCTGCACATCACATTGTCATAACATGCTTCCCGCTTTAGATGCCAGAATCTCAGGCCTAAAATAGACCTGAGATACCAGCACCAACAGTAGTGCATATTTTGAACTTTATTTTTGGATCTTAGAGGGCACTGTATCTCCAGCTTTCCATTCTCGCACCAAACCAAACTTCCAGTCCTTTCTGCTTGGCTCCCAGAACAACAGTGCGTAGTGCCAGTGAGCAAACAGAGACCTATTTCTGTCTGTGGTCCACCCCGAGACCACCCCCCACTGAGAACAGTACCCGTGATCCTGCATGATCATTATGGGAAAGTCACGCTTGTTGACATGGAGGAATGCGAGAGGATGTGTGAAGGAGGTACGTTTTTATATGTTATCCAGATTGTACCGACATGGGGGGCTGTGTCCATGTTTTTTCTCTTTTATAGTATCTCGTTTGGCTGCTAAAGTAATGCATGATTGGTTGTTTTAAGTGGCAGGCCCTGGTTCGTGTTCCCGGTCTAATAGCTGAATAATGTGTCATTTATTATTGCTTCAGTCACATATGAAAAAATCTTGTTTTGGTTTTAGGAATGAATTGGTTATGTAACTATTTATAGTAAGGCCATCATAGCAAGTAGCAAAGACAACACAATCCTTTACATTTTAGGGTTATTTTATCATGACTGTATATTAAATTTAACACATATTTCTACTGTGCTCTGCTGCTATGTCAACACTTTGTAGTTTCCAGTGACACAGGCGCAACTCATTTATTTTATGGATCAAACACACTTTATTTTACTAAAAAATCTGGTGTACTAAAAAAGGTGTTAATCTTTTGAATAGACACTTTTGAATAATTACACATGTTTCCTCTCGATAAAGTTGTGTTATGCCCTGATATACGCCATACTCACTGTGATTATTGTATTGTATTGTTATTTGAATTTGTGTTTTTTTTGCTTCACCATATGTAAACAAATCCCCTTAGGGACTATAAAGTTTTTGAGTTGAGTTGAGTTAAATATATTTTTGTGTATTTAACCTTGTAGTGACCGAGTGACTGTATGAGTGGTCAGCATGGCGCCTGTACTTTCCATCACTGTGGTCTCTAGGAGTGGTCTATTTAGGATCAATAGTTTGGATGGTGTTCTCTGCTTACAGACCCTCGCACAAGCCCACCTAAAAACAATTGATCCCAGAGTTCTATAGACACCATGCTGCCCATTCGCACAGCCTCTGGACCACTAACAATATATCAGCATTTACATTTTGAACAGAGAAGGCCAGATATGATTTGCACTTGCTGACCTTGTTTCTAAGGACATAGATAACTTTACAACAATAATAATATTATAAACATCAAAGACAAATATATAATAACGATCCAGCCCAAAGACAAAAAAAAAACAAAGCGCCTTCCTTATATAATGTGTCTATTTCAATGCAGATACCTTTGGCCAAATGGTATGATGTTATGAGCATTTTTCACTGAATGATGAGATTTATGATTTCATTACAGGTCTAATGCATTGTAAATATGCCGCAGCTTTATACTTAATTACATTTTGAGTCACAGAAATGAGCAATTTCCTCTTTTCATTTGAATGTGTTCAGATGACTACGCTGATAATGTCGACATGTGTTCGATTAGTGGCGCCCTGGAGGTGACAAACATAAACTTCCCAATGACAAATTAACCACAGATCTCTATGGGATCTTTCTCAACTAAATCTGTACAAAGTTGCTCAATAGTGTTCTTCTCACTTTGAAATCATGACCCCCTCTGAGAAATAAACAACTTATGAAACAGCTGCCATCAAGGCATTCAGCATTACTTGCAGTCGAATCATAAATGTGACAATAATAATAAACGGTGGTGGAAGTGGAGTGTCGTGTTTGAGAGGGAAAATGAAAATGTGTTGAATAGATTTTTGGCAGAGAGGGTTGATGCCAAACGAGGTGAGGTGATAACCGTAAGATGGCTTATGACTTTTATCTGAAAGCTTAATCAAATCCATCTCACCTGAATAAAGACACAGAGTAAGTTGACTACTATAAGCGTCATTCAAACCAGTTTAGCTTCTTTAGCTCCAGCTTTCAAAACTATGTAAAACTGTCCAGAGAGAGAGGTTAACTAACAAACTAAATATACTTGTTTATCACTGTATATGAACAGATTTGAGGCAGAAATGGAAAATTTCTGATATAACTTGAAGGACGTTAGTTTTGCCGCAGCTTCAATCTGTATTTTGATACTTTAAGCTAGGGTACCCAACTTCTCCATAATAATACATCCATTGGATTTGTCTTAGCAGAAAGAATCTCTGTACTATACTTTATATATGATATTTTAAGAAAGTAATAAACCTTACAACATGTCCGCTCATGTTACTAGCTGTGTATTGAGATTTTCAATAATGTTTATGTATATATTTAGACAAAGTTCAACATTTTCCATATCTTCTGGTAGCTGATGTCACATTTTGTAATGTATATTTTAAGTAGTATCATCCTACCTGCTGATGTATATGGACGGTGTCTGATTATTGTATACAGAAATTATGTGTATGTTTTCAGAATGTAGTATTGTTGTAGAGGCGTGGGATGAGGGAGCAAACCTGTCTTGTTTGCTCACTCAGATCTCTCAGATTAAATACAAACATTTAGCAAATGTGTAAATGTTAAATGTTTGTATTGTATTATATGTAATGTGTTTGTTTCATGTTCATGGGGCCCTCTGGAAAATGAGAGGCTGCATCTCAAAGGGCTTTCCCTAAATCAAATCACATCAAAAACACTTGCATATCAGAACTAGTGTTAGCCAAACTGTTTTTAGAGCGACTTAACATATTTCCAAGGTCTATTCACAGCAATTAATCTTTAGAAAAAAACACTATTTTTAATATATATCATGTAATTTCAGAACAACATTAGTTGTGATTTGACAATTTGCTGATATTGCAATATTGTGCCTGGTTCAACTTAAGGCAGGTTAAGTTAACTCACCTTTGCTGCTTTTTTACTTCTATACATGTTTGCGTAGCAGAGCAGCATATCAGTCAGGCGCAGATACGTCACAATAAATCTGGGAAGCATTTCAGAATGGCTACCAGAAGCTTTGAGAATTCTGTGTAATTCAGGCTTAACAACGTCAGCACAGCTTTGATTACAATCAGCCAATCCTTTACCCATAAATCTTGATATTATCGTGCACATGGGCAACGAAGCATTTTGACCTGTCGCCGTCTCTTATAAAACAGTGCATATTCTCTGTAAATGGGTGTTTGTGTGAATTTGCCACTTGCATTTAGCCTCTGGTGGCAACAGTGTGTAGTAGCTTCAAAGCGAGCTCCAGTCCTTTTGGGATTTCCCCTCGGCTTTCCCACCATCTGTAATGGCCTTCATGGGATGTAGTGCTAGTGCTTTGGTGACTCCCCTGTGAGAACCAATATCTACTTTTATTTCAATGTGTTCTTTTCACATCAGGTCCATAATGATTCAAAGATTTCTCCTGTAGTACACCGTGATGATTCTCCTCCCGTCCATAAGGCACATTCCAGGCCACGGTTTCAATCAAAATGTGGTCCAAGTGTTATGTAAGAAGATACCTGATGCTAAAAGGCAATGCTGCGAATGAAACGTTTCTGCAGAAAATTAAACCTTGAATGTGGTGGTATGTAGTAGTAGTAGTAGTAGTAGTGGAAGTAGTAGTAGTAGCAGTAGTAGCAGTAGCAGTAGCAGTAGCAGTAGTAGTAGTAGTAGTAGTAGTAGTAGTAGTAGTAGCAGTAGTAGTAGTAGTAGTAGAAAAGTAAAATGTGTACTTTATTTATTCACGTAGGGCAATTCATCCTCTGCATTTGACCCATCCTTCTTGCTGAGAAGCGAGAGTGCTATCCACGCAGTAGAGGTAGTAGTAGTAGTAGTAGTAGTTCTTACAGTTATCCTCCATTCAGTCACCTTTCTGTAAGTGAAGTTTGCATGGTTCTCCCTGTGGCTGGGGGGGTTTCCTCCAGGCGCTCCGGTTTCCACCTCGACCCACAACATCCTGCAGCTGTGTACGTCCTGTTCCAAGGCCACTGCACTATAGTGACCACCAAATGAACTAACTTACTGATAGTATTACTGATCAATATATCTTGCTGCATAAAACTCAGTCAACCCCCAGTTTAATGTTTAGTATTCAGCACTCCTTCACCTCTGCTATAAAACGTATTTGCAGTACATTGTGTTTCTCCTCTTAAAAAGGCCTCTCATGCATACCTGGTCTTAGCCTGATCCCGACCAGAGCTGGATCCATGAGGAATTTGACACAGCCTGGCTTCTATAGTAAACACGCGTGAGGGAAGTTAGGCCTTATAGTTGACTTTTTATCGCTGCACCTGAGTTTGATTACGGCACAAAGCGTCGAAAAGCCAGAATGACTCTTTGAGCCTTTAAGTGCTGAACGGAGAGGGGATTACTCTGATTTTACGCTGATCTTGTTATTCTTTGCTTACTGTTTGTCACAAATGGACTTCAGGGAAAAAAGCAGTAATGTTTTTGCACATGTTGTACACTGAAGAGAGAGCTTTGATGTGAAGTGGCTTTATCTGTGGGTTTTGGCTGCGGACCTTCACATGCCACTGAGCTGGATGTCCATAGGTTCAGAAGGCTTTTACAGTTTATATCTTTGTAGTGTGTTTATATAAAGGTTCACTGTATAGTTTTTCGGTGGATGATTCCTTCCAACTGCAAGAAGCGGCGCTACCACAGGGTCTGCATCCCCACTGCTGTCAGACTGTACAATAAGTCCCTTTCAGTGATTGTCTGGAATTTGTCCGAAAAAAGAGAGAGAGGTACAAAAACGACCCAAGTTCCTCCCCCTTGCTTTCTGATTGGTCTACACCTACTTTTCCGTAACAATCAATCAACACATATAAATGTTAAAGAACACATTTTACTCATACATTATTAATACACATGCACAGAGGTTTTCAGAATTATCCCTTAACGTTTTCATGACAAAAATAATGTTTTAATGCGGAAAAAAAAAGTTATCGCGGTAAACCCGGAAGTAGCTATTAACATTAATTGAACATTATAGGATGCATATGCAGAGGATTGCATTATGGATATAGGTTCAGTATATAAATGATTATGGATATAGGTTCAGTATATAAATGATTATGGATATAGGTTCAGTATATAAATGATTATGGATATAGGTTCAGTATATAAATGATTATGAATATAGGTTCAGTATATAAATTATTATGGATATAGGTTCAGTATATAAATGGGTAACTCAGCGCGGATGTTCAGAATTCTTTGTTAAGTTTTCATGAAGTTTCAGAGCCTAACGGAGGCTTGATTCGGAGGCTCCGTGAAAAACAAAAAACTGGCATCACTTGATTGGTTAAACTGGACGGCATCGGGGATTTTGAGCTATAGCTAAGAGAAGGGAAGGCAGGACTTACCCGTAATATTATAACTCATAAAATGACTTATTTCATATCAAAATTTAAGCCCAGGAGGTCAATTTAATACATTTCTTAAAATTTGTAATTAATTTAGTGTTACAGACTATCACTTTAATGGCCTGCACTACGTCTGTAAACAGTCACTGGTTTTTCTCTGCACTTTTTAGTTTTAATTGTACTCAAAATATCTTTATTGCACAAAATATGAAAAAATGTGTTCACTTTTTTAACCTGTTTGCATGTTTCCTGTCTTTTTGCACACCCTAAGATCCTATTTATCACAAATGTGACATGGGAATTTATATAACAGGTGTTTGCTGTACATGAAAATAATGCACAAAGATGTCTATTTATCATGGGTTTGCGTGTGTAAAAGGGATTCGACCCCCCTAACATTGAAGCAACAAAATTTGACATCAAGTGTGAACAATTATTAATGTTTGAGAGAGCGCCTCATAAATTCTATATTCTCGAAAACATAAAAGCAGCAACCACATGGGACGCATGAAAAAAGCCCTGCCATTGTATTTGCAAATCCAACACATTGATACAATTTGAAGAGAAATGTTTTGATTAAAAACTGTTGGAGGCCAAATGTTTCACGTTGTTTACAAGTAAGTTTAAAGTAGATGTTTGTCCATATAGGTAGGAGCGCAGCTGTGTGTTCCCCAGCCACAGACTCGGCTTGACGTTTGTTATGGAAAGATACGCGACCGTTTTGTGTTGTGGGAGGTCTGCGAGTCACATTATGCAATCTGTGACTCTTTCTAATCTAAGTGACTCATATTTTTTGCCATTTCGCAGTCGATCACAGGAACAAACAAACAAAGCAAGTCACGTTGAGCCAAAAAAAAAAGAAAATGTGTTGGTTTTTGTTTCAGCTGGTGCATGAGAAGGAGCACTCTTCCACAATGAGAATTCACAAACCAGCAAAGGTATTTCCAATAACCTATTCATCCATTTTGTATTCACTTTTTGACCATTTAAGACCAAAACCGGTTCATGAAAACAACCCATTTTGAACAAAACAAGGCAATTTGTTTGTATAATGAGTCATTGAGTTAGATTAGAACAACTTTGGAGCCAGCAACACAATCAGGTTGGCATTGAGCACATGTTTTTTCTGTTTGGAACATAAGTTTGGTTTATATTTATGGAACATTATAAGACCTCAATCTACAAATGCGTATCTCTGTTACTGAATCAGTGTTTGCATGTTTTGGTGAGTGAAACCTTCAGCTAATAGAATAATCTGTGAAACAAATGAGGGATATCCAGTTGGTTTCTGTCTGAACTCTTTTGTTTTATAGACTATATCATTAAAAACCAAAATCAGAAAATATGAATAGAAAGTAGTTACATTTAGAGATGCAATATGCGATTTTATTAGCTTAGCCGTAGCACCAACTCGAAACCACTCCCCCCTCCCCTCGCCTCTCCACCAAACCAAACATCCAGCATTTTCTTTTCTTTGTCACAACAGGGAGAGTGGATTGTGAAATTGGCCTTTTCTGTTCAGCCCTTTTAGGTTTTAGAAAATCCAATAACTCAGGTGCACGCACTCGCGAGAAACAGGAAGAGGGTGAAGGGAGTAAACTAGTGCTGTCCAAAATATCGCGTTATTAACGCGTTAACGCAAATCAATATTAACGGCGTCATTTTTTTTATCGCCATTAATTTTTTTTATAATTATTAAAAAAAAAAAAAAATTTTTTTTTTTTTTTTTTTTTACTTTTTATTGCAGACAAACACATATACAGAAAAAAATAGACACAAAGAAAAGGACTAGTTAAGATACATTGTAGACAGAGATTACAAACAATATGTAGTTGGAGATACAGGGGGCCAAAGAAGAAACCCAGAAGGGCACATAGGAGGGGGGGGACATGAAGTGGGAGATGGGGGGGAGGGGTTAATAAAAAAGGCAATACAAGCAAACAGTATACAGTCATAGATATACCGAAAGTAAACTGAGAAACAGCATAGAGTATTTACATGAACAAATTTACAAAAAAATTGTTTATCATCATCATAATGACACCATGATGTTTCTATACAGTCTATGGTCTATACCCACACATACACACACACACCCACACCCATAAACACACACACTCCACACACACATTGAAGGGGCTTTTTGTTACCAATTATTTATTTTGTCATCCATTTATTGATGATTTTGCATCAAATGTTAGTGTGTAATATAACACTACACATTGTTTTCAATAAAAAAAGCAATTGCACACAGCACGCAAATGGGTGACTAATTTGCGATTAATCGCGAGTTAACTATGAAATTCATGCGATTAATCGCGATTAAATATTTTAATCGTTGGACAGCACTAGAGTAAACGCATCCCATTGGTTTATTTTTATCGGTCCACTCCAAAATATTTGCTATTCATTTTTGGAGATTATAGGCATCTGGTCAATTACATTACTATTTGAAAACACATGATAACTTGACTACTTTTTGGGTTTAGGGACGTTTTCCCGCAATATTTTTAAAAAATGCCTCTGGGAAAAACCCCAGACTGCATCTTTAAGACACACTTCATTGATCCCCATAGAGAAATGTGTCCTTTGCATTTGACCCATCCTCCAATGCCACTACAAGGCGACCTGTCAGGAGCTGTGGTCACAACAGTCCGGATGGCTTGGTCAGGACGGGAGGATTTTACTTATAGACCATGTTCTGGTTGGTTGGGGAAACTGGAGCGCCCATAGGAAACCCACTCAGATACAGGGAGAAACATGCAAAAGGTTTGTGGGGTGGAATTGAACTCGCAACCTTCTTTCTGGGAGGCAGCACTCAATCCCTCCCAGATTTCAGATGTTGTTCACTCCATTTACCAAGACTCCAATGAGTGCACGCCGCAGCTCTGTGCCATATAGTTCCCCATTATTATGATAAAGTAGGATGTTTTGTGATTAAGGGCAAGAAAATGGATGGATGGAGGATGTTTTGTGATCAAACATGAAATTTAACTTTCAAATCATTTCGCAGAATGTGAAAAACATTAAAGCATGATATTTGCACAGGTGTCTGCCGTCAAAAACTTACTTTGGAATAATCGTGTTTGCGTTCGGCTGAATATTTGGAGTCTGAATGTGTTGTCCGAAGTCTCTTGCTTCACCTCTGAGGTCACACTCTTTGGTCTCGGTGCACTCCCATTAAAACGCTCTTATCTCACTTCCTGTTTAGCTCCAGTGAAAATCCGCTGCTGCAGTCTCCTTTAAACTCAGCGACTAAAGTACGAGTACATCTACTCCTAAAAGTAAAAGTATTGAAGTCATTCCTTTAATTAAGTAAAAGGAAAGAGGAAAACACTTGGATGTATTGTAGGTAAAATGCATCTTTTGTTAAATAATTGAAGCACAACAAATGAATGAACTTAGAAGCATGGCTAACCTCAACACATGAATTGACTTAGAAGCATGGCTAAACTCATTAATTAATTCACTTAGAAGTATGGCTAATCTCAACAAATGTACTTAGAAGCATGGCTGACCTCAACACATGAATTCACGTAGAAGCATGGCTATACCAAAATTAATGTATTGGGGCAAACTTTCTCCTGCAGATTTTTTTGTCATGTTTTCATCTGGAAAAGTTTAGATACCCAGGTCTAAAAATAAGTATTAAAAGTATAAGGTTGTCATAAAAATAATTATTAAAGTAAAGTAAAGATACCAGAAAACAATACTTAAGTACTTGCTAGCTCTGCACCACTAATTGAAAAAGGCAGAATGCAATAACAAAAATATTTCATTGAGTTTGTGGAACTGCCTGCACAAATAATTCTATACAAAAATTGAAAATACACAATATTGTCCAACACTCGTGCTGCTTGTGATCTTCCCTCAGCATAAAACCTTGTTCATTTTAGTGCTGCACATGATGTTCCCAACTTTTTCCACCTTTTGATATTACAGATTGTGAGAGAATTTCCTGGATCTCAAAACTCATTCGCACTGTTCTCTGAGGGCTGATTCCTGGGAGAGAGTGGCGCCAGTGAGGGGTTAACTCCAGCAGACTCGCGCTCCTCCTCCTCCCGGTTTGACACACGTTTGGCTGAGGCCGAGCTGGAGCCAGTGAGAGGAGGGACTGCTCTCGGTGGGTCCTAGCTGCCTTTGGTGCCTCCTGGCTGGGCAGTGATTTGCTCCATGGGACTCCTGAGCTGGACGTCTGCTTCTCCGCTGTCCCCTATGGCCTGCCTTCAAGTGGAGACTCCTCCAATCTGCCGGGGCAAGTTCAAAACAGGTACTTTCACCTTAATGTATTCAGTGATGTTCAATGTGGACTTTTATTATTGTTTGTGTATTTTGTGCTGGCCAGAAAATGACAGGGCAGTGGTAGATCAACCGGCTTTAGCATCTGCTCTGCCTCAATTATTTGATGTTAAAAATACACAACTGGTTTTAAGACTAATGTAGTGATGCATAATGGATTCTGTGACTTGCCTCTTTCTAGTCATGCTCACAAACTTTGACAAACTTCATTGCTCACAAGGGAATTGCTTGTTGGTAGGCAAGTTCAAAGATATGCAAGGAATAATGTCTGGAATGTTCCTATCCATCTCCAAACCTATCCATCCCCAAGCAGGTGATTTGAAGTCTGATCTATGAAGAGGTGACCCGGCTGACTTTGATAATGTGTATTTTTCAAAGCTTTTATGAGCAATAATGACAATAAATTATACACAATTTTATTATGTTATATGCACAGTTCTTATAGTGGGACATTCCAAGCAACAACATGACAAGCCTAGATCCTTAGGGAAGTTACAACGTGACATTTTGATATTTATGTTGATAGTGCATTCGTAATAATGCCTGCTTAATATGACAGTTGATAGTCCGTTGGTCTATTATTATTATTATTTATTCATTGTGTTTGAAACTGTTTGATTCCATAATCTGTGTTGGCAAATTCAACGGTTTTAAGTGCGTTTTAAGTCTTCCGACATAACTACTGTTTTAAATCAATTAAAAATATATATTGTTATTATTATTATTATTTCTGCTGGTCTCATGCCTGGATAAAGAGGAAAGAATCTAGCAATGCCAAATATGATTCATGTAAATCACAACTTTCCATTAGCAACAACAGAAAGGGAAAAAGTTTATATGTTTGTAAGTAAGTAATATATGATTACAATTCATAAAGTGTTTCCATGCATGTTTTTTGGTACAGTTTCTTTATTATGACGTCATCTGAGAATTATCGTTGGTCTAATAATAGCTTTAACTGGCAAAGTAGTGAGTGTGTGAGCACAGGACACGCCCCCTCACTTGTGTTGAAAGCTGTAGCCAAGGAAAACATTATGCCCCTGTCTCATGTGCAAGCAAGCCGTCTCTGAGATCAAATTTAACCAGAAAAACATTGATTTTTGTGCCCATAATTTATAATTGAATTGGGGCCATTTGTAATTTTGTTGTAATGCAAACTATTTATGAATCATGGACAAACATATTCACATAAGTGGCTTCAAAATTATGTCTTGATTTTGCTAAGCAAAGAACTTTTAATGGCCTTTACAGAAAAGATTGTAGATTAGCAAAAAAGGTACAAACACATTCCTGCAATCATGCCACTGACCGATTATTTGTAAGTCCATCATAATAGTTAGGGTAACCGCAAAAGTGACATTTGCAATAACCTATAATTTACAGCAAGAAGGTCCTGGGTTTGATTCCATCTCCAGACAGAGTTTGCATGTTCTCCCGGTGTCTGGTTAGGTTACCTGCTGGTGATACGTTTATTCCTACCACTAAAAACATGTACAATCCTCCTGTATGTCAATGTCATTTCCATCAATGTGTGGAGTGAAGGGGGGGTAAATTCTCACAACAATTGTATAACACTTTTTGACTGTCTCTTTTTGACATTTATGGACATTTATCAACACATTTTTGTTTTATTTCTTGTGTTTGAACTGAATGATTCTCTTTTTTCTGAATTCAACAGTTGTCTTCCGAGATGACTACTGTTGTGATTTAGGGCTATACAAGAATACATTGAGATGAATTGAAATGTAATTGTCTGAAAAAGGCTTTATATATTCCAATATATTTCCAATTCACCACAAAAAGTGAATCTTCCTCAAAAGCAATCCTCAACAACAACATTTTTACATGTCCTATGATTGTGTTTTAATATGTGGTATGTGCCAAATGAAAAGTAAAACACAGTAAAGTCAGCTAACACGTGGATTAGTATGGGTTTTATTCCATGTAATTCTATATTAGAGATTCTAAGTAACAACTGTATCAGCTCCAGATACACTGATTTGTAATATCCCGTTTATATTTGTTTTTCTCTTGATAAATCGTATTAATCTCCACTAAACAGAGTTGTATTTGGCAGCTTTAATATTTATAATCTCAAAGTCAACGGTGTCAGCCTAAACTAACATACGCACAGTCATAACAGCATGAGAGCAAACCCCAGCAAACATATTTCAAGTATTTTTCAAATAAAAGAAATCAAATGCAGATCTAATTGGAGATCTGTAGGAGCTTGGTGTGGGATCAAAGATTACATCAGCTGCTACCTTGTGTTCATCCTGCGGGGCGATGAGCCAGGCAGGTTGCATTGTGGGAAGGTTAGCCAGGGTTCAGGTCTGACAGCTGACCCCAGAGCAACACGCTCAAATCGCTCTGCATTCTTGATGGCTTTTCTTGTTTTTGATATCAAGTTTGTTCATGTGGTGTTCAGTGTTGCCAATATTGATAGCTGCGCAAAAAATACAAACAAACACAATGCTCCAGCTTTAGTGTTGTCATAACACTACATTTCACACTCACTCAGTTTTGTTTTGTGTTTAACAAATGTTTTTCTTCTTATAATATATAAAGTAATCCATACAAAAGCACATAAACACACAATAACTAAAATAAAATCCATTCACTCTCTCATTTGCATTCATACCTATTGTGCATGTTTTTAGTGGTAGGGGAAACCGGAGCACCCGGAGGAAACCTACGCAGACACGGGGAGAACATGCAAACGCCACTCAGAAAGGCCCTGTTCCGACCGGGATTCGAACCTAGGACATTCTTGCTGAGAAGCGAGAAACTGCAATGTTATGTTACAAGGCTTTATACGTTATAAGTTATTTTGGTATATTTTATAAATGTTTCAAAAAAATGTATTCATTCATATATGATTTTTGATACCCTTCCCTACTTGTACACATTGTGACAGAAATTATGGACAATGTGTTGGACCATAAGAAGGCTGCATGCATGTATACATGAGTTTGAGTTTATTGTGTTTCTAATTGGAAACTAAAATTTTAAGGGGGCAGGTAAAGGTGCAGTAGACAGGTCCCAGTTCCTGCATACTTTTGTTACCCCACGTGTAAATGTATCCATCGTTATACAACATAGATGCTCAACATTTCCATTGAAAACTGTTTTGTTGATGAAAAACCCACCAGCTCAAGTTACTGTTCAAGAGGAAACCCTTATGCAGCATTTATGATCTACAATCATAAACACAGAGGCAAGAGGGAAATGTAACTTCCACTATAGAAAAGTGACTCAGTGCATCTTTAACTGTGTGTGATATTGTAGTGATTTCACAGACTACACATGTTTCACTACTTCACTCAGAGTCCAAACAAGCACACTGTGTCCACTGCTCCCACAGCCCTGATGCTTATGTCCCCCGACTGCCCACTGGTCCACTCTCTTCCTGCCCCCTTAACTGCCCCTAAATCCAGTGGTTCCCAGGCCTTGTTCTCACAGCTGCCCCGTTTATTTTTGCTTGTGTGACTCAGTGAGACTTGTGCAGACACAGCGTCCCTCCCTAGAGACTGGAGGGGGAGGCGCTGCTTTCCCTTAAATATTGAAGAAACGAACCAAGAAGATGCAAATGGTAATAATGAGAGTAGATTGTGTTTACAGTAATGACTCCAGTGTGATGGGGAAAAGATCAAGTATGTTGGCTGTACTTTACAATTAAGTACTTATTTCTGATGTGGGTTTTTTGGTCTGGGACTTGAGTAGTTGTTGTTGTTTTAAGTAAAGTGTATTGTTGAGGTACACGATGATGGCAATCAATTGCTTTAAGAGCTCTGTCAAATATAGAGCAGTATCATTGAATAAATTATATATCTAGACATATAATAATGTATATACACTTAAATTGGTTAATTTGTTATTATTTTATCCAATATAGTTGATAGTGAAGTGTCCAACCAAGCTCTTTGTTAAAACATGAAATCTATAAATAGTTACGTATGTTTTCAAATATATCTGGTCAGAATGACCAATCACACGACCTATCGAACGGTGGACGGCCACCACCAATCATTTGTGCACATATCTGACTCCCAGGGCTCTCCCATCACAGTACCAAATAGTACCAACCAGCCCTGCCCTGCTTAGTGTCTGAGGTCAGACAGAATAAGCCTTTCACATCCACACAGGTGTCGCCTTATTAGACACATTATGCAGCTTGTCGAGGAGAATACTGTGGTTGTGTTTTCAACCAATCCATTTTGATATAGCACCGACCGATGCAATTTAGGCAGTTTAACCAATGTCGGTTTAACCAATTACTTTGGTTGGCTATCAACCATCTGATTGGTATTCTTTTGACCTATACATTATACAACCAATATTGTCCTAACAACTTAGATAAGATAAGATAAGATAAGATAGACTTTATTGATCTCACACAGGAGAAATGTACATGTCACATCTGGCATGGATAGAAAGATTGTGCAAAAGAAAGAAATGTGCGAACATGTTAAATTCAGGATATATTATATACAATAAAAAGTGGCAATTAAAAAGTGTCAATCAAAGAAACAGTGGCAATAGTAGTGCAGGTTTTTCTTTTAGTCCTAGTGCAAGTGACTTAAAGTGACTTATTGTACAGTCTGACAGAGGTGGGGATAAAGGCCCTGCGGTAGCGCTCCTTCCTGCACTGAGGGTGCCTCACTTCTCCACTGAAGGAGCTCCTCAGCTCCTCTACAGTCCTGTGCAGTGGGTGGGAGGTGTTGTCTATGATGGAGGTGACTAGCACCCTCCTGTCCCTCACCTCCTCCACAGAGTAAATGCGAGTATCTTTTTCGACCAATGTGTTTTTAGGGTGTGTTTGGCGGGCCTGTTTTGGCCCCCCGGCCACAGGGGTATAGACCTAATGTGTATAATGTCACAATCATAATTGGTGAGAACAATTTCACAATTTAAACACTTCTAGTTATTATCAATCAATTGGTTATTTCCATAGCAAATATCCAGAACAATCAATACCACCAATAAATGCAGAGATTTTGAACCACTCGACACATTTGTATCTAAATTACAAGAAGAAGCTATTGTGCCAGTTGGTCTTATGTATTTGATGCATTTTTACTTTTATGCGTAATGCATGGTACAAGTTTAGTTATTTATGATTTTGACATCATCTTGGCCTGGAAATTCAAGCCATTTCCAAGGAACAAGTAATGTTGTAATGTTGGCGCATTACAGATTATTAGTAGATGATCTACTTACTCAGAAGAAAGAGATGCGACTACAAAAATAATAATAAGGCTTGTTGATTTCATCCTATTCTATGATATGGACATTACGTCATTACAGATACACAGATACTTTGATATTTGATACGCGGCCGAACAATAAAACTGATTTAGTGCTAAAGTGTGTATGCAAACTTGGACCACTCTTGTGCCTGTGGTGTGAACATTGCCAAAGCTGCACCTCATTTATCAGCGAGGCCTTCGGTTCTAATCCTTGTTTTCGTCTTGAATCATGTCCGCGCTGCTTTGTTTATAGATGTTTTAACTCCAGTCCGGCTGTAGTTTATATTGACCAGAGGAGGCTGTACGTGTGGCCTCAACTTTGATGTTCAGCTATAACTTATCAGCTGCAACTGTCCTGAGCCAGACATTGTACTGAGCAGACATGCGTCACTGACCTATCATCAGACTCTGGGCTTTCCATAATCTGCTTCTTTTTTTTTGAGAGAGCGTGACTCAGGATTGATAATTATTCGCTTTGTTTATTGTAATTGAGGTTTTGATTGAATTTATATTTTCTATTTGAGGTCAACACAGAATCATAATGTGACTCGGGTGTGGTAATCTGCACTGGGTTTATGGGAGATTTCTTCAATGAAACCATAATCTATACATTTTTAGTGAAACATTATTATTATCATATTTACAAAAATTGACACACTGAGCAGAGTGTCAATTGTTGTTCCCTTTGTTTGGCCACCTTTGTCAAATATTTTCAAATGGAAAACGTAACAATTATAACATTTGTATACATTATAAAAAATATGTGACATGAACATTAGCTGATTCTGTTTTTTTTTCGTAACAATCGTTTTTACAATCGTAACTAATCTATAATGTTATTTAGAGGGAATGTCATTTTCTCTGAATTTTTCAGTTCAAGAATGCTCCCTCCTCCTGCTTCCTGAACTACAAAATAAATTCAAATTCTTTGTTTTTTGGACGAGCCTTCTCCCCGTAGCTAGTGGTAGTTTTTCCAAGACAAGTGACTGTATTACTTTTTTCCCATATTTTCCCATTTTTTCCCATAATTTAAACCTTAGTGCAGGGCCAGGTGGTCAAATTATTTGAAAAAATAAATACTTTTGAAGTTACTGACATCCCCTTTAAATCCATGATTGGAACCAGCCCAGAAACCTCATTGGCAGCAATATATAATCTACTGCTTTGCCTGAAGACATTCCACATTTGAAACATTTCTACTAAGTGTCACAGGCGAAGATTCTATTTGTGGATTGCCAGCTAGAATTTGGGTTTCTAAGCAGTGAAATCAAGTTCATTGAAATCTAAAAATGCTTCGGGCCATCCATTGATCATATATCTATTTCTTATTCCCTACTTAATGAATAAACGGTGCTGTACGCGTCAATCATTTGCATCACAATCTTTAATCTAAAAATCAAAGAATTTAGATTATAGCGGCATTTGAAAGCTCTGGAGCGTTTTATACTAATAATACCCTTGGCAATGATGTAACGGCCTCATCTTTGCCAACATTTTGAGGTTCACTCCTTTGCTGATGAGAGATTCTTCCTTTTGCCTTCAACTCTTGATGAGCAGTTTTCAGCCGCACTGTCACAGGCCACAGATTGTCCTGTAAGAACCGCTCAAAACTCCGCCGTCTCCACTTGTGAGCTTATGTCAGGTATGTGCCGAGGTCTTTGCTCCGTCAGGAATGTTTTGGTTTCGCCGCTGACACACTCTTCGCTCTCCCCCCTCTCACTGTCCTTAAGCAAACAGGGGAAGGTGACGGGCCGCGCCGATGAGCCGTGCATTAGCAATCCGAGGTGGTCACTGCGGCCTGACGTTAGCTCCATGATTAAACAGGTGCTCAGAATGATGACAAGTTATATGGCCATTGTTGTAGAGATTAACAATTTAAAACAAACTGTTAATCTCTATAACAATATGTTTTGAATTTTTATAGAGATTAAAAGCCAGTCTAAATAAAACACATTTATTGAGACATTTTTGATTGCATGGATGTTTTAATGGATTTCATGTTATTTTATTGAAAAGCACTTTGGTCACCTTGAGTGTTGTGAAGGGCTCAATGAATAAAAAATGATTGATTGATTGAATTGTCTCAAGAAGGTTTCCTGAAAGAAGGTTAAAAAAAAACATTTTATAGAATAAGTAAACATCAACTTTTTTTCGTTGTACTGACAACAGAAACAACTCAAATTACCCTGATTAGAAGTTTCCATCCCCCAGTTCTCAATAGCATGTGTTGCTCCTAGTCTTTTGTGGTAGTTGTGGATGAGGTTCTGTATCCCCTCTATTGGTAAAGCTGCCCATTCTTCTTAGCAGGAAGCTTAAATTCCTGTAAATTCCTTGGCTGCCTTGCATGAACTGCTCATTTGAGAACCCCACATGGCAATATATGACCTCACATAACCACTAACAATGAATGAACAATTGCGCTATAATTCATAAAGTCTGAATTTTAGCCACATACAATAGAACAATCTGCCTGGAGGGGGAACACTCTGGAGCACAACTGTATATTTGCTTTTAATGATAAAGTTTCCCCAGGTGCAGGAGCGACAGGTTGCCCTTGTGGTGTTGAATAATTGGGTCAAATGCAGAGGACAGATTTCCCCACTGGGACAATAAAGTTAATTGTTAACACATTTTTCTCTGGTTTTGTGCTGGTTCCAAATTAAGGTGTGTTATACTGATACACGGTTGATGATTTGCAAACATTCCAAGAAGGAAGAGGCCAAAATGCTATTTTCATATGATTAACTGCTTGGTTACACTCAAGTATAGCAACCATTGAAATATTGGAGAGAATAGTCCCATTGCTCAACCAATTTATACTTGAACAAAAAGAAAGAAAAACACTGGCCTATTTATTATAGCTTGTGGGTTGGCAACAAAAGCATTTAAGTAAAGGTCAAGTAATCTTTCACATGACATCATTACCATTTGTCTTTGTTGTGGCAAGTGTGACACTAAGACTCAAAATAAAAATATAATACTTGCTGTTGGTGTTTCTAGCCCCGAAAGGCCCAGCTGTTTTTCATGAGCAGATCTGCAGCCTGGAGAGAGTGCGGGTGAGACTGAAGCTGTATCATCAACAAAACACTGATCATGACTGTGTTTACTCAAGAATGAATGACTTTTTATTGCAGACAGGGACTTTCCTGAAGCATAAACTGTGCCGTCGACCTGAGCGCTCAGAGTTGGTCCGGATGCACATCCTCCAAGGTAACAAGCCCTGCTGTAACTGTAACTGTCATTGTCTTATCATTCTTCAAAGCCCAGACTTATCTGAACCCTAACTCTGCCTTTTGGCAGAATGCCGCCGGTAGTTATCTTTAGTTCAAGATGTGATAAAGCTGAAATCTCAGATGAATAAAGTAGATTGTATCCAGTAAAATAAAGATCAATTTTATAACATGTGTTATAGAGTACAGTATTTGAAATTAGGTTATTAAGTGTTGTTTGGGTTATTATGTGTTGTTCCCTTCTCAAAAAGAGACCTGGAGTTGTTTTTAGATCTATCCATGGTATTATCAGGAACTTCTGGTACAAACATGTAACTGCTCTGAAGTCTAGGAGCTCCTGTCTCAGTCCAGTAATAGTATGTTAGTATGTAGGGGCAGTCTCTGTCTTTTATTTCAAAAGTATAAAGCAAAAGTTTTGGAAATGTCTCAAGTTAAATTAGATTCTTTACAATCACATGTCTGCTCCCACTTCCCGCAGGTGGGAGCATAAGGAGTTACAGACAGAAAGACTTTTTTTTCCTTCAAATTGTGTCATCATATTTTCTACTTAAGATACTATTTCACGTTCTAAACGCTAAAATGGAATAGTCTCATTATCACTAAATACACATTATCACTTTCACGACCAAAAATAATGCATAATATTTCTCTTTGCAACAGTATTTGTATGACATTATGATGTCTGTTCCCAGAGACACAGGCGGACTCCTCGCTGCAGGCTGCACAGCTGATGCTGAAGAGAGCTCGTCTCGCTGACTCTCTGAAGGAGAAGCTCTCGCAGCGACCGGGCCCCATGGAGCTGGTGGAGAAGAACATCCTGCCTGTACAAGCAGAGGACTCACAGCCTGTGAATGGTACTTTTTTTAAATTTTTTAAACAACTTTAGGTTTTGCACTACACCGTTTGAATATATGGTTTTCCCCTAAAGAAATATTCACACCTAATGTCATTTTCACTGACTGGTTCTTTATATTCTTCTTTATATAACACATTTATATTTTCTGTATTTATTCAAATCTGTGGATTTTGATATTTTCTTGATCTTAAAGCTGGGGTACCTAATTTTCAACCAATGCAATGTTTTTTGTGAATCCGCTCTCAGCCCAAAGCGTCAAATAGTGACTCACAGGGGTCTTCCTCAAAAGAATGCAAAAGATTTTTGTTTTTGTTTTATAAAATTAAGAAATCTCAAAGATACTTGTTCTTTGATGCTACAGTTAGAGATTTTGTTTTATTATTAGTATAGCTATTGTTCACTGATCATGTGCTGTGTGCTCCTCTTTCCTACTGTTCTATAACTTGTGATGCAACACTGAAACTCTGATCGTTTTTTCCCAACATTATATTTTACAAGACTATCTGTTGGGCCAAACAACAGCATTCATGATAAAAAAAAGTTAGGTAACCCAGCTTTAATGACGTATTATGTTTAGGCGATGAAATGAGCAGCATCCAGACCCCAGACGCATACAGCTTTGACGAGGACAGCAGCGATGGCTCGTCTCCAGGAAGCCAAAGGTCTGACAGCTCCAGTTCCTCAAGAGAAAGTGGAGAGAAAGAAATCCTGCTCTCGCCCACCTGTAACTCCCTCACTCAGGTAGAATCAGGATTGTATATTCATTAAATTGTCAGAATGGGTTTAATAACGACTTGTGTCTTCTTTTGCAGTCTTCACCCAAACAGACAGCCGAGGTTACTACAGCTGCTCCAAGAACTCCATTGGTTCATACTGCCACGCCCGGTCCAGTGCTGGTCAAGGTAACTCTAATGAAACTATTTATTTACAACGTATTTTTTATTTGTGCTTATTTTTCATTTTCTTCTTGATGATTTAAAAAAAAAAAGATAGAATTATTTCAATCTGGAAAAGTTATTCATTCTCTGCAGAAAGTGCCTTATGTAACTTACTGTTGACGAAAGATGTCTTTGCCTGTAATATTTTGCTGTTAAAGCTGGAGTACCTAATTATGAAAGCAACCAGATAAATCCATGTAACTAGTTTCTACCTCTCAAAACTGTTTGGTTCTTTCACGAGTATGTTTGTCCGTCAAATCTTTAGATCAGCCAGTCACCTCTCAGTATGTAAAATGTCAAAAGCTGTGTTCCAATTTGTTTCTTTTACAAGACTCTTTTAGGCTAAGGCTCACTCCACACTAAACTGTATCAATGTGTTACATTTTGGTCAATGACACAAAAAAGTCCCATAATGTCCACTGAATGTTCACAGACCCACTCTTGTTTTGCCCCAGCTTGTTTGCCCAGTGAAAGGGGCACTACTTACAGTAAACACAGATTTCTCGATTTGTTCATGCCCGTATTATTAACAGCGCTCTAAGACAGCTGTTTTGAACGTAACAAAAGTGGACATGATTGTTACGTCCAAAACGCCTAGTTTGTCCGCAGTTATTGTATACTATTTTTTTGTATAATGTAAAATCTATAATTACATATTGATTATAGTTATATCTCCAACCATTAACCATGAAATAGTCTTCTCTGTCCTGTTCATTCTTCCATTCACAAAGCCTCCATGTCCTAAATGTAACAATTATGTCCCCAAAGTTCAACAAAAATGTTTTGAAAGGCATACATTTTTCTTGAAATAGTTTTAGAAAATGTTTAGTTCATACATTTACACATGTTATTGTCGCTTGAACTTAGATCAAGCAATGGTGCAGTTTAGTGTGGAGTCAAAAAAGTTAGGTACTCCAACTTTAATTATAGGGCCATACGCAAAAGCCAGCCAACTCATTTGTAATCAATTGTAACAATACAAATCAAAAGCAAATGTGGCAATACGGAGCGGAAATACATAACCAGCAACGCCAGGGCATATGATACCCAAAAATGTCCCCAATTTGTACTCGGATCTAAGGCACACAGGTAAGCTTAAATTGACTGGACAGAGGCAGAAGTTAAACGATACTCGGTTAGTTTTTAATGGAGCAACTCTTGGTAATAAATAGGTTCTGTTACTGTACATCAGTTCTTTGTTTCCAGTTATCTTGATTCCGCAGGGCGCACGTCTGCACACTGACCACAGTCTCTCGGTCATTGTCCATAGTTAAGCAGCATCATAGTTCTTAAAAACAGACGACTCGTCTGCAGATTTCGTCCAAACAAGAAGAAGGGGAGGCGGGCACGCCGCCAGCACCCAGAAAGCAAAGTGTAGCGTTCCCCGCACCATACCGAGACCCCGAGCCTCTGACCATGCTCAGCTATGCGGTAGCCGGGCCAACACGCACAATGCAGCGACGCAGTAAAGTTGGGCACCACCCAGTTGCTGGCCTTAAGCCTCAGCCGCCGGCTTGACGCCCCGACACGACCCATAGCAACCTCCCAACTAGCCTGCCTCGCTCCGAGCCCCGTGCAGCGGATGTGACGTTGGATAGAGGAGAGGCAAGGTAGCGCAATTGACAGGTTTTTATACTGCGCCCCCTACTTTCACTAGGGAGCTTATGCCAGCTCACTACATTTGCCCCCCCTTTCTTTATCGCCGTCCCGGTGATGATAAAAACAATTTGCAGTCTACGCGCTTATCCTGGGCGCCACTGACAACGGAGTGATGCCCTGAAGGCCCCCCACCCCAGGCGTTACACCCAGTACGAAGCGAGTGCACCGATCATGACAGTACAGTGCTTGGTGCTGTCCCCACTCCAACACCACACCGCCCATAACCATACCTCCCCTTCTAGACACTTAGGACTCACGACGCCGCAACAGTGAAACGATTTTCCGCCATGTACTGTAGTAGACCCCCCCTGGACTGCCACCTTAACGTGGTGGGGGAGTTTGAGTACTCGGATGATCCTGGGAGCTATGCTGTCTGGGGCTTCATGCCCCTGGTAGGGCCTCCCATGGCAGACAGGTCTCAGGTGACGAGTCAGACAAAGAGCAGTCCAGAAGACACCATGGACAGCACAGAAATGAAAACAGTGACGTCGCCCGGCATGGCGCAGCCGGGGCCCCACCCTGGAGCCAGGCCTGGGGTCGGGGCCCGTATGCGAGCGCCTGGTGGCCGGGCCTTAGCCCACGGGGCCCGGCCGGGCTCAGCCCGAAGGGATGACGTGGGCAGTCCCTCCTGTGGGCCCACCACCTGCAGAGGGGTCCGTGGTGAAGCGGTGCTGAGAGGACTGGGCGGCAGTCGAAGGCGGAGACCTCGGCGACCCAGTCCGCACACACAACATCTGGCTCTTGGGACGTGGAACGTCACCTCACTGGGGGGGAAGGAGCCCGAGCTCGTGGGGGAGGTTGAGCGATACCGACTAGAGATAGTCGGCCTCACCTCCACACACAGCTTGGGCTCTGGAACCCAACTCCTTGAGAGGGGTTGGACGCTCCACTTTTCTGGAGTTTCCCGCGGGGAGAGGCGGCGAGCTGGGGTGGCCATTCTCATTGCCCCCCATCTCAGCCGCCACGTGTTGGAGTTCTCCCCGGTGAATGAGAGGGTCGCGTGCCTCCGGGTGGGGGACAAGTCTCTCACTGTTGTGACGGCCTACGGGCCTAACGGCAGTGTAGAGTACCCGGCCTTCTTGGAGTCCTTGGGAGGGGTACTGGACGGTGCACCGTCCGGGGACTCCGTTATTCTCCTGGGGGACTTCAACGCCCATGTGGGAAACGCCAGTGACACTTGGAGAGGGGTGATCGGGAAGAGCGGCCCCCCTGATCTGAACCCGAGCGGTGTTCAGTTGTTGGACTTCTGTGCCAGTCGCGGTTTGTCCATCACGAACACCATGTTCGAGCACAAGGGTGTCCACCAGTGCACGTGGCACCAGGACACCCTAGGCCGGAGGTCGATGATCGACTTTGTTGTCGTATCATCTGACCTTCGACCGCGTGTCTCGGACACTCGGGTAAAGAGAGGGGCGGAGCTGTCAACCGATCATCACCTGGTCGTGAGTTGGATCCGCTGGCAGGGGAAGAAGCCGGTCAGACCTGGCAGACCCAAGCGTATAGTGAGGGTCTGCTGGGAACGTCTCGCTGAGCCCCCTGTCAGACGGACTTTCAACTCACACCTCCGGGAGAGTTTCTCCCAGGTCCCGGCGGAGGAGGGGGACATGGAGTCCGAGTGGACCATGTTCTCTGCCTCAATCGCAGATGCGGCGGCTCGTAGCTGTGGTCGCAAGGTCTCTGGTGCTGGTCCCGGCGGCAACCCCCGAACCCGGTGGTGGACACCGGCAGTAAGGGATGCTGTCAGGCTGAAGAAGGAGTCCTATCGAGCCATGATGGTTTCGGGGGACTCCTGAGGCAGCTGTCCAGTACCGGCAGGCCAAGCGTGCCGCGGCCCGGGCTGTTGCAGAGGCAAAAACCCGGGACTGGGAGGAGTTCGGAGAGTCCATGGAGCATGACTATCGGTCGGCCTCGAAGAGATTCTGGCAAACCATCCGACGCCTCAGGAGGGGGAAGCAGTTCTTTGCCAACACCATGTACGGTGCGTGTGGAGAGCTGCTGACCTCGACTGGGGATATTGTCGGGCGGTGGAAGGAATACTTTGAGGTTCTCCTCAATCCCCCCGTCACGTCCTCCGTTACAGAGGCAGAGGCTGAGGATGTTGGGGCGGGTACATCCATCTCCCTGGCTGAGGTCACCAAGGTGGTTGGTAGCCTCCATGGTGGCAAGGCTCCGGGTGTGGATGAGATCCGCCCTGACTATCTAAAGTCTCTGGATGTTGTAGGACTGTCTTGGCTGACACGTCTCTGCAACATCGCGTGGCGATCGGGGGCAGTGCCAATGGAGTGGCAGACCGGGGTGGTGGTCCCTCTCTACAAGATGGGGGACCGGAGGGTGTGTTCCAATTATCGTGGGATCACACTCCTCAGCCTCCCCGGTAAGGTCTACTCCAAGGTACTGGAGAGGAGGCTACGGCCGATGGTCGAATCTCGGATTCAGGAGGAGCAGTGTGGTTTTCGTCCCGGTCGCGGAACACTGGACCAGCTCTATACTCTCCATCGGATACTCGAGGGTTCATGGGAGTTCGCCCAACCTGTCCACATGTGCTTTGTGGATTTGGAGAAGGCGTTCGACTGTGTTCCCCGGGGTGTCCTTTGGGGGGTTCTCCGGGAGTACGGGGTCGGAGGTCCTCTGCTGAGGGCCATCCGATCCCTGTATGACCGGAGCCAGAGCTGTGTTCGCATTGCCGGCAGTAAGTCAGACCTGTTCCCGGTGAATGTTGGCCTCCGACAGGGCTGCCCTTTGTCACCGGTTCTGTTCACTGTATTTATGGACAGAATATCTAGGCGCAGCCAGGGGTCGGAGGGGGTCCGGTTCGGAGACCACAGGATTTCATCTCTGCTGTTTGCGGACGATGTTGACCTGCAGCATGCACTGGGGCGGTTTGCAGCCGAGTGTGAAGCGGCTGGGATGAGAATCAGCACCTCCAAATCCGAGGCCATAGTGCTCGACCGGAAAAAGGTGCCTTGCCCTCTGCAGGTGGGTGGAGAGGTCCTTCCTCAAGTGGAGGAGTTCAAGTATCTCGGGGTCTTGTTCACGAGTGAGGGAAGAATGGAGCGTGAGATTGACAGGCGGATCGGTGCAGCGTGCGCAGTTATGCGGTCGCTGTATCGGACCGTTGTGGTGAAGAGGGAGCTGAGCCGAAAGGCAAAGCTCTCGATTTACCGGTTAATCTTCGTTCCCTCCCTCACCTATGGTCATGAGCTTTGGGTAATGACCGAAAGAACGAGATCGCGGATACAAGCGGTCGAAATGAGCTTCCTCCGCAGAGTGGCTGGGCGCTCCCTTAGAGATAGGGTGAGGAGCTCAGTCACACGGGAGGAGCTCGGAGTAGAGCCGCTGCTTCTCCACGTCGAGAGGAACCAGTTGAGGTGGCTCGGGCATCTGTTCCGGATGCCTCCTGGACGCCTCCCTGGGGAGGTGTTCCGGGCACGTCCCACCGGGAGGAGGCCCCGCGGAAGACCTAGGACACGCTGGAGGGACTATGTCTCTCAGCTGGCCTGGGAACGCCTTGGGGTCCCCCCGGATGAGCTGGAGGAAGTGTGTGTGGATAGGGAAGTCTGGGCGTCTCTGCTTAGACTGCTGCCCCCGCGACCCGGCAACGGATAAAGCGGAAGAAAATGGATGGATGGATGGATGGATGGATGTAGTAGACTATCCTCGCTCAACAGATTTGCTTAAACGACAAAACACAAGAAAATAAAACACTATAGCTGCTATGATGGTCATTCATTCTTGTTAAACACATTCACAGGTGGTGCTTAAGCATATCACACCTAGGCCATGTCACAGTTGCAGGAGCACACTAGCACATGGCATCATCATTACATGTGTCACATTATGTCCCACGTCCTAAAACATCTATATGATACAGCACACAACACTACATGCAAATACACACTGTACAATAAAATAAAACACACAGGACAAGGTTTGACATGCTCTCCATGTACCTGATAAAGCAGAGTAGCCAGAGTGTGACCGCAGACCTTCTAGGACCACGTTGGAATAGCCTACCACCCAAATTGATACATTACTACACATTTAATTCAGAACTTCTGCCAATGTCCTTATGCAATTAATCCTGCCAGCGGACGCCAAATGTGGCAATACGGAGCGGAAATACATAACCAGCAACGCCAGGGCATATGATACCCAAAAATGTCCCCAATTTGTACTCGGATCTAAGGCACACAGGTAAGCTTAAATTGACTGGACAGAGGCAGAAGTTAAACAATACTCGGTTAGTTTTTAATGGAGCAACTCTTGGTAATAAATAGGTTCTGTTACTGTACATCAGGTCTTTGTTTCCAGTTATCTTGATTCCGCAGGGCGCACGTCTGCACACTGACCACAGTCTCTCGGTCATTGTCCATAGTTAAGCAGCATCATAGTTCTTAAAAACAGACGACTCGTCTGCAGATTTCGTCCAAACAAGAAGAAGGGGAGGCGGGCACGCCGCCAGCACCCAGAAAGCAAAGTGTAGCGTTCCCCGCACCATACCGAGACCCCGAGCCTCTGACCATGCTCAGCTATGCGGTAGCCGGGCCAACACGCACAATGCAGCGACGCAGTAAAGTTGGGCACCACCCAGTTGCTGGCCTTAAGCCTCAGCCGCCGGCTTGACGCCCCGACACGACCCATAGCAACCTCCCAACTAGCCTGCCTCGCTCCGAGCCCCGTGCGGCGGATGTGACGTTGGATAGAGGAGAGGCAAGGTAGCGCAATTGACAGGCTTTTATACTGCGCCCCCTACTTTCACTAGGGAGCTTATGCCAGCTCACTACACAAAGTTTACATGCCAGAAAGGTTACATAATGCACCTTTAAATTAAAAATACCTGAGCTGAACCATGACATAATGCAGAGAATATCATCCATTTCAACATAGATCATGTTCTCCACCACATCAAACTTTTACAACCTCAAATGCGGTAATGATTTTTCTCTTTTGTGTCATGGCGTGAGTGTCCGCGTACATCTGGCTTGGCATTAACCCCATCGCCCCAAACTGCAACGCAATGTGTGTTTGCTTTGGGAAAAGTACCGCGACGTGTCATGTCAAAGATGCACGGCCTGTGTTCTGTCATACTTACAGCCACGTCGTCTTTTCGAGGGGTCACCGTTCTCGGCTGAGTTCAAAGACAGCAGGGATTTTGAGTGCTCGTTGTAAACTTTGTGCCAGGCCGAGTTTGTCTTCAATTAGGCTCGAATGACAGGCTGCATAAAACCTAAGCCAGGAATCAAAGGGCTGGAGAGTGGTCTGGGCATTTATCAGAGCGCCGCTATCCTCCCTGGAGTATGAGAGCAAGATAAATTGGATGTTTGAGCTTCGGGTTAGTCTACCTCAGTCCCAGCTTTCATCACTGCTGCATGACGTGTTAATATGCCAAGCCCTTTCCATCTGTATCCTGCAATCTCAGGTGTTAAAAGAAAAATGGTTTCCTGATCCAGCCGTGTCCTGCCTGTAATGAGCATGTCGTCTCAAGTTCATCCATGGCCGTCGCTCGCTTCGAAGTTGTCTAGGGAATAATGGTCCATCAGAAATTCAAGACTTCAAATCATTTCGGTTTCCCTTATGAACTTTTTTCCGATACATTTAGATAGTTTTCCGTTATTGCAGTCTTCTTTAGCTACGGATGAAAGTCTAGATATGCACCTTTTTCCAGTATGTGCGTCACAAAATGGAGACCAGTTTCCTGATCCAGCAAAGTCCAGTCTGTAATGTCAACTTCAGCCATAGCCGTCATCTGCTTCATATTTGTCCTGTAAATATGTGTACTGTTCCCTCACTAGTGACAGAATTTAATACATTGAATTGCCTTCATGATTTTTTTTTATTTTTATGAATTTGACATTACTGTACGTTTTATGTATGTTCTGTTATGTACAAGCTAATCTATTTTTCTCAAGCCAAGACAAGGCAAGTTTATTTATACTCACAATTCACACACAAGGCAACTCAAAGTGCTGAACAAGACAACAAAAGCAATAAAGTCATAAATAATCACAGTACATTAAAAAGAAAGATAAAAATATAAAATCCCTCAGTTTTATGCACAGATGAACCTAGTTTCAAACATTGTCAGAGAGGAGGCCTGCCTCACATTTTCAGTAAGATTGTTCCAGATTTTTCTCTCTACATCTATATCAGTGGATTTTGTCTTTTCTTCTATACTTTTGTTCCATGGCTGTAGACAAACTAGAGCTGGGAGTGCTCGTCCAGACCTCAGTTTGTTGTTTACATAACAGTAGAAGAGCCTTAAGAGTACAAAGTGCTCTTCAAGGTCCTTCAGGCAAAGCATTGAGTGTGGACAAGAGGAAAAGGTGGACGTTTATGTAAAAGATAAAACGTTTCCTAATAAGATACAACTTGTTTTATTTATGAAACAAGAAATGTAGGTACCCCAGCTTTAAAATGCCATATATGTGGTATATATGGAAATGTATGTTTTATCTAAAAGAAGATGCGGAGAAGCAATTATCAAATTTAATGATGTATCGCTGTTTAATGGTTATTTCCTCATCATTAGCTTACTCAGTGGTTGTATTTTGGTTGACTTCTGCATGTTAAATGATAATAGAGTGAACAAAATGTAAAACCATGAGTTATTTTATACCCGAAAAGGTACTACTATGTCTCCTCGATGTGTTTTAGGCTCTTTTCAATTAGCTGTCACTTACAAGCTCACAATATCCTGGTATTAGGCTCGCCATCACCATGTTTTAACGTCTATGTCTTCTGCAGCAGAGCCTGTCCCGAGCCACAGGTGAAAAAGGTCGCAGTAAAAAGAGCAGAGATCCGCGGCCGCGTGTGAAGAAGCTGAAGTATCACCAGTACATTCCTCCGCATCAGAAACAAGAGCAGGACGTTCCCATGGACTCTGCGTACGCTCGCCTCCTTCAGCAACAGCAGCAGTTTCTACAGCTCCAGATTCTCAGCCAGCAGCAGTTCGGCTATAACCCTGTCCAAACACCATCTCTCTGGTGAGACCTCACTTTTAATGACTGTGTGGATAAGATTTGTTTTCTTTGGGGTTTTTGAGATTTGTCCATCGATCGACTACATTTTCATTAAAAGGATCACAATGACGGGAGATGATCCACAAGTGTGTGATTAAAAAGGGGAAAGCATGTAGGACTTTCTTTTATGAATTCATTTTTTCATGATAAACAAGTTAGATAACTAAATAAAAAACTGATTTTACTGATTACACACGATAGTTATTTAAAGAAGGCATACAATATTATCCAGGTCTCAGTTATGTTCCCTCATCAAGAACAGACCTGAAGTGGTTTTTAGATCCGTCCGTGCTAATATCAGGAACTTCTGACACAAACATGTAGCTCCGCCCCTTCTGTCTCAAAGCTCCTTTCTCAGTCAAGCGATGACTTCACACTCAGAATAGTTCTCTGCCTTTTTAAAACAAAATTATTCTCCCTAGATTAGTAGGGCTGCACCGGTACCGATACTGGTTTGTATCAGTACTAGCTTGTACTTGTACTCATACCATAGGACCCAATGCTGGCAACCAATACCCAAAAGTCACAAGGTGGGTCCAAAACAAACACGATTAACCAGAAATTTGATCAAACATCTGAAAACTCACCACCACACCGAGTATAATACCTTTGCTAGCACCGTTAAAACTATTGCTAACATATATAATTGAATTCCCAGGGATAATTACATTGCAGTACTCGTATCGGTATTTGGTATCGGCAAGTAGTACTCAGATACTCATACTTGAATCCGTTTTGATAAAAGTGGTATCAGTGCATCCCTATAAATTAGTGTTGGCAAAATCTCAGGAGAAAGACACACTTTACAGAACAGTGGTTGTATTGTATCCCTCTGGTGGTAGCATTAGGAGATATACATAGAGAGCTGTGTTTATCCTTGTCACATCTGTCACCATATATTTCATACTCAAGATAAATCACATTTTAAATTATTAAATGACAAACTAAAACATTTATTTATCATTTTCAAAGGCCAAAATTAACACTTTTGTTTTATTATTTAAGTCTACAAAGCTCTCATCCGATGTCAGAATGGGCCTCGCGTCACAAGTCTCTGCTTTGGGTTGCCATATTCTACAAAAATAAAACATTCAGAAATTAATTTAAAATGACCAGCATCCAATTGTAATGGTTCTGAGACGTGGCCTTTCTGTGTTGATGATAAAAACGAATGTGTTCTTTTATATAGTGGTTAATACATTGGCAGCAGTGTGTAGTAATTATCGTGTCTTGATCTTTTAAAATACCTTTTTCAAGTCTCATAAAAACATCTCATAAAAACCCACAAAGCAGCTCACATTTCCCTTTAGTTGAGATGTGATCTTATTCAGTCGTGTCAAGTAAATACACACGGATTCTAGTTTAGTAACACCCGGTTTAGCTTGGAGACAAGACCCCAGCTGCTGTGTGTCTCAAATACTCCACATTTCCTGCTCCCTACACAGAAGTTTACTGTGATTAATGGACAATAGTTCCTTAAATTCGCTTTCCTCCCTTTTTTTTCAGTCAGACGTCTGAAGTGCAGAGCAGCGGGTGCAATGGAAACAGTTCATCTTTAAACCTTCTGCCAAATCCCACTGATCACAGGTCGGAGCTACCAGCCAATCTGGAGGACATGAAGGTGACGTCTTGTTATATTCAGACGCTTTCAATTTGGATCTTACACGGAATTGAAAAAGGTCATTTGAATATTATGGAATCTGTCTCTAAATGCCTGCTTAAATAGTACAGATATTTACCGTACCTCCTTCCTTCTGTCAGAAATAGTTGAATATTTTCTGCTTTTAATATTATTCCAACAATTGAAGCTGGGTTATATAGCTTTCAAACCAAACAAAATTTAACCATCCATATCTTCATAGTTCCTGTTTTTCACATGTATGCATTTTTGGCCTCTGTCACGTCTTTAGATCAGCTTTTTCAGATAGAAAAGTGAAATAGGGACGACTACCCTCACTCAGCCAATCAGCTCTCAGCTCTCAGCCCAAAGCATCAGATATTGCCTCCCAGGGCTCATTCTTATGTATTTTTTTAAGTGTTAATCTATGAATACATATTTCAAGGAACGTCAGTTTTTCTTTTCCTTTTTTTAATTGGTCACATCATCACAGTCTGCCAAAACAATCAGGCGACATCACTGGACTTTAATGCCTTCTACGGATTGAACACACACAAACTATTTGGTGATGTCACGATGCTAAAGTCGCAACTGCAAAACAAAAAAAGGAAATAGCAGCAATTCCAGTCATGTCTTCCCGTTGACATCAGTGAAGGATGGCCAATGCAAAGGTTTATGAGAAGAAAAACAGTTAGGTATCTCAGCTTTAAAACACACAAATGTATTACAGAAGAGTAAACAATTACGGCTTTTCCGTGAGTACCAACCGGAGATCCTTTATTCATCCCACAGTGGGGAAATTTCAGTGTCACCAGTTAAAGAACAGTAGGAATAAATAGCACACAAGACAAGATAAATGAACAATTACTCTAAATACAATAAAATAAAAATCTCTCCAGCATGAAGAAGAAACAAGTGTAAAATCTACATCTTTAGCATACAAACAACTCTGACTTTAGCATAATAAAAAAGTGTGAAATCTATACTTTTGGCAAAACAAGAAGCAAGCATAAGGTACAGTGCTTTGCAAAAGCCACATTTCAGGCTTCAAACATAAAGATATAAAATTTTAATTTTTTGTCATGAATCTACAACAAGTGGGACACAATCGTGAAGTGGAACAAAATTTATTGGATAATTTAAACTTTTTTAACAAATAAAAAACTGAAAAGTGGGGCGTGCAATATTATTCGGCCCCTTTACTTTCAGTGCAGCAAACTCACTCCAGAAGTTCAGTGAGGATTTTTGAATGATCCAATGTTGTCCTAAATGACTGATGATGATAAATAGAATGCACCTGTGTCTAATCAAGTCTCCGTATAAATGCACCTGCTCTTTGATAGTCTCAGGGTTCTGTTTAAAGCGCAGAGAGAACCATGAATACAAAGGAACACACCAGGCAGGTCCGAGATACTGTTGTGGAGAAGTTTAAAGCCAGATTTGGATACAAAAAGATTTCCCAAGCTTTAAACATCTCAAGGAGCACTGTGCAAGCAATTATATTGAAATGGAAGGAGTTCCAGACCACTGCAAATCTACCAAGACCCGGCCGTCCCTCCAAACTTCATCTCAAACAAGGAGAAGACTGATCAGAGATGCAGCCAAGAGGCCCATGATCACTCTGGATGAACTGCAGATAACTACAGCTGAGGTGGGAGAGTCTGTCCATAGGACAACAATCAGTCGTGCACTGCACAAATCTGGCCTTTAAGGAAGAGTGGCAAGAAGAAAGCCATTTCTCAAAGATATCCATAAAACATAAAAAGTCCCGTTTAAAGTTTGCCACAAGCCACCTGGGAGACACACCAAACATGTGGAAGAAGGTGCTCTGGTCAGATGAAACCAAAATCGAACTTTTTGGCCACAATGCAAAACGATATGTTTGGCATAAAAGCAACACAGCTCATCACCCTGAACACACCATCCCCACTGTCAAACATGGTGGTGGCAGCATCATGGTTTGGGCCTGCTTTTCTTCAGCAGGGACAGGGAAGATGGCTAAAATTGATGGGAAGATGGATGGAGCCAAATACAGGACCATTCTGGAAGAAAACCTGTTGGAGTCTGCAAAAGACCTGATACTGGGACGGAGATTTATCTTCCAACAGGACAATGATCCAAAACGTAAAGCCAAATCTACAATGGAATGGTTCACAAATAGACGTATCCAGGTGTTAGAATGGCCAAGTCAAAGTCCAGACCTGAATCCAATCGAGAATCTGTGGAAAGAGCTGAAGACTGCTGTTCACAAACGCTCTCCATCCAACCTCACTGAGCTCGAGCTATTTTGCAAGGAAGAATGGGCAAGAATTCCAGTCTCTCAATGTGCTAAACTGATAGAGACATACCCCAAGCGACTTGCAGCTGTAATTGCAGCAAAAGGTGGCGCTACAAAGTATTAGCGCAAGGGGGCCGAATAATATTGCACGCCCCACTTTTCAGTTTTTTATTTGTTAAAAAAGTTTAAATTATCCAATGAATTCCGTTCCACTTCACGATTTTGTCCCACTTGTTGTTGATTCTTGACAAAACATATAATTTTCATATCTTTATGTTTGAAGCCTGAAATGTGGCGAAATGTTGAAAGGTTCAAGTACTACTTTCGCAAGGCACTGTACTGTGTATTCTAGTGCAAGTGAATAGCCAGCCAACTATATAAGTAATATATCTAAAAGTAATATATAGTTGGCTGTTTTCCACTCAACTCTGCACTGAACACTGTTTCTAAGGATTCAATGATTGTGTGATTAATATAAGATATAAATTGTTATCATTATTAAAGACTGATCCAAAACAAATCATGCTTTAATGAATTATACTTTTATATTGTCAGTAATTCCACATTTTGATGCCATTCTTGACAGGTTGCCGAACTAAAGACGGAGCTGAAACTGCGGTCTTTACCCGTGTCTGGGACTAAAATGGACTTGATCGAGAGACTCCGTTCGTACCATGAAAACCGCGTGGAATCCCTCAGTCCTCCCGTGTCGCCGATCACCACCAAAGTGTCCAAACTGGGCCTCAGAGACAGTGTCCCGCCCGAGGACTTCCCCACCGAGGGTCTTGAGGAGGGGGACAAGGACCAGCGTTTGTTCGAGAAGGAGCGGCAGATAGAGGAGCTGCTGAGGAAGCTGGAGCGAGAGCAGCGGCTGGTGGAGGAGTTAAAACTGCAGCTGGAGGTGGAGAAGAGATTTCAACAAGGCGACTCCCCTCCGCCTCTGCCTTGTCCCGGCCTTTTTCAGGTCAAAGAGGAAGTGGTCACACCTTTGAGCTGCTCGTCCAACATGTGTCCGGTCAAAGAAGAGGCCACGGGACTGTCCATGAACTTACACAGTCCGTCTCCTCCGGGACCAAACGCCACACGAGTCTCGGCTCAGTTACAGCAGCAGGACACTCGGAAGGTAAACAGATTTAACCATAACAGTGCTCCCTACAGATTCTGCTGACACTCATTATTTATTTATTCATTATGGATTTTTAGGGGGTTCTATTCATCCGTTTGCTCTGTCAAACTACAAAACCCTAAAAGTTACTGTATACTGTAGAAACAGACCATATGCACGTACAGTACTCAAAAACAACATGGAAAAGGGAAAGACATAGTTTGTAGGCCCATCTCAAACCCTGTCCCTTTATGCTCCTATAATAACCGCAAATGCAGTGATTCGGTAAATTAAACATGTAAAAAATGTACATTTATTATACATCCTTGTGCTATTGGTGGTATAGCACTTTGTAGAGGTCCTGTGTTCACCTGTTTTCTTCTATTTTTTGGGCGGAACTACAAAGGCCTTAAGAGACAGAGATGAGAAGAGACATCCTGACCTTGTATTTCAAACCTTAGATTTTCCAAAAGATTGACTCATTTTACTTGGATCATTGGTTTCCCAGCCCTAGGTCACTGTAAAGAAAGTAATCTGGATTCAGGAACTTACTGTATGTAGCAATTCTTTGGCAACTAATCGGTTTAGACCCCGATGGCGGAATTAGCCGTTAGCTTCTTCATAAGATAAGATAAGATAAGCTTTATTGTCCTCAAGAGGAGGTTTGCTGTGCAGGGCTGCATGTGATAATACACACATAAGTTCATTACTATTACCATATCTTTGTCATTACTCATCATATTCACATGAGAGAAAAACGCTGGCACTAGATTCAACCTCTTTTCTGTCTGAATGAATAAACACAAAAGTTTCCCCCAAAAGCTCTAGACTAAAAATAAAGAGCTCATATGCAAAAACAGATATCTCCGTTTGGAAATTCCTCTAGTTACATGTTCTGTTAATGGCAATACACTTGAAGGAATTTGCGCAAGAAACCTTATTTGTATGGCACTAAAATAGATCTGGCTTTTCACAAAACTACACGGCAAAGAGAAAATTGTAAGCTTTTCCGACACGTTTCCATGGCGCTTATCTGTTATTGCATATAAACTATTCAAATGTATATTTAAAGAAGCCGAAGAGCTCAGCATCAGACGGGACAATCAAAAACGGCATATTATCAACAGAATTATCACAGGCGTCTGAAAGCGGCGCTGTTATCCAAAAATTTGAAGACATACAGTAATTGCTCTCAGTTGAAAGAGCTTTGAGCCGTGAGCCTAAGAACAGCTGCGTGAAGACGATTAACAACAATGGGAAGATTCACGAGTCAAAAATGTGAAGATCAAAAACTGTAAATCTCGTAAATCTCCCAGAGTTACATTGTCCCCTATCCGCAAACAGAAATATTGCCCATTTTTCTATTTCTAAATCATATACAAGTTTAATTCTAAGTTTCTATTGTGTCTATTCCATCCTTTTAACAGTTAAAACATGACGACACGTTTAAACATTTACATATTTATGATCCTGAAACGAGCAAAAAGGGAAATTAAATGGAACATGACAAGAAATTCGGAAGAACTGCTGCATTTTGAATACAATTTGTTTAACGTTTGAGTATTATGCCGTGGCTTTCTATTTTTAGAGTGGGCCGTTTGGAATGCTTTGAGGCAGGTGTAGCGGACATGATTCACTGCATTGAACCCAAACTATTTATAATCGGACACATCTTGAGTTGAAGAAGCATCAGAGATAGAGTACAGGCAGCATTTGAACACATCGTTGCTCGCCATAATTAGGGATTCGTGATTTTTTGCAACTTTTATTATAAACATTCAGATTTACTCTTTGATTCAGTTTCACCTGCAAGAAAGAAATGTGGTTGGCCTTGGATTGGAAAATACCTTACTTCCTAATTTCTGTCGTTTTTGGCTAATTTAGTTTAGTTTTATTTCCTTGCAGAATATATATTATTACTATATACTGTAAATGCCTGTGTGTGTTTGCCTGTAGGTGAGTTTGCACAAAAACTACTGGACAAATTGTGCTGAAAATTGGTGTGTAGATGGGATATGATGGTATGATCATGGTGTAAAAAAAAACGTTTTGTACAAGAATTTAGGAATTTACATTTACAAACAAAGCAGCGATGGACTCAAGTTAAACAAGGGATTCTGACAAATGGGTGTCTTTGCAATTTCCTAATCGTGATTTAAACCGTGACCCCGTTTCCTGTGTCTCTTGAACCACTCTACTTTCCAACAGTTGAAGAAGGCTGCATCCAAATTCTTAACTGCTTCCTTCCTCATACTTTCTTGTCCCTCCCTCTTCTTTTAATTGACATAAGAGGCATTTTTGTATAGTCCTAAAGTGTCTGACAAATCTACTTGACCAAACCTGCAGCTACCACGTTCTCATAAATGCTTGATTTTAAAGGACGAGTAAGGTATGTTTTATGAATTTGGATGCAGCCGTGGAGTTTTTGAAAGGCCCTGGTTATTGTCAGCGCCGCGGCTGGAGGAGGAGCAGGTGTGGACGGTCGTGGCCTTACTGCCCTCTCACAGTTACTAAGCAGCAACAACCGAGGCTCCAGACCCATTACTTTTCACATACAGCCAATATAAGGCCAAAAACAATGTCTATATCAGAGCATGTGGTAATAATAGTTCAGTGGAAAACTTGAATCAATGTGAGGGAATACAAATTAGATACAGTGGATTTTCTAAACAGGATGAAAATACTATGGTAGGAAAGTGGGATGAAACAATATGCAGGGCAAGTAGAAGGCCTTTCGATACCAGAAAGAAACTATTAAAGTTATTATACAGCAAAAACTCGATTATACAGTGCTGAAAAAGGGTGCAATATTAGCTGTGTTTCTATAGAAAATGAAAGAATGTTACAATATCAAAAGTCTAAACGGAAAAAAATAATAAAAGGTACATTTTAATTTCTTGATTGATGACCAGTGTTTACTCACGCCGTAAATAATAGTCCCACTAATCATTTATTGCACATTTCAAAAGCCTTTTTCCTTAGAGCGTCTGTAAGTCATTTAGTCATTTACAGCTAAATACCAGCTAATTGTTTGTGAATAAGCATAAATAAGCAGTTGCAGAAGGCTGTTCCGTCCCAGGTTGAACTCATTTCAGTGGAGCGGCGTGTTTTTGACCAGTATAAATATTTGTGCAGGCGTGGGCAGATAGAGCGCTCCTCACGTTCCCCAACAACCAGACATCTGCAGACAAGGTGCGCACCCCCCCTCCCTCCCTCCCTCCCTTCGTCATAATAATTATATTGTAATCTCTCTGGTGCTTTTGTTACAATTATGAACTATTTTAAACTCCTGTCTTCATCTGCGCAGGTCCACAACAAAGCGCCTTTGCTCCTGCTGCCGCCCAAGTCCAAAGACCCGCCTCGGTATGAAGAGGCGGTGAAGCAGACGCGGGGGATGGTCGCACAGGTACGGACTGGACGTGTGAAATTAGTTTACTTATGTTATTACTGTATAAAGTTTACTAATATTGGGTAATAGCCTGTGATTAGTTTTCTACATGACCCAAAATGTTATGGCCGGCTTTTTGCAACATTTACATACCGGTACATGCATAATCTTGGAAAAAAAAATTAAGGAATTGAAATGAAAAATCTTTCCCACTGAAAGATCTCAGCTCCTGTGGACTCACCACCTGCAGGAGGATCAGTGAGGGGCTGGTGCTCTGTGTGCTGGGTGGCATCTCTGGCCACCCCCCCGACCCAGAAATGGATTAAGGGGAAGAAAATGGATGGATGGATGGATGGAATTGAAATGTGCACGTCTGCGTTTACAATTACGTTTCTATTTATGGGATCTTTCTATCAGCAAGACTTCAGTAACAGCTTTTAAATGCTTACAGTTTTTTCACTCTGTACTGTGTGTTGCACTTTTGAAATGTCCCCAATATGCAACGAATAAAGATTCTTATTTTCACTTTTTACTATTTCATGTATGCAGTGAAGTAGAGGCATCACTTTCAGATTTTTTTTTTTTTACTATTCTTGACTCAAAGCGCATTCTTTTGTTTAAAAAACTCTACTCTACAATCATCTTTTAGTATTATGCATAGTAGTTATATTAGTTTTTTTTCCCATTGCCCCACGAAACTGAAAAGCCATTAGTTGAGCGTTATTTATATTTTCTTTTCAGTGTCCGTCTGCGTCGAGTCAGCAGATGGACGACCTGTTCGATGTGCTGGTTGAAACTGGAGGTTAGTAAAAATCATAATCTAATAATAGGTTGGTTATATTACACTGAACAAATATATAAACGCAGCGCACAACATTGCTATAAAACTCTTTAGTCCAAGTCGAGGTCAAGTTTTCATACAAATGCATTGAGGTTAATATTTGGCAGAAAATGTATCAATGAATGTTAAAAAACATTTTCATTTTTTCATATTGAACTAAACATGATTTAATACATATTTGTTTGGGCTTGCTGACTTCAGTTTGAGTACCCCCGATTTAAGATGAGGCAAATCATTTCCATGACATAAGCAGGTGATGGCTGTCCACCAGGAAACCCACATTGTGATCAGTCACATTAAAGCTGGGGTACGTCACTTTCAAACCACAAAAACAGGAAATTATGTAATACAATATATCTAACTTGGTCTTCGCTCTCAAAACAGCTTGGATCTAACTGTTTTCAGTTTTCACATGCATGTCATGTCCGCTGTCACATTCTGACAAGTAGCCATTGCAAAAGATGGTATGTTTTCTTTAAGAGACAGAATGTTGTGGTAACTATTTCTGTTGGGACAAACACTGTATTAATGAAAACATAAGCGAAATATACTCCAGCTTAAAATCTGTGCGAACTCTTAAACCAATAAAATGCGTGTTCACATTGATAGTATTTCCTCAGGTATCTTCACTCTTTTTAATGTGATAATTGATGATTTTAATATCTTGTGTAATTTTGCCTTTTTATTATTATTATTATTATTATTTTTTCACTTTGAGTTGCCTTGTGTATGAACTGTTCTATATATATAAACTTGCCTTACCTTATGCGATTTCTTTTCCAGAGATCCTTCCATTCGTCAAACCGGAGCGTCAGAGCCTTCAGCCCCCTCTGGCGGTCACTGCGTGTGTGTCCACCCTGCCCATAAACACGGTGCTCTGTCGCCCCCCAGCAGTGGTCCACGTGGCTCAGCTCCCGGCCGCGCAGACTCTCAAACAGACTGATGACGCGCTGCACCACGTCCACATGGAGTTTGACAGCAGCGCGTCCGACCCGCACAATGAGGACAGCATGGACTGGCTGGACCTCACAGACATGACCGCCCACGTAGCCATCTTCTCCTCCGACTTTTTAGACGCCAATGAAATGCACTTGAATTGGGAATAGGACAGAATATTCTCTATGTTGTCAAATATGGTTCAATATTGTCAAATACACGCAACATGCATTCTGAGGTACTGTTCAGATGTGTACTTAAAACAACTTCAAAGAGACCAATTCTTCACTACACTGAAAAAAAATCGGATTTGCTCTTTTTTTTGACAAGTTCACCATTGTTTAAATTTGATTGTGTGTATAATAATTGTCTTGACTTAAATTTAGGTTTACATTTTTGCCTTTTTCCTGTTTTCCTGTTTGATGCTTCTTTCGAGGACCTCTTTCCCATTCAAAAAATATATATATATTTTTTTTTTAAAATGCTCAAGACTATGGTCTTAACTCTGCATCATAAGTATAACCAGTAGTTTCCAAGCACTGTTTCTTTTTATTTTCATAGTTTAACAGTGACTTTTGCAACTGTTCTGATGGGACTCGCTATAGAGGCTTGTTGCCAAAGATGTTATTGCTTTTCTCGCTCAATTTGGTTTTAAACTATTTAAAATTAGTGAGAATTTTAGTGCTTAAAAAGTAAAATTCTTGCAGTGAGAAAACTTGCCTCTCCACAGATATAACTATTTCCAATGTGAATAGAAAGTTTGATGCCATACTGTGTGAAATTTCAGGCCAAACATGTAAATGAACTTGAGCACTTGAACTTCACTGGACAGTTGTAGAATGCACCCTAGAAGCAAAAAAAAAAAGAGAATCTTTTGCTTGTCCCATTGGTCAATTTTACTTCAAGATTGTCCACATTAACTTAACTCTAAAATATTTAAATGTATAGATATATTTGTCGAGCCCTTCTGGTACTGGACAACTTTCTCTCCTTTCCAAAATGTCTGCATCTGTCTCGCTTGTACTCATCCATTTCGTTTCTTCCAACATAGGACCAGCGTTTGCACATACTTTGCACTAAAAAGCTTCATTTGTACGTAGAATAGTCATCTCCCAGTCATTTTGAATGTGAGATTTTCAAGATGGTGGACCTGATGTGGCCGTACGAACATTCCACCTCTGACCACAAAGCGCCTTCAGCTGTTTTCCAAAGACATCTGCATTTCAAATCAGCTGTAAACTTTCACTAATGTTTGCGGTGGTCCGTTCGTCATCACCGTTTCCCTTGGCACTTTGAGAGGGAACATAGTGCTGGAAAAAAAAACACTATATCAATGTAACTCAACACCGAAATGTATTGTAATGCATAACGTCTGTATTTGAATATGTATATTTTTATGTCATTATCTTTTATACTAATTTGTAAACACAGCTCTTTCATACTTTTAAGTGCTTTACATTAAAAGCAAAATGTTTCAATTATACTGTTGTAAATATAGGTATAGCTTATTGTGGGAATTAGAACCCAATCAAGCTTAAATTCCTGTCATAATTGGTTGATGTTTCTTTTAGCACTTAATCCATCAATATTAACAGTATTTTAGACATTTTCTCATCTTTGTCTTGTATCTGTGTCCCCAGATAATAGATCAACGTCTACAAATGCAGTGGACATTACCATGATATTTATTCTAAGGATTTTCAAGCATATCATCCAATCAGAGAGTAGAAGGAGGCTCTCGTTTGGGTTTTTTCAGATGAAATTTAGCTGGTTTTGGCTCTATCTTTTTCTTTTTTTTTCATATAATAACAAAATTATGAAACAAAAAATTGTATCACCCATCTTTTTAAATGAAAGCAGATACAAAAATAAGTATCACATGTAACATGTGAGTTTGTACGGTTTCTAGATTTAAGAGTGCATTGTATACATACTATCCCTTTAACAAGTCTTAAAAATATTTGCAGACCAGAGGGGTAACTAAACACTCATAATTGCACTGTCAATTACTACCAAATTTATTATTTTCTATGATCTATGTACTGTATGTGTTTTAGTTGATGATGGAGCCATATGGTAAAGCTTGGATACCTAACTTTTTACTTTCAGAATGAACACAGTTGTTTATCCCGGTGACGCACACAGTGATATATAAACTACTGTCCATCCAAATGTTTTCAGACCAAGGAATGAGTTTGATGGTTTTAATTATGAGCCACCATTTCCATTTTGAAAAGTAGGTACCCCATTGATAGGCTGAATCAATTTCACCAAATTGTATGAACTTTGAGAAGGAGAAGATTACTTTATTAGCTTCTGAAAGAAATAAAGTATCATGGTGGTCAAATCAATACTAAAATCTAGGTGCAGACAAATTACTAAGTTCAAGGCACAACAAACTAAACTCCCACATACAGGTGAAAGTCAGAAAATTAGAAAAACATTCCAATTGAATCTATTTCTGTAGTTTAACTTAAAATGTGAAACCAACATATGATAGAGACTCATAACATGCAAAGTGACCTGTGCCAAAACATTCAAATGTTGGTTTTATTTGGGCTGTGAGCCAATTACCAATATAACTTTGCATATATCAGTCTATCATATATTAGTTTCACATCAGAAATGAATGTACTGTTGAACGATATTCTATTTTTTCGAGTTTCACCTCTTGACAAAAAAAACGAACCCCCAGACGGAACACACTAATTTACATTTTATACAGCATAATCTTATATTATCTTAATCTATTTTTCAAAACAGCATCACAGTTCGCTGAAGGAAAAGTACTTGTTTATGGGTTCAGGTTTGGCTTCTTCACAACTCATTAAAGTTTCTTGATGGTGGCGATTAGCGAGTTGCACTTGGGACATTTGTGTGAAGTAGATTTGAAGCTGTCCAAACAGAAGGGGATGAAACAACAGCCAGCAACGCACCTGCAACCAAACCAAAAAGCTTTAGCATGTAGAGTAAATGTGTTTATTCATGCAAAGCAGGTGGAGACGGTTCTCTACCCCATCATGGCGGTACTCATGCAGACCAGCCAGGTGATGCTGCTCACGGACGTGTACGTCTCTGTGGTGATGAAGCTAGAGCAGTTCGGGCACCGAGTTTTGGTCGGAGTAAACTGTAAGTTCGCATAATCTTCTGTTACCACAGGAGCTGGGGGAGAAGAGTGACATTGGGGGAATACTTCATATTACACATTGATGGCAAATCCTAGCGTTTGTATATTACTGTAAAGAG